>VWYN01029965.1:18491-31492 GCA_013400075.1 Hippolais icterina | reverse complement strand
TGCCAGCCCCGCCCCGCCCGCGAATTAGCACAACAAAACTAGTGGGGAACGCCCGCGCCAGCTGCCGCTGGGGGCTTCAAAGAGGTGAAATAATTTAAAAAAGAAAAAAAGGAAAAACACACAAAACACCCGGCTGTGCGAGCGAGGGGCGTCGAGAGAAGGGATTCAGCGAACAAAGAGTAAAATCCAGCCCCCCCCGAGATTCCCGCAGGGTTCTGATGTCAAATGGAGGGTCTGAGGTCTGTTGAGCCCATTCCCCTCGCCTTCATTTACTTAAACTATTAAATGTTTAAATTTAAAGTGTTGAAAAAAAACGTAGAGGGATGTTTCAGATCAAAATACAGGGAAAAGCTTTCTCAGGTTTAAACTAGCACTGTGGGTGTACAGAGCCCGTGACAGTGGTGCAGTTCGGGTTTATATTCACATTCTTTTATTTTGCCTCAAAGGATCATTTTGAAGGAAAAAACCACAAAATTTGGCCTTTACCATGTGTAGGATAAATGAAAATTAGGTATACACAAGAAATTTGCACATGTAAGAGTGTTCCCTGCCCAGTACTGAGGGGCCAGTCAGCACGGTACACCACATTAAAGGCCAAAAAACCGAAGTTTCAAAGAAAATGGAAAATAACTAGCACAGTTCCAACCCCACCAAGTCAGGGCAGTACTTAGAAATAACACATGAACGTTCAGAGTTTTTATTTTGAGGTAAAGACCCTGGGTTAACTGACTTACCCAGCATTTTTAGCTACAGAAGGGAAAAATTACACATTCCCACTTTATCCCGAAAACATTTAAAACTGTTTCCTTACTGACCTGGTGTTACAGGGCTATGACCCAACCCAGGACAAGGTAAAGACTCTAAAAAGAAGTTTGTATTCATAGTGAAGTTATTTTAAAAGCCAGCATATATTTTAATTCACAAGATGTGTTGACACACTCAAGCCCAGACCTTTGTTCCTATTCTTTATTGTATGTTTGCACAAAGCAAGCTGAAATTAATTTGTTTTCCTCCCTTTGCTTTGGATTCCTTGGCACAATCTTATGGCTGAGGTCCTTATAGCAGCTTTTTTTGTCTTTAGATGGAAGACAACAATATCTGCTGTAAGCCTTGAAATTCCACTCATTAATAAACAACTCTTCTGCCATGCACATCAGCAGATTCTTCTTTGTTTCTATCTCTACTGTGTTTGTTTCTGCTAAAACACAATCTCACCCCAGTGTGTGGATGTTTTCAAGCCAAGGCATGTCAGTGGGATTAAGAAACAGCATTTTTCAGGCTGCAAATGTTCTGCTCTCTTGTCTGGAGAGCACATCATCACATCGTGTACTTTTCAATTCAGATCAAGGATGACACAAGGTCTGGCTGTTTGTCCTCACTATCTTTGAGATAATTAAAGAAATATCTTGTCTTTCAGAGCTGGTTTTGGGGTCAAGCTGACACATTTAGCCTGGGGGAGCAGGAAATAAGTCCGTGATAAGCCATTCCTGTATTTCTGCAGGAACTGTTCCACTGAAACAAATTGAGGCCAAGCAGAAACACGAGGTTATTTTTTAAATCAAAGGGACAAATACCCCAAACACCACAAAGTCCAGCTTGGAAAGTTCCGTGTTTCACCCTTCATCTGTCAGAGGCTTGGGCTGGTTTCCTCTCCTGCAGTGGAAGGAAAGGAGATGTTCCCAGAGCTGTGGTAATCACAACACAGACAGAAGCACTCGAGTTCCTGCCTGGTCCTGAAGACACAGCACAGACTGAATCCTGAGGTTCTGTCTCAATCCTTTATCATCACTACCCGAGAGTCCTACAGGAGCTACTTCACTCCTTCAGACAATGATTTTTAAACCCTCTTCCTTTTCAAAGGTCTCAATGGAACGTTTGTGACTCCTAAGCATGTGACACTACATCGGCCTCAGTGACTCAGGGGCAGACTGGGATGTTTTAGCTGCCTCCAGGATCATGCTGCACCCACCCTTCATGTCCTGCAGCCCTCCAGGTGCTCCAGACCCAGCCCCAGAGGCAGAGCCCCAACACTGCTGATACAGGACAGTGCTTCCAAACCCACCCTGCTGTGCCACGTGGTGACACAGACTCAGTGACCTCAGCTCCACTACACCCCCTCCTAACCTGTACACAGCCTGGACTGGGGTTTTCTATTGTGCAACTGTCTGCTCTGTCTGGATTATTCCACTTCCTCCAGGTAGTCCAGAGATGACTGCAATAAATCCCAGTGTCCCTCACGTTCCCAGGGAGCTGCGTTACCCAAACCCTCCTCAGCTCCCCACCACGCTTCTGCTGCCACGGTGACAGCACCTCAAGGATTTCCCCAGCCACCTTTATTTTTCACTCAGCACCTCCACTCCCTCTCACAGCAAACATTAATCCAGCCCAGGAAAGCAGCTCCATCTGTGCTGGCACTGCCACAACCAGCAAGTCCCAGTGAAGACAAAGCCTCCAGAGCTTCATTAGCCCCAAATTAAGATGCTTCCAGCTGTGGCTGACATGGATCTCATCACACACATGCTGCTGCCCGAGTGTTTCAGTGGAACTGCTCAGCGTGGATGCTGCAGGAAGTCTGCAGCACGGATGACTCATTTGTTAACTCAATAGTGAACCATTGCCCCAGTTTTATTTCACAGTGACGAGTTTCCGGCAGTGGGTGACTTTCAGTAAACCCAAGATGTTTACTTTTTGTGGCTCCAAGGGCCCCGTGACACACTTGAAACTCGTTGGACGTTTCCACTTGAGCCAAATATTAACGAGATTAATCTGTTTCCTCATGAGGGAAACGTGCGAGCTTGTGTTTTCTTTAAAATCTGCATGAAAGCACTGGGTATACAGTAATGTTTAGAATATCCTTTATTCTGCCTGGCAGAGGACCTGTGTTCATCAAATAAAGCTCAGGATATTCACAGCAGTGAGCTACAGGAACTAAGCAGACATTTGAACCTCTGCAGGGTAAACAGAGAAGAGGCTCAAGAACCCAAGCAATGCCATAAAACTACACATTTTTATCGCTTAAATCTCCTTATAAGTATATTGATAGAAGATTTAAACATGAGTTAAGTTGATGTCCACCAGTACCTGAGTTACATCAGCTCCAGAGCACGAGTTCCCTCCTCTGCACTGCTGGAGCTCGTGAGTGTGAGATCACATCCACCAGTAGTGCATTGTGCATTGGTGTGTGTGGGTGTGCACAGCACCCAGCAAACAGCGCTAGGAGATAAACCACCCCGGACACCGACAGATCACTAATCTAAACCCTGAGCCCGGGGGGTTTAAAGGGCTTGTGCTGAAACAGCTTTGTCACAGCTGACAGCCCCGCTCTGGAAAACAAACACATCCAGGCACCACTCCCGAGTCACTCCCTGTTTTCTGCCTCAACAGCTCCCCGTTCGAACCGCACCGGCTCTGAGTCACAGAATCCTGCAGGAACTTTCAGCCTATTTAAATCAATATGCCTGGTTCACGTCCTGTCAGCAGGGAAAACATTTTTACCTGAACCCTCCACAAGAGCAGCAGAGGTGTTTCTGCAGCAGGCCAGGGCACAGGCGAATCCCTCGGACAAGCCCTTTTTGCTCTCAGGAGCTGTGCTAGACACGGCAGTAATTTTTTTTCTGAGTATTTTCTCTAAGAGTGCAGTAGAGTCACTCACCGCAGCTCTCTGAGTCACACCTTATCAAGGTGAGAGGTGCCCCCACCCTCAGCCCCATCTGCACCTCCCAGGTCTCGAGTTCAGCCCCAGCAAACACAACAATCAAAGAGGAGCAAATCCCTGACCTCTCACAGGGCACAGACACCCTCCCTGCAGGGGCTGCTGTCTGAGTGTCCCATCACATGCTCTGTGTCCCAGCACAGCCCCAGGGCTCCTCTGCTCTCCCACTGCCGACACCAGGCTCACAATCCCTTTCCCCAGTGCCTGCACAGCATTTCTTCCACCCTGGGTATGGGGGTGTTCCCAAAGCAGGGTTATTCCAGGCTGGGTTAACTGCAGCTGATGCCAGGGGGAAAAATCCAAGCTGACCAAAAAGCCTTTACATTACAGCAATCAGCCGTAATGGTTTTCCTTTAGTCTGGCAGGAGAAATTTTGCTATAAATCAGTCAAATTAAAGCTTCTAACCATGCTGCAATAATAAGATTTCTTTCCTGTAACACACATTCCTCTGACACAACAGGTCCCTCTGCAGACAGAGGAAATTTGGGTCCATTTTTCACAGAATGCTGCTTGGATATGAAGCAGGGAATAATTTGTGGCTGGGTGATGCTGTTGGAGCTCAGGACCAGTATAAAGAAACTTTCTGTTTCTCACCTGCTCTTTACAGTCTCGTACCTGTTCCTGCAAATTTCTCCGTGCCTGGGAATGGAAGAATTATTTTTTGAGACATAGCTGACAACCCATCATCTCCTGTGCTTACACCACAGCCCGTGATGCCTCTCATCGTTATTGTGGTGTCCAGACCCCCTCGCAGACCTGCCCAGCCCCGTCAGGGTCAGCAGGTCCTTGCAGAGCCAGGGAATCCCCTTTTCCCGGCCGGGGGCCAGGAGGAAGCGCTGAGTTCCCAGTTCTGCCTCTTTCTCAAGCTGTGCCCGGCCGCTGTCCGGGTTCCCCTGGAGAGGGCAGCCGAGCATCGCTGAGCATCCCTGAGCCGCAAACGGTGCCAAAGGGGACGGAGGCAAAGCAGGATTTGGAGAGGTGGGGCGTAACCTCTCGTGATTCCACCGAATGAGGGAACTGGGATCCCAGCAGCAGGGAAAGCTGAGTTCCCAGCTGGAGAATCGAGTTGCTGGTGCTGGGATGGGGCTGTGGGGTGGCCCTTTGGGTTGGTGCCTCCAAGGGCTAAGGATCACGTCTTTCCTTGGCTTCCAGCGCTCCCCACTGCAGCCTGTATGGTCTCCATCCAGCCACAACGTGGCCAATTCCTTTGGGATTTGGGGCGAACCTGCCTCCCCTCAGTAAGGCGGTGATGTTGTCCCTGGTGTCACCCCGCAGCTGTCCCTGCTTTCCCAGCGGCAGGAGCACAACCCAGCTCCAGGCAGCTGCTGCCCAGCCGAGGGGGAAGTGGTTACTGGAGGAAGGATGGATGAGAACAGGTACAGCAGTGACCACAGCCTCGGCAGCCCGGGGTCCTTCCTGACTACAGCCATTGTGTAACTGAAGACCTTAAGCCATTTCCCTTCCCCTTGCAGACAGAAAATCACCTCGTTCCTCTGGCATGAGCTGACTCTGTGTACTGACAAATTCGGGGACACAGGTGAGGTTTGTGCTGCTCGTGGAGCTGCAGGCACAGACAGCAGATTTCTGAGCTTGCCCTTAGACCTGCACACAGTCAGGTACATCCAGATTTTTCCACATCTGCCTCCTAGCTTTTTTCCTCCCCATACTTTTCCACGTTCCCAGAGAAATCAGGAGGAGAACCTGAATGTCTCTTGCCTCCAACACTGCAGTTACATGGAGAAATGAGAGGGACTGGGAGGATTATTTCAGTGAGCTGGAGGGTTTGGGTGGTTGTAGATGTGGCACGAGCAGGCAGCAGAACACAACACCCAGAGGAGAAGTGGGGAAGGAAAGAAAACCCGACACACATTCTCCGAAAGAATGTGACAGAGAGCAAGGAAGCAGAGGAAGGATTCACACTGATGGATTTCCAACCCAGGGGAATAAACCAGAATGGTTCAACAAACCAAGACGAAACCAGAAGTGCCGTGAGAAGAGAGGGAAGCAGGCGCTGCCTGCAGCTGCACCAACTGCCCTGAGAGCCAGAGGGATGGGAAGCCCCAGAGCATCCGTGGGGAGGTGAGTGGTTTGTGTTTGCTGACCCACAGCACCGTGCAGCCCTGGCTCCTTTTCTCACGCTGAACACATCATCCCTGAGAGCCCTCGGTGCTGCCATGCACCAGGCAGGCTGGGGAGACTCTGCTGCACAGGGAGATTCCTGGGATTAACTGTCAGCTACTCGGGATAAACTGCAAGGCAATGTACAACAGAGGGTGGGAAATTGGTTTTTAGGATGGATTCTTTCTTAAGGAGAAGGTGAAAGGTAAGTGCTTCACAGCAGGCTGTGGGTTAACTCTTTACAGCTGATTTTGGGAATTGTTAATGTTGGATCAGTTCATCAGGAACTGGGGTGACAGGACAAGGAGGAATGGGTTCAAAGAAATTCTTCTCTGTGAGGGTGGGGAGACTCTGGCACAAGTTGCTCAGAGCAGCTGTGGCTGCCCCATCCCTGGAAATGTCTAAGGCCAGGCTGGATGGGGTTTGAAGCAACCTGGGACGGTGGAAGGACGGCACTGGATGGGCTTTAAGGTCCCTTCCAACCCAAAGCATTCCTTGATTCTCTGTGTCAGAGATATTTCCAAATGTCTTGCGGGGATGTGATGCTGAGTTCAGTGTTGATGATGATTTTGGTGCAGTGAGAGCAGTTCTGTTTTGCCCTGCTTTGTACCCAAACTGGCACTTGCAGCTGCTCTGCACCCACCCTGTCCTGGGTTTCACTGTCCCCTCAGGCAGTCACACATGGGCAGAGCTGGACTCATAATAAACAACCAAATAATCTCCAGTGTGACATTTGAGGCACACAGGTCTTACATCAGGGAGGAATTCCACTCGGTGTTATTTAATGTGGCCAGCAGGACAAAGCAGGGTGAATAGCTAATTCCAAAATAATGGAAAATCTTCTGCAACTAAACCAAGAAATTACATATAAACTAAAATGTTTGTAAAGCAAAAGATACTTTGCTTCTTCAGCAAGTAAAATTTGCAAGCATTAGTGACATTTTTTGCATAAATCACCGCACTTGTTCATAGTAGGTGATCATTTAAGACATTTTATTATATTGTAAAGCTCAAAACTCTCAGATATTCTGAACATGAAATATTCAAGAGCAGTGCTTTCAGAGTGCTGCAGGCACAATGCACTGGCTGATTGCAGCAGGAAAACTTAATTTTACATTATCTAAGCAACTGGTACGTAACTTTTTAATCAGCAGGATGCTGTGATGGCTCTGTGAAGGCAGAACCCATCCCAAGTGGAAGCAGGGATGGTGCTGCTGCGTGCAAGGCACGGCCAGCCCGACAGCTGGAATCAATCGCAGCGAGGCACTGAGAAGGAAAAGGGCTTTTGCATTTGTAAATTTAATTTCCCCCGAAGCCAGTTGGAGTTATTAGGCTGGAGTGAATGGGCTCACAGCAGATCTACTGGGAGGGGAGGTTTCTCTGCTGCTCTGGGCACTTTGCGATCACTGAGGCTGCATCAGGAATATTTTGTATTCCCAGGTATCTTATCTGGATTCTGTTCTAATAACTCACCCCTCGTTCATTCACTGTGCTGTTTCCTGGGGCTCTGCTCTTGTTGCTGGGGGTGCTTCTCTACTTCAAGGACTCATTATTTTGGCAAAATATTCCCTACCCTGGGCCTTCCTGCGGGCAGGAGATGCTGTGCTGTGATCAGAGAGTTAATCCTGTGCAGAAGCCCAGGGAATCTCGGCTCAGCTGCTGCACTTCCAGGGATCTAAAGGAGGCCCAGAAGCCACTTGGCTGTTTTTTGTTGAGCTGAGCTGTCAGCCCATGGGGCTGGGACTCCCTGGGCTTGCCAGGCTGGTTGTGAGGAGCTGCACAGCCATGCCTGGGGCTGGAATTCCCAGGGAGGTGGAGATGCTGCTCTTGGAAAGGAGGTTTCCACGCTGGAACTGGGACTTGCCCCATGGAGGATGCTGCAGGTCAGCTCTCCCTCAGGAACCAGATATGGGCTGGCATTTTTCCCAGGAGCTAGGCCAGGCAGGGGGCAGAGGGCATGGACAAACAAATCCAGGAGCCCATCTGACTAGAGGAAAATGTCCCCTGGGCAGGAAAAAACAGCTTTGTGGCCAAAAAAAAGCAAAAACCATGAGGGACAGGAGTGCAAGGAGAGGAGCTCTTGGCACTGACTGTGTTTTCATGCTCGTGCAAAAGAGACCTTTTGCTGGAGAAAAGCCCTGTGCTTTCCCTCATGGACACAGGAGCTGCAAGGCGGATCTGGGGGAGCAAAGAGATCTGTCCTTGTCATTCAGCCTGAGACAGAACAGATGTGGGAAAGGAAGATCAGGGCTGGCTGATTGCTGTGAGCCCAGCAGAGCATTTTGAACCTGAGGCTTATCTGAGTTTTTTCAACTTAGTGGAGAGAGCTGGGCCAGGACAGGCAGGAGTTATTTTAACATTATGAGCTGATTCTCTCCCCAAGCAGCAGAACGTCAGGGATGGCATTTTGCTGCTTTCACTCCCTTGCCTGGTGTTCAGTGGTTTCCAGGCTCCTGAGGATGTTAGTTGGATATTGCACAACTGCAGGTTTGAGGATTTACGAGGGTGCTGGGAATGCTGGCTGCAGGTAATGGATGCCAAGGTGATGCTGGAGGCTGCTTAATGAAGAGATGTCTTGGTTTGGATGCTGGGCTTTGGCTGGGGAGGTTTGGAGACTCGAGGCAGTCTGGCTGCTCCAGTGCTCCCTGGTGAGCCCTGCTATATGAAAAGTCCATCTGTCTGCTAAATCCATCTCTCTCCAGAGGGAGGGATGTTGTCAGATTTAATAACAGCAGTTGGTAATTCCTGCTCCCTCGTGGTGTTCCTCTGAAGGGCTGCAGGAAACGAGAGCACTGAGATGTGAGGGCAGCATCCTGGTCCTGTGCTGTTACCCCATGCAAGGGCCTGATGCAAGAGGAGGGCAGCTTGCTGCAACACTCAGCCACACGTCAGCCCCAAATCCAGGACTGCTCCAGCCTGGAATGCCAAGAAATCCCAATCAGGATTGCCCTGCTCTGCTGTAGCATGCACTGAACTCTCTGCAGCCACCAACGTCCCAGCCCTGACAGGCAGGAGGAGACAAATGTGGGGCTGGGGCTTTTCTCTCCCTCCTGGGCAGCCTCTCGAGCCGTTTGGGATATTTTGCAACTCCTGAAACACAGGAAGAGTGCTGAGTGTCTGGGGGAATCAGTGGGGAAGGAAGTCCCTGGGCCAGGTATAAAACTCATGTCACTGCTGAGATGCCACAGACAGGTTTGTTGGGCAGTGCTGGCTGCTGTCACCTCCACCAGCAGCCGAATTTCACACAGCAGGCAGGGGAACCACAGATGGAGGGGCACAGTTGGCTGGACCCCACAGCCCAGCAGCCCTGCCCCTGCCCTGTGGCTGTCACACATCCTGGCCGTGGCTCGTGTGTTTGGAACATTTCCTCTTTCACAAGAGAGCCGAGGGCAGGGAGAGGCAGTGACTTGTTTGTTCTGGGGGAAAGGAAACGCTGTCAGCTCCGTGCTCTCCTCCAGCAGAGGGAACCCATGGTCCCATTGCCTGCATGAGGGATCCTGGAAGCTTTTGGGAAGGGTGGGCCTGTTCCATGGGCTTGGGCACGTAGAACAGCATGGAAAAGTGTGGAGTTGCCTCCATTTTGCTGTAATTCAGGCAGGTTTGGGGTATCCCTCAGCTGCCTCTTCACCTGCTCTCTAACCCAGTCCAGGATGACCTTGCTCCCTAAAATCCAAGACAGCACAACTTGGTTTAAACACCAGTGCAGTCCACAGAAAGAATGGGAGAAAGAAACACCTGAAGGACAAGATGAAGATGAAGATGGAGGGGGGTTAAATGCATTGAGCTGCAGAACTGTAGAGAAAAACCCAACTCGGAGTGCAGAGTGCACTGATGTAGCTCAGTACCTGCCCTATGTAAAATCAGACATTTGCCTCTGCTGATGCTAAAAGTATTGATAAAATTAACCTAATCCTGGGTATGGACAGGGGTTCTTAGGCTCAGGTGGTCTCAGTCCTGCATGTCCCCCATTTGTATATCCAACCTGTACTCTAATATCGATGTCTAATTAGTCTCTAATAATATCTATTAATCACTCTGACCGTGGCACATGGAAGATGGAGGGGGAAACACAGCTGCAATTAACTTTGTAAAGCTGCAATGTGCAAGCTCAAATATAAAACCAGTCTTGTTGGTTTATATGTTCAAAAAGTTTTGAGGTGAGGAGTAAATCCTTCAGAGTGCACTTCGTGTTCCCAGATGAGCTGCACCGAGTCCCTGGCAGGGCAATACCTCCCATCCTCCTCCATCCAAACCATCTCCCAGGGCAGCTTCAGTGTGCCAGGCTGTTCTGCAGGGCCTGTCCGCACAGCACAGTGTCCCCATGAGCAGTGCCTTCCTCCCTTCCCGTGCTGCTGGCCTGGGCAGTGAATCCTGGAGGAGTGGGAAGAGCTGCCTCAGGATTTGTACCATTCTCAGCGTTGCTGCTTCCCTCTTGTGGTGAGGAACCAGCCTGGGAGACTGAGGCAGCACAGCCAGGGTGCCCCCGGGCTGTGGGAAATGGGCCCCAGCCAAACAACCGGTGGGACAAAGCCTGGAGCTCTGCTGGGATGGTATGGAAATTGCCTCCAGCATTTGGGCTGTGGACCTGAAAGCAGCTCTCTGTGGGCTGATTTCATTTTGCTTGCTTCCCTCTAAAGGGAGAGAAGTGTTTGGGTTGAATCTATCGTTTGTTAAGTCCTCTTCACCTTTTTCAGAGCATCTGAAGGAGTGCAGAAGGAAGCAGAGGGCTCTCTGTGAGCTCCCAGCTCCAGGTAACCACCATGGACACCTGCAGGACACCTGCAAACGCCTCCAAGTGCAGTGGGAACACCATGGAGTGCTTCATGGTGCTCAGCACGCAGGCACAGAAGATAAGCATTGGCATCCTGTGTGGCCTCTTTGGGACAATGTGCGTTTTTGAGAACTCCCTGGTGCTCTACTTGATTTTCTCTTCGCCCGGGATCAGGAGAAAACCTTCCTACCTCTTCATCGGCAGCCTGGCCCTGGCTGACATCCTGGCCAGCATCATCTTTGTCTGCAGCTTCGTGAACTTCCACGTGTTCAATGAAGCTGGTTTCTCCAAGGAGGTGTTCCTGCTGCAGCTGGGAGGGGTGAACACGTCCTTCTCTGCCTCCCTGAGCAGCCTGCTGCTCACAGCCCTGGACCGCTACATCTCCATCAGCCGGCCCTCGGAGTACAAGCTCCTGATGACCAGGAAAAGAGCCTGGACAGCCCTGGGGGTGCTCTGGGTGACCTGTGCCACCATTGCTTGCCTGCCCCTGCTGGGCTGGAACTGCTGCGTGCTGGATTCCTCCTGCTCCGAGCTGTTCCCCTTTGTGGATGACAATTACCTGTCGGGCTGGCTCTGCTTCATCGTGGTCCTGCTGGGCTGCATCATCTACGCCTACGCCCACGTGCTCTGGAGGGCTCGCCAGCACGTGGCCTACATGGAGAAGCACCAGGCACAGGTAGGGAAGCAAAACACCCGGATGAGGATGGACGTGATGCTGGCCAAGACCCTGGTTATGGTGCTGGCTGTCCTCGTGCTCTGCTGGTCCCCCGTGCTTGTGCTCATGATCTACAGCATCTTCTCCAGGCTGAGCGACCACCTGCGCAAGGTGTTTGCCTTCTGCAGCACCCTCTGCCTGCTCAACTCCATGGTGAACCCCATCATTTACGCCCTGCGGAGCAAGGAACTGTTCTCCTCCCTGAGGAGGGTGTTCTCCCACTTCAGGAGGCAGCTGAAGGCCGCTGAGGAGAGCCCAGAAGCAGAGAGCACCCACAAGTCCTCCGCGATAGAGACGGTCTGCGAGGACACGCACGCAATGTAGGGGGGCACCTGTGGGACAGCCACGCACTCAGGCTGGAAGGAACAGCCTGGATCACTTTTCTCTTCTGATAGGGGTTGAGGGATCGGCTGTGATGCAGAGACAACTCCTGCTGATGTCACCCTTCGACTCTGGGACTGACTTGGCTCTTAGGCACAGGCTGGGATTGTTGGGGTGTCCAACAGGGCCAGGAGTTGGACTGGATAATCCTTGGGGTGTCCCTTCCAGCTCGGGATATTCCATGATCCTCTGATAATCTCCCACCAAGGGAGGTTCATGTTGGACATCAGCAGGAATTTCTTCATGGAAAAGTTGGTCAGGCTTTGGAAGGGGCTGCCAAGGGAGGTTTGGAGTCCCATCCCTGCAGGTGTCACCTGGATGTGGCACTCAGTGCTCTGGTGACAAAGTGGGGACTCGATGGTCTGGGAGGGCTTTTCCAACCTCAGTGGAACATTCTCACTGTGGCTTAAGGACTTGGCCAGACCTGGGGCAGATGGGACCTTGCAGGCAGCACATTTCTTCCAGCAGATCTCAGAACTGACCTAAGCACACAGGTGTTTGTTGGATTTTATGTGATTAAACATATAAGCCATTTTCCAGGTTTTTCTTCCTTTTCTTTCCTGGTGTACAAAGTCCTCCAGGTGACAAGTTTAAACCCAAACTGGGGCAAATACTTTGAGCATGAGGAACTTGATTTGGGTTGTTTGTTTGTGGTTTTCTTTGCAAATTACGCAAAAGCAGCACTCGTAGCTGAATGGACAATGAAGTGGGACAGAGCCCTTCCCCAGTGACCTGGAGCTGGCCTCCTGCCAGCTCCCAAAATGCCTCCAACAGGGATGAGCCTGGCCAGGGCACGGCCAGGAGGCCCTTGCACTCTGCCCTGTGTCCCAGAGGATGCACCCAGCCCTGGGAGGGTTTGGGAGCCCTGCCCAGGCCTGTCCTGGCTGCACGGGAGGGTCTGGAGAAGGGGAGACTGAGGGGAGACTTATCAAAGTCTGCAGGGCATTGAAGGGGCAGCTCCAATCTCTGTCACCATGGACAGGATCCAAGGGAGAGGCTGGAGCTGTGCCAGGGGAGGTTTAGGTTGGATTTAGGGAAAGGTTCTTCCCCCAGAGGGTGCTGGGCACTGCCCAGGCTCCCCAGGGAATGGGGACAGCCCCGAGGCTGCCAGAGCTCCAGGAGTGTTTGAACATCACTCCAGGGATGCACAGGGTGGGATTGCTGGGGTTGGCCCTGATGATCCTCCATCCTTTCCCGGGATATTCCCGGATTGTTTGGGTCAGCCCCGATGATCCTCCATCCCTTCCCAGGATATTCCCCGATTGCTGGGGTTAGCCCAGATGATCCTCCATCCCTTCCCGGG
>VWYN01029965.1:3703-18386 GCA_013400075.1 Hippolais icterina | reverse complement strand
GCCGCGCTGGGCCCGGGTCTGGCCGCGGCCCGCTACCGCCCGGACTGGGACAGCCTGGACGCCAGGCCGCTGCCGGCCTGGTTCGACCGGGCCAAGGTGGGGGTGTTCGTGCACTGGGGGGTGTTCTCCGTGCCGGCCTGGGGCTCCGAGTGGTTCTGGTGGCACTGGCAGGGCCAGCACGATGCCGCCTACGAGCGCTTCGTGCGCCGCCGCTTCCCGCCCGGCACCACCTACGCAGACTTCGCGCCCCTTTTCACCGCCTACGACTTCCAGCCCCGCCAGTGGGCACAGCTCTTCCAGAGGGCAGGGGCCAGGTCAGCGCCGGGGATGGCCGGAGCTGGGGTCCCTGAGAGGATGGGGGGACCATGAGGGGATCTCTGAGGGGATGAGTGCCATAGCTGGGAGTCCCTGAGGGGATGGGGGGTCCCTGAGCGGATGAGTGCCATGGCTGGGGGTCCCTGAAGGAGATGGATGCTGGGTCTGGGAGTCTCTGAGGGTACAGAGGAGCCATTTCTAGGAATCTGTGAGGCAATGGGGATCACTGAGCAGATAGAAGAGCGGGTGTGGGAATCCCAGAGGGAATGAGGGGCCCCTGAGGGGATGGAAAAGCTTGGGAAGCATATGGGGCTATTCCCAAGAGGGTGCAGGGGTCTCTGAGGGGGTGGAAGGGACAAGACCAGGGATTCCTGAGGGATTGAGGGTCCCTAAACAGTGCTGGAGGTCTCTCAGGGGTCATGCCCACGTGCTGAGGAGATGACAGGTCTTGCTCCTTCCTAAGTATTGACTGTTCATTCTTTCCCAGCATTAAAATCCACTAAAAGCCTCTCTTATTCTTGTATTTGCTTTTAAATCCAAAGCATAGTGACAGAGGGGCTCCTCACAGCATGGTTATCCAGTGCCTTGCTGTTTTAGTGACGGGGTTTGCAGTGAGGCTGGGAAATATCCCAGTTGTTCCTTTGCCATCCCAACCAAGTCCTTTTCTCCTCTCAGATACGTGGTCCTGACCACCAAGCACCACGAGGGCTTCACCAACTGGGGCTCACCAATGTCCTGGAACTGGAATTCTGTGGATACAGGGCCCCACCGAGACCTGGTGGGAGAGCTGGGAGAAGCCCTCAGGGAGAGGTATGGCCCTGCCAGAGAGTTCTTCTTTCAGAGCAGTGAATCCTCCTGCCTATGCCTGACAAACAGCAGAAAACCCCGAGTTCAGTGTGAAAAATGGAGTGCTTGCAAATAATGAAAAATAATAATGCCAGTAATTTAATTTCCACTGCTTCTTAATCCCCACTGAACTCTTCCCTCTGTGTTTTGTCCTTCAGCAACCTCCGTTATGGGCTGTATCACTCCCTGATGGAGTGGTTTAACCCTCTCTACCTCGCTGACAAACAAAGTGAGTTCAAGACCCAGAACTTCGTTTTAAAGAAGATGATGCCAGAACTTTATGACCTTGTCTTAAAGTAAGAGCCACAACCAGTTCAGGATCACCAGCATTTCCTGGTTTCCTAGAGAAAGGTGCAAAGTGGGTGCAAAGAAGAGAAATGTTAATTTTTGCCGAGGCAAATTCTCTTTGCTTACCAGTAATGATTTGTGGTAATTAGAAAAGGGATTCACTTTTGCCCTGTGGAAGGTATAATCTGTAGAATAAGGCAGGGACTAATTTTTCTTGCAGAAGCAATTCCCTTTAATCCTGCCTTTGTGCAGGGTGGCTGGAAGTGGAACAAATTGTTCAGTATTTCATAGAATAGAGGAGTGATTTCACTGTGAATTTGCATCCTTGCCTTGTTTCCCCTTGCTGACAAAAATACAAAGCTTGGGCTTGTGGGACGTTGTCCCAGCTCAAGAATGTGCCTCATAATCACCTTTGAGATGCCAAATTCTGGGGTTTATGGAAGAACTGCACGCTCTCTTGAGCTGTGGATCAACACCTTGCTCTTTGCTGCTGCAAGAACCTCCCGTAGTGCTTTGTGTGAAGTAGAAAATAAAGCAAAAACCTCCTGGTGATGCCAGGCAGTGGGAAGACCCAAGAAACACAGTGTGGCAGGGGCAGATAAGCTGTTTTAAAACAACATCTATCTCCCTTAGATACAAACCAGATCTGATTTGGTCGGATGGAGACTGGGAAGCTCCGGATTCCTACTGGAATTCCACCTCTTTCCTTGCCTGGCTCTATAATGACAGCCCTGTCAAGGTACCAGTGCCTGCTGCCCTCGTGGCATTGAGGGGGTGTGGAAGGGCAGGAAGCTGTGGGATGTGTGATCAAACCAGAAACCTCCTTGACATTTTCCAGATGTGTTTTATTGTCTGACACAAAAAAAAAAACCCCAAACCTTGACTGTGCTGCTGTGGCAGCTCCACTGTCCTTTGCAGGATACTCGTGGGAGGCTCAGACCAGCAGCTGTGCTGCCTCAGCTCCTACCTGAGGGAGCAGAGGGAGGGATTCAGCCTTCTCAGAGGGGTTCCCATTACACAGGGAGTTTTTAGGTGCTTCCTCAGGGTGGGTGACTACCAGCTGGACAGCCCAAGAACAAAAGCTTCTGTGCCCTGAGCTGTTTTTCTTCTCTCAGGACACCGTGGTTGTCAATGATCGCTGGGGCCGGGGCTGCTCCTGCCGCCACGGGGGTTTCTACAACTGTGCTGACAAGTACAGGCCAGGCACCCTGCCAGAGCACAAGTGGGAGATGTGCTCCTCCCTGGACAGGCTCTCCTGGGGCTACCGCAGCAACATGAGCCTGGCTGAGGTGATGGATGAGATGAGTATGATTGAGGTGAGAAACCTGAGGTCAGAATAGCCTGGGGGAGGGTTGCTGGGAGTTAGAGGCTTCTGGAGCAGCTGATGAGGATAAAACTCCTCAGTTTCTCTGTTGTCTGAGGTGAAGATAATGCAGTTTGTTGTCTTGCTTTATCTGCCGCAGGAGCTGGTGCAGACTGTGAGTTTGGGTGGCAACTACCTCCTCAATGTGGGACCTACAAAAGAAGGGGTGATTGTCCCCATCTTCCAGGAAAGACTCCTGGCCCTTGGGAGGTGGCTGGACACCAATGGGGAGGCGATTTATGAATCCCAGCCTTGGAGGGTGCAGATGGAGAACACCACAGACACAGTCTGGTAAGGACTGCTGCTCACACCAGCTGAGCTGATATATATTTCTTATCTTTTCCTTGATTTGGTGCACTCTGTAGTCTTGCCATTAGGATTTCATTTCCATCTTGCTTTAGTAGCAAAAAACCAACCCTTCCTTTAAAAAATGTCCTCTCTATGGCTGTCAGGACTGTTTAAGCAGTGGCCCTGGCCAGAAATGCCTACAAAATGGGGTTGTTTTCATTTCCTGCAGTGTGTTCAGCCCAGAAATGTAGAGCAGGGATCAGGATGAGGCCAGGACAGGTTGGCAACAACATTTGCACCCGTGAACTTTGTTTGGGTTTCATCAGCCAGTGTTGAGGGGCTGATTTTGGAGTCGGGGGAAGTAGGTGACCCCTGTGTGGTGACAGAGGCAAGGCAGTGTTCTGCTGTCAGGTTTGTGCCCCTCATCTGCTGAACTCCTGCTCCCTCAGGTACACCTCCAAGGGACCAGTGGTCTTTGCCATCTTCCTGCTCTGGCCTTGGGACAGTGTCCTGTGTCTGTCCTCGCCCATTCCATCCCCAGACACACAGGTAAGGACTTAAAACAGGACAACACACCCTGAGAACCCTTCTGGGGACATCTGTGGGCTGGGAAAGGCCAACCTGGCTTTATTTAGGAGCTGGGGACAGTGGGGAGGCTGTGTGCTGTGCGCTCCTTGCAGCATCCCAGGCTGTTCCCAGGCTTTGGCTCACATGGAACATGGCACAGGTGTTGCCAGCACAGGCTTGTGGCTGCCAGGGAAGATTCCTCTCTGGGGTGTTTTGATCCTGTTGTTGCCAGGGAGGGAAGCAGATCCCCACAGAGCAGGAGTGGCTGTCCTGCAGCCCAGTTCCAGCTCAGGTGCAGTGCCCTGCTCGTGGCAAATGTCACCGTGACGCAAATGTTTGAGTGTCCTTTGCTCTGAGCAAACAGGGGCAAAGCATCAGCAACAAACAAAGCCCAAACAACAAACTGGAGCCTGGTTTGGCCTCCAAACACCCCGTGTGTCACCCCCTGTGCCACGTGAGCCACGGCTGGGGGCCTGCATGGCCTGTGGGAAATGCTGGGCTGTGCAAAGGGGGCCTGGGGAGCTCCAGCTGAATGTCCCCTTCCTTCCTCTGCAGGTGACACTGCTGGGGTTCGCTGGCACTCTGGAGTGGCAGAAACAGCCAGGGAAAGGGATGCTCATAACCCTGCCCTCCATGCTGCCATCTCCTCTCCCTGCTCAGTCTGGCTGGGTGGTGAAGCTCGAGGGTGTGAAGTGATGCCTGTGAGGGGGACACAGCATCTCCCACTGCCTTTCTTTGTGACTGAATCCAAGAGAATTTTTATGTTTCACGTTGAATACATTATTTTTCACTTGAGAGAATGAATCTCTCCTCCAGTCTCTGTTGCCTTGTGTTACTTTGGTGTTGGTTGGAGCAGTTGTGATCAGCTGCTTCCATGATGAGTAAATCTAATGGAAGCTTGCTGGAAGAAATCATCTGTAAAAAATATGATACCAATCCATCAACAAACTTTTTTTGATACTCTGCTGCAGACAGCTACAAGGAAAGGTTTTGTTCATAGTGATTTTAAGAGACTGCACCGTTGTGAATTGCACCTGTGACCTCTGCTTGCACTCCTGAACTTCTGCACTTTGAGTTGCAGTGAGAGCAGGTTCCCTGCGTGGATGCTGAACTTCTTACAAAGGGCTGAACAATGTGTGTGTGAGAGATGAAACTGCTCCCAAGAGCACAGGTTGCTGTGAAGGCACCACAATATTGCAGACAAGCTTTGTTTTGTTCCTGTCCGAGCAAAACCCGCCAGGACGCTTGGAGCTGAGCGCCAGCAGAGCCCCGGGGCTGGGCCACGTGCGGAGCTGGTGCTGTGGGGCCGTTACTCAAGTGACAAACATCCAAAACAGCCCCGGCTCCAGAGAACCGGCTGCGAGCGCCACGGACCCGCTCACAGGAGCGCCGCCCGGCTCCGGTGATGACGCCGTTACAAACAAAAAAAGGGGACAAAAAGGGACAACGGAGCGATGGCCTCTTTGCCTCACAACCCCGTCACGCCGGTGACCCCTGGCGCGGAGCGGGGCCCGCCCCAAAACAAACAGCGCCGTGTTTGCTCAGCGCGCCGGCCAGCCGCAAAGCCGCCGGTATAAGTGCGCGGCGGGCGCGCAGCCGGGCAGTGCCGGAGGGAAAGATGCCGCGGTGCGACGCGGGCTCCGCGCCGCGGGACGGCGCTTGGGGACAGGTACGGGACAGCGGCGACAAGGGACAGAAGGGACAGAAGGGACGGGGCGGCCGCGGGGACAGCGGGGCCGGGGCCGCGGTCACGTGACAGACGGAACCACGCCCCCACAGTGTCACGTGGGGGGTGTGTGCGGTCACGTGAACGCGGGCGGACATGGCGGCGCGGCGGCTGCTCCCGCGCTGGGCGGGATCGCTGCGGCCCGTGAGGGACCGGGGCACCGGCGTGGGGGGAAAAGGGATCGGGGGAGACCGAGACGGAGCCAAACGGGGCTGGGGGGCACCGGAGCGGGGAGACAAGGGATCCGAACCAGAGGCAGAGGCACCGAGGGGTACCGGGACAAAGGACAGAGGGATTGGGGGCACCGGGACCGGGAGGAGAACGGACCGGAGGGGTACCAGGGCAGAGCCAAACGGGGCTGGGGAGAAGCGGGGCCGGTGGGGGGGATCGGCACCGACACCGGGGCTGTGGCTGGGGCAGAGCGGGCCGGGGTTCCGGGGGCTCGGCTGACTCTTCCTCCGTGCCAGGTGAGCTCCGCTGCGGCGGCTACCGGGGCGTACCCGAAGCGAGTGAAGGTGGTGGAGGTGGGACCCCGCGATGGGCTCCAGAACGAGAAGGTACCGGCGGCTGCGGGCTCCCTGCACCTCCCGGGGGGCGTTCTCCAGCCAAATTCCGCAAACGCCCCCCTGTGCCCACCAATGGGGCAGTTTTTCTTTAAATGCTGCTTTTTTGATGTTGAAAAACTGCAGCTTTTTTTTTTTTCAGTAGTGGAAGAGTTTATTGTGGAAATAATAACAACTTTAGGTCATTTTTCTTTTCTTTTTAGAACGTTGTGCCCACCCCAGTGAAGATTAATTTAATCAACATGCTGTCAGAGACGGGGCTGCAGGTCATAGAGGCCACCAGCTTCGTGTCCCCCAAGTGGGTTCCTCAGGTCAGTGTTCAGACAGGATTTGCAGTGTTCCAGAAGTACAGCAATGCAGTACAGCAATGCAGTGATTCTGCTTCCCCCAAATCCCTGCTACTGGGCAAGAACCAGCAGAGGAGTTACTGCTCACTATCCCAGAGCTTCCCTTTGGAGCCTGGGAAAGAGCAAAGGGACAGGTCACACACAGGCAGCTGTTTGTGCACATCGGCCTGGCTGGGTGAGCTCTGACCCCTCACAGGGTGCACTTCTGTTTGCTTTTAGAGGCTCTGATCCCTAAATATTTCTGTTCCCTTTACAAAAAGGATTTTTGCTGCTGATTTTCTGACTGGCAGAAGTGGCAGCTGTCCCCCTGACAGACATTTCCTGCTTTGCTTTCCAGATGGCTGATCACACTGAGGTCATGCAGGGGATTAATAAATTGCCTGGGATCAGTTACCCTGTGCTGACTCCTAACCTGAAGGGATTCCAGGCAGCGGTAAGGGCTGGGAAAACCTGAATATCCACACGGGGGTGTTCCCAATCCCACCTTTGCTCCTGCACCTGTGCCTTCACCCTTTTCAAGGCAGAATCAGAGGTGTCCCGGTGGTTCTGCTGTAGGATGAACTCAGGGAAGGTTTGGGTTGTTTGGGGGGAAAATATTTTATAAAATGAGAGAGCTGTGGTCAGAGATTGTAAATCACAGAGTCACTGAGGTTGGAGAAGAGCTCCAAGATCTTCAAGCCCAAATAAGCAAGGCAGATATTTTTTTAAGAACAAAACAGCTTCTGTAAAGGGAGGTTCTTTATGGGGCTGGTTTGAGACATTTCTACCAAGAGGTGCCATTGAAACCCTTGAATTAACACTTGGCCATGAAGTTGTGAAGTTGTGGCTCTGTTTGTCACTTCCCTCACAAGAAAAGTCACCGGGCTTTGACTTAAAGCAGTGCTGGGTCAGGGGTTGGACCTGCTAATCTCAGGGGTATTTTCCACTCTCAGTGGTCCTGTGATTCCAGTTTAGGATTTTTTATTTGCAGGTGGCAGCAGGGGCCAAGGAGGTGTCAATCTTTGGGGCAGCATCTGAGCTGTTCACCAAGAAAAACATCAACTGCTCCATCGAGGAGAGCCTGGAGAGGTTTGACGAGGTCATGAAGGCAGCAAGGGAAGCCAACATTCCTGTCAGGGGGTAAGGAATTCCTGCTGGAATTCACCCACACGTTATCATTCATTCTGCAATAATCCAGAATCCATTTGGATCAGATTTTCTTGGCAAACATCCCACATGGGAATGCACAGCTCACACACCCACCAGCCCTGTGGGCTTATCTTGGCAAATTTCACACCTGTGGAGGAAGAAATTGGTGAAATGCTGTAACTTTTGGCCACTGGACTTGTGGAATATAAAATTGACTCTCCCATCTTATAGACGTGGAAGATGCACAAGTCCTGACTTTTAGAATCCCACTATCCTTTTCCAGCTAAAAGTGGGTTGGTTTTTTTTCAACCACAGCTATGTTTCCTGTGTCCTTGGATGTCCCTATGAAGGGAAGATTTCTGCAGCTAAAGTTGCAGAGGTGAGTAAGTCATAAATTCATTTCAGTTCACATTTTTTGGGATGTAAAGTGGGTAGTGGGGGATGTGTCAGACCATTAGACCTAGGGGAATAGCCAGAGACTCAATCCAGCTGAAATGGGGAATTGAGGGAGCTTTGGGCACCTGGAGGTTTTTAATCCCAGAGAAAAGTGTCCAGGGAATCACTGTACAGCAGGAATGAGCTCTGGGGAGGGAAGGGTGTCCAGGGAATTAATGTGCATCAGGAATGAGCCCTGGGCAGGGAAGGGTGTCCGGGGAATTAATGTGCACCAGGAATCATCCCTGGGCAGGGAAGGGTGTCCAGGGAATCACTTTGCATCAGGAGTCATCCCTGGGGAGGGAAGGAAGGGTGTCCAGGGAATCACTGTACAGCAGGAATCAGTTCTGGGGAGGGAAGGGTGTCCAGGGAATCACAGCACCCCAGGAATCAGCTCTGGAAGGGAAGGAAGGGTGTCCAGGGAATCACAGTACACCAAGAATCAGCTCTGGAAAGGAAGGAAGGGTGTCCAGGGAATCACAGTACCCCAGGAATCAGCTCTGGAAGGGAAGGGTGCCCTCTCAGTGGCCATGCTGGCTGTGGCACAGGTCTCCAAGAAGATGTACTCCATGGGGTGCTACGAGATCTCCCTGGGGGACACCATCGGCGTGGGCACCCCCGGCAGCATGAAGGAGATGCTGACAGTGGTCATGAAGGAGGTGCCCGTGGGGGCTCTGGCTGTGCACTGCCACGACACCTATGGACAGGCCCTGGCCAACATCCTGGTGGCCCTCCAGGTAGGATTCCTGCTCTGGGTCACTGACTCACGGCGTGCTTGGGTTGGAAAGGCCTTAAAGGTCGTCCTGTTCCTCCCCCTGCCCATCTCCCACCATCCCAGGCTGCTCCAAGCCCCATCCAGCCTGGCCTGGGGCACTTCCAGGGTTAAGGCAG
This sequence comes from Hippolais icterina, assembly GCA_013400075.1. Classification (NCBI taxonomy): domain Eukaryota; kingdom Metazoa; phylum Chordata; class Aves; order Passeriformes; family Sylviidae; genus Hippolais; species Hippolais icterina. The sequence goes on along the minus strand of VWYN01029965.1, from coordinate 9,629 downwards.
CCACACAAATAAAGCAGCTTTGCTTGGGAATTGCAGGTTTTGTGCTTGCAGAGCAGCCCCTGACCGTGGGTTTGTTTGCAGATGGGGGTGAGCGTGGTGGACGCGTCGGTGGCCGGCCTTGGGGGGTGTCCCTACGCCCAGGGAGCCTCTGGGAACGTGGCCACAGAGGATCTGGTGTACATGCTCAACGGGCTGGGCATCCACACGGTGAGTGGCACCTGCCCTGGGCCCTGCTCAGGCCTCAGCACCGGGCAGGGTTTGGCCCAGGGAGCCTGAGAGTGGTGGGGGCAGCTGGGGGGGTCACTGGGCCTGGGGAGAGACTTCACAAAGGCCTGGGGTGACAGGACAAAGGGAAGCCATTCCCCAGAGTGGGATGGGGTATTAGGGAAAAATACTCCCTGTGCAGGTGGGCAGGCCCTGGCACAGGGTGCCCAGAGGCCCTGTGGGTGCTCCTGGATCCCTGGCAGTGCCCAAGGCCAGAGTGGATGAGGTTTGGAGCTCCCTGGGATGGTGGGAGGTCCCTCAAGGTGTGTGCTGTGCCTTTCCCTTGCAGGGAGTGGATCTGCAGAAGCTGATGGACACAGGCACCTTCATCTGCAATGCCCTGAACAGAAAAACCAATTCCAAGGTGTCTCAGGCCTCCTGCAGACTGTGACACCGAGTGGAATTTCTACTTGGATCAAGAAGAAACTGAGAGTCCAGCACTGGCTGGGATTCCTCTCTGATCTCCTGAGCTCCTTCCCAGCTCATTTTGAGAGGAAGCTCAAAATCCACCAGAATTCCGAAGAAATGAAGAGAATATTCCATTCTGTTGTATTATACTGGACCTTGAGGGTGTCACCATGTGCCTTAGAGAAGGGAGGACGTGGAGGGGCTGAGGAAAGCTCTGACCAGACCAGCACCAGCAGCTCCTGCCTGCAGAGCCAAGGACAGCCCACAGGTTTTGCAGTTGCACTGCTCCAGGTCAGGCTTTGCCCTCTGTCCCTTCTCTGCCCTGCACAAACATCCTGAGGCTGAGCCCAAAGCCTCCCCTCGTGCTCAGCCTTGGGCCCCTCAGCCTTCAGGGACTGTGGTTCTGCACTGTGTATCTGTTGTAAGATACCTCCAAATAGATTATTTAATAGTCTGAACTATTAAAAATTCGATTCAGCTGAAGCAGTTAAGGAGCTTTTGCTGCTGGTTGGGTTCCAAGTGCCTTTTCCACGTGGAAACTCTGCATGGGCTGGGGGGGTGAGGAGTTCCTTCCACCCCCAGAGAGCAGAGAGTGAAACACCCCTGCCCCTCACGGTGGTCAGGTCCTTGGGAACCGCCCCCAGCCCTGCTCTTTAAAATAATTTATTGAACAGTTTGTTTGTAAGACTGGAGATGAGCAGAGGAACTTTGTCCTTTCAGGGGCAGGACGGGTTTGAGGCTGCCTGTGCTGCCTCTCCACATGACTTCAATAAACTGTAGCAATTACCAAACCTTCGCTAATTAACGCCGCAGAAATGAGGCGGAATTGGGCAATAAATCGGGGTTTTAGGGCAATAAATCGGGGTTTCAGGGCAATAAATCGGGGTTTTGGGGCTCTAATTCGGGGTTTTAGGGCACCGGCCTCCTCCCGCCGCCAGGGGGCACCGGGCTCCCCGCGGTGGCCCCGCCCCCTCCCGCGCGCACCAATGGCCGCCGTCCCTCCGCGGAGTTTTGTCCTCGCCGCCGCCCCGTAGCCCTGACACGTTTCCATGGAGGAGCCGCGCGCGCGGCGCCGGGGGGCGGGGCCAAGGCCCGGCCTTAAAGGGGCCGCGCCCCGCGCGGGGCTGAACGGTAGCGGCGGCAGCGGCGGGTGAGAGACCGGGGGAACCGGGAGGGAACGGGCACGGGGAGGGATGTCCTGGCCTGCCCCACCTCCTTTGGTAGGGAAAGCCCAAACCCCGGGGGCTTGGGGTATCCCCGGGCCTCTGGAATCATTCCAGTCCTCGGGTCCGTTCTGTCCCCCGGGACCGCTCCGGTCCCTGTCCCCGCTCCCCTGCTGAAATCCGCGTTATTTTTGCCTTCCCCGCCCTCTCCCCCCTGGCCCCGGTGCTGTTTCCCCCACAGCCCCGGGACGGGGCGGTTTGGGGGGCCGGGGTTGGATCCGCAGCTCCGGGAGGGAGGAAATTTCCCAGTTCGGGTCCTTCCCTCCGCTCCTGCCCCTTCCCAGGGACGGAGCCGCCGGGTCCCGCAGGCTCCGCTGCGCTTGCGGTCCCAAAGTCCTTCCTGAGAGGAGGCGAGGAGCGGGGCCGGCACTGGGAAGGGAAAAACTGGGAATGGGTGAAGGGCAGAGCTGTTACCCCTGCGGAGACCACCCCGATTAATTAATTAGTTACTTAATTAAGAGTGGGAACTCCCGCCCTGAGGGCTGTGGGTGCAGCCAGGACCTCGGCTGGGTTTAACAGGAAGAACCCGGGTTTGTCTCCGGGCTGTGCCAGCTCCGTGTCCGGGAGGTGTGACCGGCCCTGCCCCGCCCGTCCCTCGGGCCGTACCTGCGGCCGTGCTGACGTGACCCTGGCCGGGCTGTGCCCACCCCGCAGCTTTTGGCTTCGGGGCTTTTTCCCCTCGCAGGGAACCATGGCAGAGAAGATCCTGGTGACGGGCGGCGCCGGCTACATCGGCAGCCACTGCGTGCTGGAGCTGCTGCAGGCGGGCTACGTGCCCGTGGTCATCGACAACTTCCACAACGCCATCCGAGGTACGGGGAGCCCCGGCCCGGCCCGGCCCGGGCCCGGCTGCCGCCATCCCTCACTCCCCTCCGCCCTCCAGGCTCAGAGGAGCTCCCCGAGAGCCTCCGGCGGGTGCAGGAGATCGCGCACCGGCCCGTGCTCTTCCAGGAGCTGGACATCACGGACGAGGCAGCGCTGCAGGAGCTCTTCGGGAAGGTGAGAGCAGGAGCTGCGGTGCCCTGGGGGGATGCTGGGGTCCCTGGCAGGGGTGGGGAGCAGGGAGGGAACGCAGCGCCCCACTCCTGTGGGCCGCGGAGCCCCCCGGGCTGGCTGAAGGGAGCTCCTGAGGGAATTCTGGCTGGTTCCTGCTGCCGTGGCACTGATCCATGTTCCCCCTGCAGCACCAATTCTCGGCCGTGATGCACTTTGCGGGGCTGAAGGCCGTGGGGGAGTCAGTGCAGAAGCCTCTGGAATATTACAGAGTGAACCTCACCGGGACCATCCGGCTGCTGGAGGTGAGAGGAGCCAGCAGCGAGCCCGTGCTGTTCCCCCTGCTCTCCCCGGGCCCTGACAGCGCCTCCGGAGGGCTGACACGGCACGGGGCTGCATCAGTGCTGCCATTGCCCTCTCCCAGACCATGAAGGCTCACGGCGTGAGGAACATCGTGTTCAGCAGCTCCGCCACCGTCTACGGGGACCCCAAGTACCTCCCCCTGGACGAGAACCACCCGGTCGGGGGCTGCACCAACCCCTATGGAAAATCCAAGTTCTTCATCGAGGAGATGATCCGGGATCTCTGCAATGCAGAGAGGGTGAGGAGCCGCCCCACGGGGCTGGAGCTCGGGTGTGTCCCCAGGGGGGTGACGGGGCAGCCGTGTCCGTGTGTCCCCAGGACTGGAACGCCGTCCTCCTGCGCTACTTCAACCCCATCGGCGCCCACGAGTCGGGGATGATCGGAGAGGATCCTCAGGGGATCCCCAACAACCTCATGCCCTACGTGGCTCAGGTACCACCCCCACAGCCCTTGGGGGTTCACGGGGAGGGGACACAGGGTGATGGGGCTCCCACGGGGCTGTCCCTCTGTGCAGGTGGCAGTGGGACGCCGGGAATTCCTGAGCGTCTTTGGGAACGACTACAAGACGGATGATGGAACGGGTGCGTCACGGGACGGGGGGAATTTGGGATTCCCAAATTCCTGGCTGCACCCCAGGCCCTGCCCTCACCCTCTGCGTGCCCACAGGAGTCAGGGATTACATCCACGTCGTGGATCTGGCCAAGGGCCACATCGCTGCTCTGAAGAAGCTCAAGGAGAACTGTGGCTGCAAGGTACCAACCTTGGGGTGCTGCCAGCCCTGGGGGGGTGTGGGGGTCCCAACAGGGGCTGAAGAGGGGCCTGGCCCTTCTCCCCTTGATCCCTGTCCTTTCTCCTCCTCCCAGATCTACAACCTGGGCACAGGCACCGGCTACTCCGTGCTGCAGATGGTCCAGGCCATGGAGAAAGCCTCGGGGAGGGAGGTAAGGGCAGAGCTGCAGGGTCCCAGGCACAGCAGCCCTGGCACGGTTCCCTCAGCCCCTCTGGGAGCCCCCGGGGCCCACGGCTCTGCTCCCCCTGCAGATCAAGTATCGGATCACGGCCCGGCGGGAGGGAGACGTGGCCTCCTGCTACGCTGACCCCGCGCTGGCCGAGCGGGAGCTGGGCTGGAAAGCTGCCTTTGGCCTGGACAAGATGTGTAAGGGCATCCCCTCCCTGGCACAGCGGGCACTGCCAGCCCCCTGCCCTCCCTCACCTCCCTCCTCCCTGTTCCAGGTGAGGACCTGTGGCGGTGGCAGCTGCAGAACCCCACGGGCTTCAGCAAGAACTGAGCTGTGGCCGAGGGCTGGCCGGGCCCAGGGCTGCTCTAAACCAGCCCTGCCTCCGTCCCTGAGGGCTCTCACTGTCCTGGGAGAGCAGTTCCAGCTCCCCCTCCTGCCTCTGGCACGGGGCAGGAAGGCTGGAGCATCCTCAGCTTCCCCACTCCTCATCCCCCAGGTCTTTGCATCTCACAGAGCAGAGCCACAGGGAACAGAGCCAGGGTTTGGCAGCCCAGGCACGGAACCCTGCTGGGAATGCCCAGGGGCTGCAGCCAGCCCGGGCTGGGAGCAGGCACTGCTGGGCCCTCCCTGGGCATCACCGAGTCCTGCTGAGCCCAAACTGCAGCAGAGCCCCTTCCCTCCCTGGCTCAGGGGGAGCCCAGGGCACCTCTGCCCCTGCCCTGGCACAGAGAGGGCACCAGGAACCTCCCACAGGGACCAGCCACATTCCAAAGCCACCCCGGCCCATTTCCCCAGCCCAGGGCTTCCTCCACCCCCCTTTTCCCCTTCCCCCAGCATGGTTTTGGGGACCAAATCTCATCTCCCACCTCTGCTGCTGAGCCAGAGGAGCCCCTGCCTGGGGCTGTGCCCCCTCAGTGCCTGCTTTGGTCTCCCCTGGCAGCCACTGCCCAAACCCCATTGCCAAGGGCTGCCCAGGAGCCAGCCCTGCCCCCTGTCCCACACTGCTCCTATTTATTCATTCCTGGCAGCTCCACGGGGCAGGGATGACGCAGTCGGCCCCGTGTGCTGTCGGCTGGATGAATAACTTATGCTTCTAAATTATGAATTGAGCTTTTGATTTGTTTTTAAAATAAACTTTCCTACTTTCTAAGTGGCAGCTTTGTTCTGCTTCCCCTCAGCCAGAGCTGCTGCCCCTAAAAATGATACCCTGGGGCCTCGTGCCAACCCCACTCCACCCCCAAATCTCATCCTGCCTGGCCAGGGATGACGCCAGCTCAGCTCCAGGATAGGTTGAGGATTTATTTCACCTTGATTCTCTGTGGAACGCACACACACACATGAAAAAAAAAACCCCAAACATGTACAAGGAAGACAAGAGAGAAGAAATACCAAAAAAAAAGAGAAAAAAACTCCAAACAATCAAAAGAAAAAAAAAAAACCCAAAGTTGTATTGAGGAATGGAGAGAAGCCGTTCTCCCCCCCGGGTTCCCGGCACTGCTCGGGCAGGGAGTGAGCAGGAATGCTCTGCAGAGGGGCCCCACAGGGCCCCAGGGATGGTCCCGGGCCCCCCATCACACACGGTTCCAGTTCACAGTCAAACAGGTCAGTCTGTCCATCACCAGCCCTGGTACCCCCAGGAGCTGCAGTCCCACCCCAGCCAGCCCTGGTGACCCCAGGGAGCTGCCATCCCAGCCCTGGTGACCCCCAAGGAGCTGC
>VWYN01029963.1:6210-22340 GCA_013400075.1 Hippolais icterina | reverse complement strand
GAGAAAGGAAAAGGAAGAGAAGAAGAAAAGGGAAAAGGAGAAGGAAAAAGGGAAAGAGAAAGGGGAGAAGGGACAGGTAAAGGAAAAGGAAGATGAAAAGAAAAAGGAAAAATGGAAAGGGAAAGGAGAAGGGGAAGAGAAGGAGAAAGGAAACACAGCCCCTGAAATCTCCTGTATTTCCCCTGAAATCTCCTGTATTCCTGCCTGTCAGTGGAGGTGTCTCCTCGGAGAAGGAACTGGGATTCCCACAGGAAGGAAGGAAGGAATCCCTCCTCCATCAATCCTTGGCCTCCCAGCACACCCTGGGCAGGTGAAGGCTGTGAAACTCCCCCCAGGCAGTGCGGGGCATTCCCAGCTCCCTCTGCCAAACCCGCCAGGCTCAGGCTGGAAGGAGAAGCTGCATTCCCTGAACACGGGAGCTTCCCATCTGCTCTGCTCCCAGTTGGGTTTGGTAAAGTGGGAGATAAGGCCTGGAATGTCAGGCTAGAGGGATGAGATCCCAGGGTTTGTCAGGATTGGGGATGATTGGGATGAATTAAACCAGGGGTGTTAATGAACCAACCCCACCACACTCAGCTCTCATTAACAGCTTCTCAGAAATGATCTCTCCTCACCACTCACCAGTTTTCCCAGGAATGTGTGAAGGCCAAAGCTCCAGAACACTGGGACTACTCTTCTTCCTAGAAATATCTACATGAGCAATTCATGTTTTAACTTGCACGTATTCACTTTTTAATTCATCTCAGCTGCACCACGGCTTTCTATATAAGACTTTCTCTTTGCTTGACACTCAGTAAGTGTTTCTTTCAAGAAGAATGAATTGTATAAAATAATTTTGGGGAATCAAAAAAAAAAAAATGGAGAGGAATGTCAAAACTGCTTTCAAAAAATCATTTCTAGATACTGAGGCACTAATTTAAATATTACCCAAAGGATTATCTTGGTAGTTTTCATTCAGAGTTATATTCTTTCAGAATTCCTGCTGATTACAAAGTTTGGCAAGAAATAGAAAAGGTGTTTGTTTGGTTTTTGGGTTTTTTTAATGGGATCATGGAATTCCAGAGTGATTTGGGTTGGAAGGGACATTAAAGACCATGGGCAGGGACATTTTCATTATCCCAGGTAGCTCCAGATGGGCCTTGGACACTTCCAGGGATCCAGGGACAGCCACAGCTTCTCTGGGCACCCTGTACCAGGGCCTCCCCCCTCTCCAGCCAGGAATTCCTTCCCAGTATCCCATCTCCTCCTGCCCTCTGGCAGTGGGAAGCCATTCCCTGTGTCCCACAGAATAACACTTTTGTCAGGCACATCTCCACACCTGCTCTCCTGCTTTCCCTGCCCTCTCATTTACATTTCTCAGCACAAAAATGGGCGACACTTGGGATTTATTCTGCCCCAATAAACCACTAATCCTCCCTGCAACACCAACAGCGCCATTTGCCATGAGTTTAATGTCATTACTTCATTAACATGCAGTGATTTTCCAAGGAACAGGAGTGGGACTCAGGCCTGCCAATGTGCATCTCAGATGATTCCTTCTGCTTTGTTTGCTTCCAGCAGCCGTGCTGGGATTCATTCCCAGCCCAGGGCATTGCCTCATAGCTCTGCTTCCCGGGACCTACAGCCCAGGGAAGCTGGAACATCCCCAGCTCCTGCTGGATGCAGTTCAGGATCCTTCCTGGGAAGGATGGAGACTGGTAGGGAGCATTCATTTCACCCTTGTGCTTGTGTTGGGAAGGGAATTGCATGTTTAGGTGAGGCAGGTATTTGACACCTGAACTCAGGGTGTTGGATGTGCCTTGTCAGGTCTATTTTATTCCTCTGCCTTCCTAGGAAAAAAAAAAGGCTGAGAACAGGACTGGGTTTGTGCTGCCTACAATGCTGGCCCCTTAAAACACAATCTGGAACTCGTGCTGGGGTCCCCTGTCCCTCATCAGAGGAGACTGAAGCCCTGTCACCCTGCACTAAGTTATCCTTCACCCTCACTGAGCTGACTCTGCTGCACATCACCCCTTGGGGTGAGCCAGGATGAGCTGCAGTGGAGAAACGAGACAGCTAAACCCAGCTTTAGTCTGGGTTAATTTTGAAACTGGATTGGTTGCATGGATACTCAGAAGAAACAGGGAACTGAAGGACAGGAAACTTCTTGAGGGATCCACGTGTTCTTGGAGTCTCATTAACATCAGAGTCTGATAACTCCAGGTTTTGGTGCCTCAGCAGTGAGATCCAGAACTCTTATCCTGATGGATTTTGATGCTGCTTTTTGAGGCCTAAGTTATCACCCACAGATCCAGAGAACACAAATAAATGTAAGATCCCAATCTGCTCCTCAACACTGGCACGGCACCAAGGACAGAATGATTTCTTTGTTTTCCTGAGGTATTTAGGGTTTTTTTCTCAGTAATTCAGTAGGGATTCCTGAGGATACAGCAGTCGCCATGATTGTGTCCCACTTGTGTCATAATGTGCAGCTCCTTAAAGAAGAACCTGGAAATTTATTTCCTTTTTCCCAGGTACTAATAAACTACAAAAGCACAGCCCATTTTCCAGACTCTGGAAATCCTGGAGATGAGCAGGGAAGACACCACTAATTCCCAGGCACCCAATTTCCATTTACTTCCCTCTTTGAATCTGTTGTAACTTTAAAAGAACCCAAGTTTTCTCCCTCTGAAGGTAATGCCACGAGATTCTTAACTGAGCTATGGTCAAACAGTTTTGGTACCTTATGGCTGTGAAACTTCCTCCAGCTTAATCAGAATATTTCTTGCTGTAGATGAATCTTAACCATGATTTTCTTTTCAATTTTCCAGTTCAGCTTCCTGGGCTCATCCAGAGTTTTTCAGGCTCCTGAAGAACAAGTTTGGAATCAATGCAGGCAGCTCACAGAGTTGTAAAGCTTCTTGTACCCCATGCTACATTTTACTCTTTGATTTTTCCCTCTAGCTAAACTCCTCAGAGTTACAAAATCCACGCTTTTCCCTTTTTTCTGCTTCACATGTGGTTAACACCACAAATCCACAACACCCAGAAATCCACGAAGATATCAACTCCAAGTCAACCCCATTTCAGTGAAGGAACTTGGCCCAGGTCAGCATCTCCAATAAAATCCCTTTACCAAACAAGCACAAACACATTGTTCAGCTCAAATCCCAAAGCTGGCCGTGGAACCAGGCTGACGTTGCTCATTCCCTGGAGTTCGGGGAAACAAAGCTCCTTGAGATCCCAACATGACCACGGTCACTGGAGAGCAGCCCACCACCCTGACATTTGAATCTGAAAATCTGTGAAACTTAGGTCATAACAGAACCACCTCCTCCTCCCTGGCTACTCCAGCAAACCTCTCCCTTTTACTCATTAGTAACCAACTTTGTGTTTATAAAGCAATAGTAAACATTGTTAGCCATTGTCAAGGCAGAAAATAATAATAAAAACAATAATAAACCCTCAAACACAGGGTCAGAGTTTCACCCACTTCTCTGGAAAAACAGATAAGGAATATTGAAGCTGCCATAACAATCATGATGTGGGTAAAACTCCCAGTGAATTCAGTGGCATGAGGTGATTACTATCCAAGCAGGGAGCAATCCAAGATTTCCTTTGTGGAGGCAGAAAAAACAAAAATTCTGAAACCCTTAATCTGGCTGCTCCAGCACAGACCTCCTTGAGAGTGCTCACAGAGCCCAACCAATTCCGCCACAGAGCTTCACTGTTATCCAGCTCTGTCTGCTTTTTCTCCAAAAGTAGAGTCCACATCTGCTAAGCGACAAAGTCAGCATTTACACTTTCCCCAACTATTTGTCATACTTTGGATTTTTGAGGATTAATTTCTTGAACAGTCAGCGCTGTTCGACTGCAAGGCATACGAAATCCTTCGGCCAATGAGTACAAGTCTGTTTGCAATTTTGAGGGGAACACGAAAAGATCCTTTCAAAGCTTAGTTTGAAAGGAAGATTGAAAGTAATGTAATTCATTTTTATTCTTAGTCTAGGATATGGACTCTTTCCTTTAGTAATCTATGTGGACTCATGGAATGGAAGGGATGTTAAAGATTCCATTCACCCCCTGCCATGGGCAGGGACACCTTCCACTGTCCCAGGCTGCTCCAGCCTGGCTTTGGACACTTCCAGGGATCCAGGGGCAGCCACAGCTTCTCTGGGAATTCCATTCCAGCTCCTGCTCACCCTCCCAGCACGAATTCCTTCCCAATATTCCACCCAAATCTCTTCTTTCCCAGTGGGAAGCCATTCCCTGTGTCCTATCCCTCCATCCCTTGTTCCAATTCCCTCTCCCGCCTTTTACCCTCCCTTGGATGAGAACCCAATGCTTTCTCTTCCTCAAAATGATCACCACTGAAATCAAAGTGGGTTTATTTTTCGCAGAAACCTCTTTAGAGGTCACATTTTGGTGACAAGCTGACACTCGGTTCTCCAGAATTCTTCTATACATTAATTTCTTGGAATGCGGCATCTCCATCCACAAGGGCCCTTTCTATCCGGGATGCTTTTTTTTTGCCACAGAAGGAAACAATACTCCTTATAATACAACACGTAATTCCAGAGAATTATAAAATAAATACACAAACAAACAAATAAATACACAAACAAGTTCAGCAGAGTCCGCTAAGTTTGCGTCACTTGATTTCACAGAGGAGCCCCGGCGGGACGGGCGAGCAGCGGCTCCGCCGTGAGGCGATGGCCGCCCCCTGAGGGCGCTGCTCCAGGGCCCTTTCCCAGCCCTCCGCTCCCCGCCTCTTCCCGGGATTTCCCCGTTTTCCCCACATTTGTGTCCCTCAGCCTCACCAGGGCTGGGCTGAAGGGCGGCCGAGGCAGAAGCTCCTCCCTCACACCACACGGACACGGCGAGACTGACCCGGCTACCCCGGCCGGTCCCCCCGCGGCTCCCCCGGCGTGTGTGAGGGGCCGGCCGGGCTGCGGCCCCTCCCTCCTCCGCGGCCGGGAAGCGAAAGCGAAAGGCGGCCCCGGGAGGGCTCTGGAGGTGTCTGAGGAACCACCGGGAGCTGCGGGAGCCCCGGGTCGCCCCCCCAGCCCGTCCCCGGCCGTGTCCATCGGGAGGTGCGCGGTGAGGGAGCCCCTCGCGTCCCCCGCGGCGGCGGAGGAGTCGCGGATAAACCAAGGAGAGCTATTGTTTGTTATGCTTTCACTTTCCTTTTTAAATTTTTTTTTTCCCCCCCCAGGAAACTGTACAGAAGTCTCTGAATTCGACTGCTCGATCCAAACCAGAAAGGAATTCCGGGATCCATAACCTCCCTTTCAAGCCTCTGAGTGAAGCAGGTTCGGCGGTGTGGGGTCAGACTCAAGGTGAGGATTCCCAGGTGAGAGGGTCAGAACTGCCAGGATGGGTCGGGAATTTGGGCTGCTCCTGCTGGGATCTCGTGGTCAGAGAGTGTCTGACCTGTGGAATATCCAACCTAAATCTTAGAGGATCAAACCTTGCCCTGGCAGCCACAGATTGGCTTGGGACCCTCTGCACCTTGGCATCTCCTGCTCATCAGTGGCCTGGGAACTTCCCCAAATTCCTTTTTATCTGAGTCCACAAAATGTTGTGGCAGCGGATTCCAAATTTGAAATTATCTGCTGTGTGAAAGTGTTTCCATTTGTGTTAAGCGGGTTTTGTAAAAACCCAGAATGGTTTGGGTTGGAAGGGACATGAAAACTCATCTCATCCCACCCCTACCATGGGCAGGGACACCTTCCACTGTCCCAGTCTGCTCCAAGCCCTTCCAGCCTGGATCTGGACAACTCCAGGGATCCAGGAACAGCCACAGCTTCTCTGGGAAATCCATTCTGGCTCTTCTTCATCCTCCCAGCAGGAATTCCTTCCCAATATGCCACTCAAATCTCCTCTTCCAGTGGGAAGCCATTCCCTGTATCCTGTCCCTTATCCCTTGTCCACAGTTCTTCTCCAGCTCTCCTGGAGCCCCTTCAGGCCCTGCCATGGGCTCTGAGGTCCCCTTTTCTCCAGACTCTCAAGCACAGAACATACAGGTTGTTCCCATGTGTGTAACAGCACAAAAGCAGCATAAAGGTAAATACAGAACTACCAGAACAGCAAAGTTGAGTTGTGCACTGCAGAATTCCTCACATCTGTCCCTGGCTTTTATTTCCTAGGAAGGAAGGAGGCTTCAGATAGCCAAGATCTGTCACTTTTGCCTATGAAATTGCACGTTTATGTTTAAAAATTCTTTCAGCTCAGCACAGCTTCTGGTATTCCTGATACTCTGTTGCACAGAGTCCCCAAGCAATACATACAGAGTTGTCATTTTTCTCCTGTTCCCTCAGGTTTCCATGGATTTTACAAGCCCCCCTTTATCTTTACAAGACAATGGTTTTGTAAGTATTTCTTAATGTGCTGCCTGGGAGTAAAATCTGTATTTGACTTTTGTGATTGAAGGTTTGTGCTACCACTGCTTCTGCTTCTCTCACCTTCTTCCACCTTTTAATGCTTGGGATATTCCTCATTTCCACCTCCTGTTTCCGTAGGCAGAATCCCATTCCCAAGATTCTGCATCACAGATCCTCTTAGAACTCTTTGCCCTGCCTGTCTTGCTCATCTGTCTCTGTGGAGGATTTTAGGGGAATTTCCCTTTTCCTGGGATTCAGCTCCAGCTGTGCACAAGTGGTTTGGATGGGACTTTCCCTGGCCTTTCTTGTGTTTTCTTGGTTTTGTTTTGGTTTTTTGTTTTTTTTTTTCCTTCTTTCAGGATGGAAACTGTTGTGTGAAACCATTTTTTTTTCCTAGGAAAAAATGTTTAGTAATAAACACAGGCATCCTTCTTCTTACTATCTTCCAGCTGTTGACATGTGCATCCTTTTTATTCCCTGCACTCAATCCCTGGAGTGAAGGAATATTTTTCCCATTTTAATTAAGACACAGATGGGTATTTCCCTGTTGCTTAATTTGAAACTGGAAGAAATACGTTATATTTTATTATTTTTAGGAAATACCCAGCATTACCAAGAGAACTGACAAGATCTTCTAATTCAAATCTTTTCCATGGATTATTTAATTTAGACCTTTTCCATGCCTGAATTTCATGGTTCCCATTCAAGCTTTTTGTAATCTTGAGTAAAAAGGGAGGGAATATTTCTGCAGATCTCTTTGGATTTTTTTTTTTCCTGCAGAATATTGCAGCCATAGAAACAAAACAGAACAGAGAAATTTTCTCTCTCCTTGGGCTTTGTAGTTTCCCTGCCCTTGTGAACTTCTGCCCTGAATTTCAATTCCGAAATGGTTCTTTTATATCTTTCCTTGATATTACCTTTTATTATCCAATCTCCCTGAGCTTGGAAGATCAAAATCCCATTTTCACTTTTATTTTTTTTTATTGACACCTCCTCCTGGAGGAACTGCTGAGAAAGCACAGAGCTAAACATTTGTGGGGTTGAGGGGCTTAGTTCTGTGTGGAAGAACATAGAGACAACTTATTTAGCTAAACCTGTGGATTTTAGCAGTTGGATAATTAACATNAGGGGCTTAGTTCTGTGTGGAAGAACATGGAGACAATTTGGTTTGTTATTTAGCTAAATATTAACCAGTGGATTTTAGCAGCTGGATAATTAACAAATAATAATGGCTGGCCAGTAATTCACATTTTCGTGGATTTTTATCCTGTCAATGATTTGACCTAAGTGAATAATGTTTTAAATATTTGTTTAAATTTTTTTAATTTAAATTTTTTTTGAATTGTTGCCCAACAGAGGAGAAACCCAACATGTTCCTCTTCTCTCTGCAGAGTATGGTACCCAGTGATCCACTTGGGACATCTGAGGAAGAGATGGAAAAACTTAAGGAAGAGCTGAAGCTGTGGAAGGCAAGTTCTGTAAAGCCACATGGAATCATGGGAATTTGCTAAAAGATCAAGATTAGTGCATCCTTCTAAAATAAGATCAAACCCCCACATTTATAACATCTTTAATTTGTTCTGTTCTTCAGTGCTTTGTGCTCGTGTTGATCCCACTCTTGTAAGTTTAATTTTTACCCAAAGTGTTAAAAAGAAATAAATACTACTCAAGGCTTTGTTTCTTTCTGTAGAAATAAATCTTTAAAAAATTTAAGCTCTTTTTCTTTTTGCTCTCCAGGAAAGAGTTGAAGAGGCTGAAAAAGTCAAAGGTGCCCTTCTTCTCTCCAAATTAAGTTTTGATGCAGAGTGTGACAGAGCAGAGAAGAGGCTGACAGAGCTGAAAGAGCGAGAGAAACAGCATAAGGACAGAATTACCAGCTCTGAGGTAATTGGTGGTGTTTGGAGGGTTGGGAGGGAGGTGTGGATTAGGAAAATGGGAGGAATATTCCCAGTTTCCATGGCTTTACCAGTGTGCAGCCTGTACTGGTCGAATGCTCCACGTATTTTTTTGCTGCACTTCAGTTTTTCACTGGCAGCCAGAAAAACAGTGCAGTAAAACTGAATCTGTTTTGGGATGAAACCTGACAAAACCAATCTTCCAAGATTCTCCCCTAGAGATGAGTTTCAGGGTGAAGAGGATAAAGCTCAGTGGGTTGATTCTACTGCTTTACCAAGTCCCTGTTCTATGAGAGGTCACAACAGGCAAAGGAACAGGATTTCTTAAGTGCCAGTGAGCTGGGCAAATTGGCCTGATTGAAGAGGGTTTTTCCTTCTAGAACTGCTTGGTTCCAGAGCCCCTGGGTTCATTCCCTCAATATTCCACGTGCAGTAACAGCAGAAGGTTCCACAGGCTGCCAGGGAGGTGCTTTCAGTCAGCTTTGGTAAATCACTGATGAGAAATTAGGGCTCCAAGCTATTCAAATACAATTAATAGCTTAAAGGCACTCAGGTTGGTGAGAGTATTTTCTGAAAGCTGATTCTTGGTTCTTTAATCATAAAAGTTTGGATTTATACCCAGTAAAGGTCATTGTCACCATCAGGCTTTGGGAAGTGATCCAAGTGTCTCCAGTGGTTGCTGACTTTACAGGAGCCACCTTCTGATTGTGGCTGCTCTGTTTCCTTCTCACCCTGTCACATTCCCTGTCCAGGAAATCCTGGATTTGGTCACAGAGCTTGGTGTCCAAGCAGGATTCATTGTTCTGGAGGAATTACTGAGCAGAGAGGAGGAAGGAGAAGGATGTGAAGAGGGAAGAGCAGCAGCATGGCAGAAACTGCCCAGATTTTGCTGAAATATATTTCTGTCTTTATTTAAGTGTTTAATTTTGCATTTCTTTTTTTTTTTTTTTGCCTGTAGCAGGAACTCTTTCTGCTAAACCAAGAAAACAACGAGCTGAAAAAAGAGATTGAAAAGCTCAAACAAGACCTGGAAGAATACAATTCCCAGGATAATCTGGTAAAGGAGGTGAAATATTTGGAAATTTGTCTTTAAGGAGGGCAGATTTTTATTTTCAGAGAATGGTTTGGGTTGGAAGTGACCTTAAATCCCATCTCACTCCAACCCAGGGACACTTTCCACTGTCCCAGGCTGGTCCAAACCCTGTCCAAGCTGGCCTTGGACATTTCCAGGGATAGGGCAGCCACAGCTGCTCTGGGAAAATCTGAGCCTCACACTGAATTTATCCCTCTTAGATTGTCAGGCCCACTTGTTCAGCATTGGAACCTCTACTAATTTCAACATCAAATAAACCTGAAAGTTTCTTATTTTCCCTGGCAAATTTTTGAAGCAGGCAGAGTATATGGAAATAAATCCAAGAGGTACTGAAAGCGTGAGAGGAATGAAAACAAGCAGACATTTATTAAATGGAAGGCAGTGGAATTAAAAAAAATATTCGTGGCATTGGTAATTTTCAAGTTTTCTTTCTCCTGTGTCAATTCTAAAATTGGAGATTAAAAAGAAGGTGGCAGAGATGAAATTGAAGTTCACTCACCTGGAAGAGATGAAGGATGGTGGAGCAGATATGAATATGGACACCCACTGTGTGTTTGGGACAGCCACAGAAACCCCCTTCAGACTCAATCAGAACCAGGCACTGCTGACTTTTGAAGATGAGGAAGGTCGGATGTGTATTTTAATTACAAAATTGATATCTCTGGTGTATTTCACCCGGCAGTGATGTGGTTTTCTCCAGGGGTATTTTGAATGGAATGGGAAAAAAATCTTGTGTTAATGTTTTGTAGACTAAGAGCATCTTTTGACAGCTTAAAAGTTTTACTATTCCCACTCAAAATCTGTTTTTATATGTTTAATTAATGTTATATATGCTATATTTATTGTCTATTATTTTAACAATATTATTTATTGTTCATTGTTATTAAAGTTGATATAATATTTTGTTATTGCATTATTTGGCCTGCATAAAACCACAGAGATTTTATGGAGATAGACATGGATGCTTGGGATCTGGCTGCCTAATTATTATTTATTTCTCCTTTACTGATGCAAAAGGGAGATTTTTCAAGAGACTGGGGAATAATTTGTGGTTTACAATGATTAAACAAAGCTTTTCATATCTGATTTCCCCCAGTTGCCCAGAGACTGACAAAGATGAGCAAGCACTGTGTGAAACTGGACAACACAACAGCAAATGTGACCGTGAAGCCTTTTAAACTTGACATGGGACTCCAGTTTGAGGTAAACAACTGAAACATGCCACTCTAAAAATCTGAGTTCTTGAAAAGCTTTAGGTTCTGTTCTTTCCAGTGTTTTCAGTCACACAAAGTGCACAAAAATTTGATGTTTTTAGCTCCATGTCACCGTCTCTGGAAAGAAGATCAACGTTTCAGAAATCCCTGAGCTTCTCATTCATAAAGACTGGATGAGAGACAAACTTGAGCTGCACTTCTACAAAACTGAGCAGGCAGCAGGAGGAGGAGAAATAGAAAATGTGGCCTACAACAAGGGCTCTGGGACAGCTGTCATCACATTCCTCAAACCTGGAGGTAGAGTCTGGGATGTTTTCTTATCCAAATTGTCCATCCTGGGTTCCATTCTGGGGTAACCACTCATCCCAGGGGGAGTTCATGGATCCCTCAGAGATGTGGGTGAATAAAGCAGCTTCTCATTACATCCTTTCTGAGCAAACATAACCTGCTCACAGTTCATGAGCTTTCTTTCAGAACTTTTCCAAAAAACCTGTTTTTTTTGGGGTTTTTTTTCCTCTGCATTGCCAGACACTCACACTGCAACCAGAAAATCAGGAAAATGTGTCTGATTTTAGCTCCTGTTGCACAACAGTGAAGTTGGACAGGCATTCCTGTTGCCCGACTGGATGGAATTCCACAATCAGTGGAGCCACATCCACTTAGAGCAGCTGCTTTAGATTTATTTCAGAGCTTTTTGTGGGCATTTAATGATGTTGCCTTTTTTTGGTTGTTTTTTTGGAAGTGCCAGATAAACTTTTTGCAGAATGCACGTGAAGAATCTACAAGCGTGCCATCCTACATTAATTTCTACATCCACAAAAATGAGTCTGGTCTTTGAAATGTTTATAAAATATTGGTTTAATTATATTAAATAATGAACTGGGGTTTTTTTCTTCTCTTACAGCAAGCAACAAGTTTGTGGGATGCACTAAATACCCCTTCTTTGCAGAGGGAAGGTGGTTCAACCTTTCTGTCTTCCCAAATTTTGATTTTCACTTGAGGAAGTTTCAGGTAAAAGAATCTACTCCAGGCTGATGGAACAGATAAGTGGGAATTAGGAGAATGGGCGGAATTTTCACTCCTTTTGTGTGAATTTAACAGCGAGAAGGAGTGTGAAATAGGCTGCTGAGCTCCTGTGCTGCAGTGTGGAAGCTGTAATTTATTTTTAAAGGGTGTGCTTGTCTTTCCTTGATGGAATTATCTCAGCACTCCCCACAGGGCTGTGCTGGGCTCTTTGGGAAGGAGGTTAAGCACAAAGTTCTCCAGGTCACAAAATCAGGGTCCCAGAGTCCCAGCAAATGCAACATTTGCTCATTTATTCCTTGATTTCACTCCTTCATTCAGCCCAAACAGTGACTCTGTCACACAGAGCTGCCTCATCACGTTCTCCCTGCAGTTGCCTGCTGCTTTATGAGTAGATGGTGATCAGGTCGGTTTTGTGTGTATAATTAGGGCTTTGTAATTAAGGCATGGGCTGCAGTGTGCAGGACACCCAGCAGGGCATGTCCTGGCAGGGATTTTATGGGCTGCTGCTGTCTGGAGCCATCAGAGATCCCCAAATCCAGAGTGTGGGAGCATTGAGGAGTGCAGGACACGCCAGTTAAGGTGTGGGCTCTGAATCATGGAATCAGGGAATCTCCTGAGCTGGGAGGGAGCCACAGGATCACAGATCCAGCTCTGCACAGACACCCCAAAATCCCACCCTCAGCATCCCTGGGAGTGGTGTCCAATCACTCCTGGAGCTCTTGGGAATGTTCCCATTCCCTGAGGAGCCTGGGCAGTGCCCAGCACCCTCTGGGGGAAGAACCTTGCCCTGAAATCCAACCTAAACCTGCCCTGGGCCAGCTCCAGCCGTTCTTCCTTCCCAGAGATGGGAGCTGTCCCTCAGGAGGAAGCTCCAGGCTGGGATGGGTCCTCCCTCACTCTCCTCCAACAAACCAAGTGCCCTCAGCTGCTCCTCCACAGCCCCTCCAGACCCTCCATTGTATGTGAATCCAGAATTCCTGCTCTTTCCAGAGAAATTTCCCTTATCTAAACTCTTTACCTCATCAAAGATCCCAGCCACACCTGAGTGAGGAATTTAATTCCATCCCCCCCAGTTCCTCTGCAGGCACAGCTGCTCTGTAATCCAGGTTTGTTCTTTCCTCCCCAGCCATACTGCAGGGTGTCCAAGAAGACAATTCTGCTGAAAGGAATCCCAGAGGTGGAAGAGGATGAGGAAACTGTGCAGGACATGATTGAAATCCACTTCCAAAAGCCGAGCAACGGTGGGGGGGAGATAGAGAAAATCAAATACGCCTCCAGAGGAGCAGCCTATGTTTGTTTTGAGGAGGATACTGGGAATGCCACCTCAGAAATCACAGGGGACTCATGAAGTTCTGAGGTTTTGCTCCTCAGGGGCACAGGAATTCACGTATTCAGGTATTGTGCTTTAATGTTCTGAAATTGATACTGTAAAAGAGGAATGCCTGCCTGTTTTGCCTCGTGGCACTGACTTTGCATAGGAAGTCAGCAAAACTCCCTAAAAAATCTGCCTGTGTTCCAGATTAAAGGCACAGACCCAGCCTTAGCAGCCCTTGAAACATAATCTGAGATTTTCTACAACTTTGCATATTTTATACCTTGAGGATTTTAAAATACTCCAGAGTGGGATGAGTGGATTATTTCTTACATTCTGATACAAAAGCCATATTTAATGCCAATGCAAACCTCCTCACAGTCCTGCTTTGCTGAAGTGCCACAGCTTCAGGAGGTGGCTCTGCCACAACTCCAGTCCTGCTGAGGCTGCTGAGTGCCTGAAACCAGAACTCAAATACCTGAAAGAATCCTGTGATTTCATACAAGCCACCTTATCAAACTAGTGATAGGATTAAAATAGAAAATGGGGTGCACTTAAGAAATGCCCTGGTATTTGCTGCCTTTTCATAGCCTGTTTTATTGTTTGATTTTAATATTGGTTTCTGCAATTAAATTTTCCCTCATTTTTGTTCATGATTTTGGTTATTTTAAACTCTTGCAGTCAAGGATTGAGCTGATGCTGTACCTGGTTTTGTAATCATGCTGGGGGAGCAGCCCTGAGGGATCTGGTGATCCCAGGCTGGGGCTGGAAGGGCTTGGAGAGAATAATTTTTCCAAGGAGGAATGTTTTTTCTTTGCTGCTGAGATCCTTGGAAAACAAATCCTCCTCTGACTTTGCACATTTGCCACCCTTGGGGGCTGAAATGGTTTGGCCCCAACAATCTTAACTCCAAACTAACGTGAGCCTGACAGTGAAAATAATTTATTTTTAGGGTATTTGACATCTTGACATGCAGGGAAAGGAGAGTGCACTGAGAAGAGCATTGCAAAAATACCTCAGGGATTATTATTACTCCAGACAAACTGTTAATTGGCAGTGGATAAAAGTTGAATATGGAAAATTAGAAGGCTGCAAACACCACAGTTTATTTTGAATTTGCTGCCGAGTGAGATACATGGGACTGTAGCACCTCTCACTGTTTAGGGCCTGCAAAGGCAGGGATTGATTACCTGACCATTGTCAAATAATAATAATTACTTCAGACAGAGTGGTGCTGAAGCATTTATGGAGACTGAGCAGTTTTGCACTCTGAAAAAAGTTGGTAAGACCAGAAACCTTAAAAGAAAGGGGAAAAAACATGAGAAAGGTAAAAAAAAGTCATGAATTTCAACTGTATCTCACTGATAAATATTGAGAAGTAAATCCTTAAAAATGAAAAGGCTTAAAATTCTCATAAGGTGTCACTCGTAAGGAGTAGTGAGAAGCTGCACGTTTTAAAGCCCAGGAAAAAAAACCAGATTTTTTACATTTTAAAGACAATGTCTGTAAATGTCTTGCTTTTGTCCCTGATGAATGATGGCTTGTGATGATTACCCTGTTAAATTTTAAAGCAGCAGTGGTGCTTTAAAGGCTGGAGACTGGTTTTAACGATGAAAAATAAGAATAAAGCGTCAGTGATGTTTCTATAAATGTCACAATCCTTTTTTAATTTCCCACTGGGGTGACTTTCTCTGGGGCTGGAGGTTTTGATACCCAAATTACACACACAGACATTTCCCAGCTGCAGCTTTCACCCCAGCATTGGTGTGGAGCCAAACTCGGGGCTGTTCGGGGCCACGGGAGCTGGGCAAGCGCAGCCTCTGGGCTGTCCCTGGCCAGGTGGGGTCTGGGGAAGGAATTCCTGGCTGGAAAGGTGAGGAGACCCTGGCACAGGGTGCCCTGAGAAGCTCTGCCTGCCCCTGGATCTGTGTCCGTGCATGTCCGTGGCCTTGGGTGTCCCTCTCTCTGCCTGTCCTTCTCCACGTGTGTCCTTCTCCATGTGTGTCCCTGTCCATGTACGTGCCCCTGTCCCTCTCCATGCATGCTCGTCTCCCTTGTGTCCTTCTCCACGTGTCCCAGTCCATGCATGTCCCTGTCCCTGTGTGTCCCTATACTTGCATGTCCCTCTCCATGTGTCCCTCTCCATGTGTCCCTCTCCGTGTGTGTCCCTGTCCCTCTCCATGTGTGTCCCTCTCCATGTGTCCCTGTCCATGTACATGTCCCATGTCCTTGCCTGTCCCTCCCCATGTGTGTCCCTGTCCCTTTCTGTCCCTCTCCATGCACGCCCTTGTCCCTTGTGTCCCTCTCCACGTGTGTCCATGTACATGGCCCTGTCCATGTGTGCCCCTGTCCCTGCCTGTCCCTCTCCATGCATGCCCTTGTCCCTTGTGTCCCTCTCCACGTGTGTCCATGTACATGGCCCTGTCCATGTGTGCCCCTGTCCCTGCCTGTCCCTCTCCATGCATGCCCTTGTCCCTTGTGTCCCTATCCACACATGTCCCTGCGTGTCCCACTCCACAGGTGTCCCTGTGTCCCTGTCCCGTGTGTCCCTGTCTAGGCATGTGTCCCTGTTCCCTGCATGTCCCTGTCCACACATGTCCTCCTACATGCATGTCCCTGTCTATGTATCCCTGTCCCTCCCTGTCCCTCTCCATGCATGCCCTTGTCCCTTGTGTCCCTATCCACACATGTCCCTGCGTGTCCCACTCCACAGGTGTCCCTGTGTCCCTGTCCCGTGTGTCCCTGT
Organism: Hippolais icterina; assembly: GCA_013400075.1. NCBI lineage: Eukaryota > Metazoa > Chordata > Aves > Passeriformes > Sylviidae > Hippolais > Hippolais icterina. The sequence goes on along the minus strand of VWYN01029963.1, from coordinate 6,692 downwards.
CTAGGCATGTGTCCCTGTTCCCTGCATGTCCCTGTCCATGCGTGACCCTGTCGGTGTCCGTGTCCCTGCGTGTCCCTCTCCACGCATGCCCTTCTTCCTTGTGTCCCTCTCTCGGGGTGTCCCTGTCCCCTCGTGTCCCTGCCAATCCCAGTGCCCGTTCCCGGCCCCGCAGGCACTGCCGGCACTCCCGGCCCCGCAATCCCAGCCGGGGAGGGCGGGCCGGGCGCGCCGTGTCCCGGCAGGGCTGGAGGCGGCCGGAGGGGCCGCCCCGCCGCTTCTCCGCCGCTTTCGCTTTCGTTTCCCCGCCGGGCCCGCTCTCTCCGGGCCCTTCCCGGTAGGATCCCCGTCCTGGGTAGGATCCCTTCCCGGTAGGATCCCGTCCCGGAGGGTCCCGTCCCGCTGGAGCGGCGACCATGGCAAGTGCTGGGGCAGCGGGGGCCGCGCACCGTGAGGGGCAGGGCCGGGAGGAGCTGAGGGGAAAG
>VWYN01029962.1:198378-282784 GCA_013400075.1 Hippolais icterina | reverse complement strand
CGTTGTTTATCAGTGACGCCCGGCGCCGCCGCACCGAGGGTGAGCGCGGGGGCGGTGACCTTCCTTCCTTCCTTCCTTGCTCCCTTCCTCCGTCCCTCAGCATGGGGCCGGCCCGCGGGGCTGCGGCCGTGCCCTGGGAGGCAGCGGCTGTGCCGGGCAGAGGCAGCCCGTCCTTCGGCCCCCGGGCCGGGCTGGGGAGGAGTGTTGGGCCCAGGCCGCCCGGGGCAGCCGCAGCCCTGCGGGGCCCTGGAGCTCCAGCTCCTGCTCCTGCTGCTGCTCTGCCCCGCCGATCACGCGTGGGCGCTTCGGTGGCTCTATGGGCGCCGGGGGGTTCGTGAGGCGTGTTAGTGCGTAACTGCGGCCAATATGACCCCCATTTTTACAAGAAATAGCCAAAGCTGGGCTTTTTTTCTCCAGTGCGTAGTGGTGCTCGCTGCTAACTACCCTGCACTGCGTGACATTTTTCTTAGGTAAGATCCCGTCTCTGTGCTTTGTACCCCTCATCTGAGGATGTATTTCATGGGGGAGTAGGAAAGGAGCCCGCTTTGCCTGGAAGAGCAAGCATTCCCTTCCGGACTCTTAAAGGATGTTTCATACATGGCGTGCCATTTCACCTCGGTCCGGGTTTTTTTGAGTGAAGGCGCAGAACAGCAGAGTAGCGATTCCTGGTGGCGTTGGGCTGTGTATATGTCAGCAGCTGCTCTTCTGGCATATTAGTCACTAAAAACACTTCGTTCTTGCAGGCTGGCAATGCAGGGGAAGATGATGCTAATTGCCTTCAAGTTGACATTTTGTGGGAGTTAGTATCACAGATCTGAGTTGTACCTAAAAATTAAGACTTTAAAAAGAATGCAAAGACTATTGAAGTAGAATTTCACTGTCTTTAACATTATATCTAGGAAATAAAAAGAAGACAACTAGCAGAAGCCGCTGAAAAGAGGCAGATGGAGGTAATGTCTGATAAAATATCATTTATTGAAATTATTTTTAGATAACTGGTTTTTGGGGAGAATGGCTTGGCTTCTCTGGTAAATGGGATATTGTGTTCAGATTGTGGGAATTGTTGTTAAGTACTTTCCTAGTGTTATTACTGTTGTACATTTATACCTTTTTTATATATATTAAGAAATTCACAGCTAAGTAGGTGCTCTACACCATGGCAAAGTAACTGAGCTTGTTTGGCTGGGAGATATTTTACAGTAGTTTATAAAATAACCAAGAACTGGAAGAGCCAGTTCAACGTTATTTTTTCTTTGTTCTAAGAGTGGAAAACAACAGATAAAGAAGTACTCAAACCAGAGTGGTCAAACAATTGTTGCAGTAGCAATTTCAAGTGGTACTGCGCTTGTACTTTTCTTATAAATGCAGGTTGTATGCACTTGCAGGTTCTGTTGATCAACAAGGCAATAGATCAGCTCAGATTCCAGCAAAGATACAGTATTGACTTAAGTCTTCTGTCTTTTTAAGGTTGCCAAGCTTTGATATCTTTAAAGTTAGAAGAGGTAGGATACAGATGTTCTAACAGAGCAGCCAGCCTGGTTTTTTTTCCCTTAGATACCTCTAAAAAAGGCTTATAGCACATACTCTTTACTTATTGTAGATTTTGAATGATGTGTCTTAGAGACCACAGCTGCACCGTGAAGAGAAAGGATTGTTACTTGTGTGAATGTTAGTGACATTACGTATTGAATTAGGAATTGACCATTATTACCATGTTGACCTGGTTTGAAGGGAGTTTGGTAAATAATTGCAGTGACAGCTGAGTGATGCGTTAGACTCCTTAAAACTCTTGATTTTGTGTCATTCTGGGTAATTAACCAGTAAGCAAATTGAAAGCAATCCACAAGTTATGGTCAATTGCAAATGGGTTTCAGTCACAAAGATATTTTTAAGCATAACTATAGGAAATAGCTCTTAACTGGCTAAAAAGCTTTCCTGAGAGGAAGGAGAAATGAAGCAGCTAGGGTTGTGGATGTCCTTGAAGCTTTGTGGGACGCGTGATGCTGACAAAGAAAAATGGAAGAATCACTCTGTTACTTTCTGTTTTCTTGGAAGACAAAGAGATAAAGCATCTACCAGGATTTTTCAGGACTATCTCTGAGGTCATTGCAGCCCCTGAATATTGGGTAATGAAGATGTCTTGCAAGCAGCCGTATTTAGTTTTGCCTTAGTGAGGGGACAAGAGAGTGGATCAGATGTCCTTCGTTCTCTGCTTAGTGTTTTCCCATACATGCTTCTTAGCTGCTCACTATCCCTCCTGACATCGTGTGAGCTGTTCTTCCTTTTGGGGTGCTGCAGTTTGGGTACCTGACTCACTTGGAAGGCCAGTTTCCTAAGAGGCAGAGAACATATGGTCTAAGTAGGTTGGTATTTGGTGGTAAGATTTGTCTTGGTACCCCACTGAGAACTGAGCTTATTGCCAGGACCTTGAAATTCAGATGAGAACATTGCCTTGGTAGATGTTAGCATATTTTGTATAACTTCTGCTATGGTATTAGAACCCAAAACTTAGATAAGAATCAGTTTTTAAAACATTTTTCTTTTTTTTTTTCCCCTTTTTCATGGTGTTAACTATCTGTAATTCTGATACTCCTGCCATCTAGTCTAGATGATCATTAAACAGTTCCCACGAGGATGTGAAGCAGGCAGTTCATGACAGATTTTTCATTTGGTACTCCTGCTACCCACACACCCTGTGACATTTTGAAGGGTAGACTATCATGCAGGGTATTTCTCACAGATCACAGTTGAAAAGTTGAACTTCTTCACAGCCTGGGCCAGCACTACTACTAACACAGCTCTTTTTCTCCCCTGTTTGTAAGGGTAAAAGTAGGCCCTGACACCGAAAAAACCACAGATTAAAAATTTGTGTACTTTTGCAAAGCTCTGGTTTGGCATCTGAGGATTAAATATCTTCACCTGGATGGAATAACAAAGTGAAACAAAAACACCCTCACTTACCTATGGGACCAAGAGTTCACAGAATGAGAAAATATCCTGAAAGGGCTACCTTGATATAATAGTAGCATTAATACGTGCTTCAGTCTTTTCATGCAAACCACAGTTGATAAAATAGTGTTGCCAACACCTGCAGTTTGGTTTCTCTCTAAGCTACCTTGGTCTTACTCAAATGTGTTTTCTCCCAGGCTTCCTCTCGAGGTATTAAGAATGCTTACTCTGTAGAGCAGAAGAAAAAGAAACAGGAAGAAATAGAAAGAAGAATGGCAGCTTCACGTCCTGGAGGAGAAGGAGGACTGAGAGTAAGTTTAAAAAAGAAACAGTACGATTCAACTGTCCATATACTCACTGTGAAAATCCCGTTTTGTCATGTAGAAGATTGAATAACTTGAGGAAAAACCAAGAGAAAGGGAAATGGAATAGAAATGGAAGCATATGTCATTAGCATGCAGTGTTATTAATGAGACTTCATCACTTGGACACAAAGACAGCAAAGATGGCAGAGAGCTTTCTTTTCCCCCTCTTCTTCCCAGTTTGTACCTCTGTGGTACATCAGTTTTACAGGTCTCTCAGCACTGTGTTATCCTGTACTCAGTGTCCCCTTTCAGTGCCAGTTGAGATTATCTCTCTTCCCTCATAACTTACAGAAAACATTTGAACTAAGTAGGGTGATGGGTCTGGGTTTATGTATGTCTCTCTGATTCCAAAAAACCATACAGTGTTGGCATAAATATGGATGAGGTTCACTGCTATTGCTATTCTAATGTGAACTTTACCTCAGAAGACCAGGCAGAGAGGTGAAGAATTGAAGAATTACAGAAGAATTACAGTCTCTCCAAAACAACAGATGTATCTATTGAAACTCGGGCTTCATAAAGTTTCTGTCTTTTGCCCTCATTACCGTATATGACTCTGGAGGCAGGAGTTTGTAAAATTGCCACTGATTCACTGCATGTCCATCACTTGCCCAGATAAAAAGTGAATTGAGAATTTAAAGGTGAATGGAGAATCTACTGAAGTTGCACACCCTTACAGTGTTTGTTTGGTTTGGGATTTTTGCCTTTCTCTTCCTTATCTTCATACAAACCTCTGGTGCGTTCTGTTTCTTTAGTGGCAGGTTGGATAACACATGACTTCTGAAGAGAAGGTGATTGATGTTTACTGCCAATAACTTGTCAGTTTCTGCAGCCAAGTGGCACTTACTCATCGTGTGGCTTTTGCTGTTTACATCTGAAAACTCAGCAGTACTTTGCCATCGTGGGACAATGGATGTGGAAACATTCACAAAGAAACTTAAGAACTAATTTTGAACACTACAGTTTTGCCAATTTAATTTGTTTGTTTTCCATGCATGTTTTATTGCTTCCCTGTCCAGACTCCCTGTCAGCTGGAAGTGGCCTCCTTACGTGTAGTCAGTCAATATGTGCATACTGTTGGTCAGTTGATGTGTGTCTGTCTGTGTATTGCTGGCCTGAGCAAGCTCAGGTGCCCAGATGTTGGTTTTGATGCTTATTTCCAGCTCTACAATTAAACTTTTCTCCAAGTCCTCATGTAGAAAGTTTTTCATATATGTATTTGAATATGCAGATGACAGCATTTCTTTTCTGTTTCCTAATGACTCTTGGACTGCTTAGGAATTTTGTGCCTTTTTTAAAAAAAGAAAAGTAGTGTCCTTACAAATGGAATAATTTTGCGACTAGTTAAAAGAAAAAACCAGAAACCTTTATAAATCCTGTGTACTTAGATCAGGAATGCAGTTTTATTATGTGTGTAATAATTGTTCTCATTCTCATGTGGATTTCTTTTGGGTCTGTAAGTATTTATAATGAATACTAAAAGTTAAACATGAAATTAAAAATCTTATTAGTTGTTTTCATTTATTACCACGAGAGGGCAATGCTGCCCTTCTCAGCAGTATTGAAAACAAACAGGAAAACAATTACTATGCCATCTCTGCCAGTTCATTTCCAAATGTTTCTGTGTTATTTAGGTGTACTACCTGGAGTGCAAAAACATTTTCTTTTCCCCAGTGAGCGTTATGGACATTATGCATGGGCTTAGTACCACAATTGCTTAATTTCTGACCTAGTCAAAACTATGGAGGCTTTTGTTTTCCACCCTTTAATGTCTTTTGTCTTTCATGTCTCAGTACTGCCCAATGCTGTCCTGGGAGTGCAGTCTTGACAGTTTCCTGGCTTAGCCTTCAGAATTGAGAAGGGAGAACTTTCAGTATTAACGGAATGGTGTTTGGGCTGAAAAAAGCTGTGTCCTTGGCTGAAGACTGCCTTCAGTTTCCTTTGATTCCTGGAAATTGCTCTCTTCAGTGTATTAAGTGGTCATAATTTTTTTTAAAGTCTAGTGAAAATACATTGATTTATAAAATACTATCTCAGACATTAATTTGAAAAGAGAATTTCAATCTAACATCACAGTAGGTGACAAGACACTTAGGCAGCACTTACACTTAGTCATTCACTTGGGGTATTTAAGACTTTAAACATTTTTCTCTGCATTCTCTGTCATACCGCTTCCCCAAAGGTGCAAGGGGAGCAAATAACCACATCTCTTGTCATCCAAGCCTCTGCTTGCCATGAACACTTTCATTTAAAGCCAATAAAGAACATAGAGAAACCAATCACACTCTTCTCTCTGTCCATCCTTTATGTAAAAGCTAGAGCTGTCTGGGCTTCTTAAGAGACCTAGTTTTTAATGTTGGATTTATTCTGTGGCTAAGGAACCACATCAGAGGCTGTGGGAGTGTGTAGATCTGGATTACAAATCACCTACAAAGCTGTTCTTAAAGATACTCCTATACCGTGCACATCCAATTGTCCAGCAGGCTCAGCTGGCTGGGAATTACTTGGGTAAATAAAAACATCTATTGCTGGTTCAAGTTTTTGTTTCAGTTGAGAGTGAAAGCAGCAACTATTGCAGATCAGTAGTGTACAACTGCCCGCTACCTGTACCACAAAACAGGCTGAGAGCCATGCAGATTAGAACTGTTCTCTCCTCCTAGATGTATTTCCTTTCTTATTGCTTAGTGCAGCACTAACGTGAACCACAACAAGAATTTTGTCCTTATTTCCCCCAATCCTAGATGTTTACTGCACCTCAGAGGCTGTTAAAATGCACCTTTTCACATAGATTATCTAGACAGTTGATATTTTGTTTACATCAGTACAACATTTGTTTTCCATCTTCTGAAAGCATAATCTTGCACTTCAAAAACTGGCAGGCCAAAGCCCAGTGCTGGTAAAGTGGACGGAAAAGCTGACTCTCCCTGACTGTGATAGCAACATCTTTGTTGCAGTAACAAAGTGAAAACATTTGCCACTCCATATGGTTAAAATACACAGATAATGCTAGAGAGAGTGTGTTTGTAGCAGGTGTCCTGAAATTTGGGAAGACACAGGAGCTGTGTCTCCACAAGGATGGGCAGCATCACAGTGGGCCCTGAGGAACACAGACTTCAGCATTTGGCACAGTGACAAGATTAAATACTTGAGACACAGCTCGTCAGGCACAAGCAGTGCCAGCAGTTTTTCTAGAGTCTGGGAAAGCCTGTCCAGCCCCATCAACATTGGTGTGATCCCACCTGGCTGCTCCACCTTACCTCAGTCATCATACCACAGGCTAAGGAAGGAGACAGAGCAGAGCATGGTACTCCCTTCCCCTGTCGGGCATGGCCAGGCTGCTGCCAGTGAGGCAGTACAGTGTGTGAGCCCAGAAAGAGCCAAGCCCTTGTCAGCATCTCTAGGAGATGCTTATCTAACTCTGGGGTGTGGCAAACAGCTCATCTTCCAGATCTAAAGTGAACACGTGTAATGAATTCAGGATTGAGTCTTCAGCTACAAGAAACTTGCTGTACCTTCCCACACGTGTATTGCCTTCTCATTTCACTCATCCCCACCGACAACCCTTCAACTAGGCTGCCATAGATTTTCCATATCTTCTCTAAATTGCTGTTGGAAAAAAGGTGGTACCACAAAGGAAGGAACAGTTATCCCTGTAATAAAGATGTGAAAAAACCCTGTCCTCAATCAGTGATGCAAATAATCCTGCTTGGAAAAAAAAAAATCTCCAGGTAATGTATGAATAGCAATGTGCCAGAATGCACTTCTTACAATGAGAAATAACATATCACAGTTACATTTCCAAACTAATTTTGAATGGCTTCCAGCATGAGTCATATTTGACATCATACAATAAAAATGGGTTTTGTAAATTTTACATAATTTATCTGTTTTGAGATTAAGCACAGTTTATTCACAGGCAGCTCCCAAGGGGTTTGGTCTAGGGGGACTCGGAGAAAAAGCTTTGTTGCAGATCCTATCACTTAAACATTTTAGGACTTCAGCATCCTCAGCATTCACATTCAGCCAATTTACACAGCAAAATAGTTAAAATCACGACATCATGGAAAATAACCTAAATCTGTTCTGCCCCCATCACTGCATCAAGGGCTGTATGCCTTTGAGCAAGATTCTGCTGCTCAGCTTTAGCTTTATAAATTGAACCGTAGGTTCCTAACGAATGTTTGTTACATCAGGTTGTTGCAGCAGCCCTCTTGTTAGAGGGCAGAAATGAGCAGAAACACAGACTTCTTGTTTCTCACAGCATGCAAAGGGTCCCGGTTTATTCCTTTTGCAGCTCAGCCATCCTGACTCCAACCATTCACTGACCCTGGCTACAGCAGCTCCTGCTGTGGGTTTCCCTTGCAGCCTCTGACTGCTGGGGATTTCCTGCTAAACTGACTGCAGGGATTAGTTTGCAGGCTCTGAATGCATTACTGCACTATGGCTGCACGTTCCAACAACAGGCTCTGAGTGCACACACAGACTGACCTCATAGCAGGAATGCTCTCTCCCCAGGATGCTGCTTCTTCTTCTTCATGGTGCTCTCCTTCCCTCTTCCTCAAAGTCCCTCCTCCTTCATGATCCCCCTCACCAGCTAACCCACTGCCTCTAATCCCACTTACTTCTATTGGCTGTAGCTGTGGCTCATCAGGGGTGAGGCTGTTTTGAGTAATTAACACAAATTAACACTTACCAGGGGTGAGGTCACTTGTATTCCCTTCCCCTACATCAGGAGCTACTGGAAATATTTTAAAATAAAATCCTATAGTCTCCCGTTCTGTAACTGGCAAAGTTGAAGTTTTAAGTCAGGAAGTGTTTTAGAGGCATTTTTTAAAAGACATTTGAGAACCTCAAAACAAAAAGAGACTATTTTGATAGGTACAGTTAAAACACATAAAGGGGCTCATGTTTAGCTTAAAATGTTGATTTCGATTTACTGAGACTGTTGAAGGTTACTATTAAAATAAACTTACAAAAACCTTTTTAATATTTATCTGCTCTGATTTATTAATATATAAACACATTCAAATATTTTCAAAACCAACATTATAATAACAACAGAAACTTAGTCTTGGATGATGGAAATAAAGATCTTGGAAGTCTTTTCATCCTAAAAGATTCTGTGAAATCCAACTAATTATGTTTAAAAAACTAGCCATTGTTTCTAAATAAACATGTCACATTTTCACAAGAGATTTTCTTTTCCCTTCCCTTTTCATTTGAAAACAGATCTCTCAGGGGTGATATTAGAATCATGGGGCTTTTTTCAGCTATGCTGCATCTTTTTTAAAATGATGTTGCTTGTGGGGTGTTTTCTGTTCCCTTATGGAGGACATATGACCACTTCTATGACAACTGAGACTTCCTATAGCTTTTCAAAGGATTTATTGCTTGAATATGTGTTTAGTCTTCCTAGAAAGACTTAACTAGAAAGTGTTTCAAAATAAGAATAAAAGGCTGCAACTTTGGAATTATATCCTGCTACTTTGTCTGCTGCACCAAGCAATTGTGAACTGTTTGTATTCAGCAGGTACTTTTAGAAGGTGAGGTAGGCCTTTTCCACACAAGTGAGATACAACGTGCTGATTTTAATAAGGCATGGAACATGAAAGATGGTCTTGATCCTTTCTAGCCCACAGACACTTTGCTGTTAATTTTAAAGACCACAGGAGCAGATCATAAGTCCATTTTTAAAAATTTTAATATCAGAAAATGGAGAAAAATACTGGTCAGTACTAAGAAAAATATTTCAAGGATGCTTTTGAATTCTTTTCCCTGCAAAGAAAAATTAATTTTCAATAAAATTTGGGTATTTCTGTGTTATCTGTTTGCCCCTTTTTTTATGCAGCTCATTACTAGGGCAGCCAGCAGTGTTGTGTATTGTAGGCATCCAGTCTGTAGCAGCAAAGTGGAGATGAGAGATTACACATAATAAGAGTTTCAAAATGGATGAGTATTTAAAAAAATTTATTTCATTTTTAAATTTATACAGTCAGTGAAACAATCCTATAAAATGATTTTTCTAGGACGTTACAAGGCACATAAATTACCAGATATAAACATAGAAAAGTAGCCAAAATAATGAACTAAGCCCACATACACCTTTAGCTATATTAGAGGTGTGCAAATGATTTCTGAGAAGGTGAATCACTCTATTTACATGGTAATGAATATTTCACATTTAACATGACCAACAACATGAAAAAGAAGGGGGAGGAAAAGCTCATATCCAAGAACAGCGCCATGTTTTGGGACTGCAGAGGGACTTGCATCTTCTGAAGCTCCTCCTTGGCTCTGGGGGCCGTGCAGCTGTCAGTGCTTCCCCTCTGGGCTGCAGGGCATCACCTCCCTGCTGGGACCGAGCAGCTCCACTGCCTGACACAGCGAGGGCAGCCTGGCCCCACGCTTCTGTCTTGGGCAGCTTGGTGAAAACCAGCCAGGATCTACACACGGCTCCGACACTCAGCCTTGCCTTCAGCTTGAAATAGTAACACGGTGTGAAGGGCTTTCTTGGGCTTTTTTTCTTTTAAAGTAATGGCTTTGAGAAGTTGTTTGGCATGCAAGCAGCCATTATGTTCTACTAATTAAGAAAAGATTGCAAAACATACAAATAGTCAATTTTTATTTCATTTCAAGAGACATTACCAAGTAATTTCCCCAAATATTCATTTTTCACCTGCATAGATATATTTTAACTAGCCTAAAAGTCAGGGATTCAAACTAAGAAGATTTTCGTACAAATATATTTCATTGCGTATTTTCTTCCATTAACAGGATCCACTTCTTTATGTAGCTCTAAGTATACATTCACATATTAAAGAGTAATAATTTGGCTAAAAATATATGTCTATTTATTATCTGATTGTAGTAATTAGCCTATCAAGGGTAATTTGCTATAAAAGATACAGTACTAGAAATAAATAGTTCTAAAATCAAAGATCTTCAAAACGGGGTGTCATTTCCAGTCTGTGTCAAATTTTCCAAAGTCCTTTGAAAGCATTAACTAAATTCACTACACTTGGGAGAATAATTTTGATCTACGTACATGAAGTCCCACTCACATGAGAAGCTTATTTCACTTAATCTCCTTCTTGGTTTTGTAATGGGCAGAAACAACCAGGTAATTGTCTGGATTCATGTCCCTGAGGTTCGGAGACTTGCTCTGGACTGGAGAAGTTTTGCCATCTACTCGGGAGATCTGCAGCATCCGGCACGGGTCGTGCTTCAGTAAGTAACCTGCAAATGTCTCCCAGCCTCCTCCCACACGAACCATCACGTGTTTGTTGTGCAGCATCTGAAATTACACGGCCACGAGACACAAACACTGGTGAGGGGCAACCATTCACAAAGAAATCACTGGGGTTTTTTGCTGTAAAAATTCCTTACATTAATTGAAATTTTTTAAACTAAGTGTTTAATCAAAAACATATTTTACAGTCTACCTTACAATAAAAATAAAAGGAACAGTAGAGTGGTTTTTATTTTATTTGCATTGAAGAAGTAGATTTTCATGTAAGAAAATGAGCTGGTATTTTAAAGGATTTAAGGATTTTCATACTTCATGTAAATATATCCTACACATTTTTCTAGTCCTTTAGCATGGAGTCTTTCTGTTCTCCATTTGTTTAGTAGAAAAATGCTAAGGAACATGAATGCTTTTAGATTATCTTTTTGAAAATATGTTAGTGAAGATACAATTTTATATTGTCTTGAAACTGGCTTTTCTATATAGGAATAGTGAAGGGCAAACAACCAAAAAAATTTCCTCTATCTCTGAAAAATTACAAAAAAAATTTCAAGAAAATGAAGTTCCATTTATTTTAACAAGTCAGTCTTGCTGACAATACATTCTAATAAAATAGTTTAATGTTGTAATTAAAATAATCCAATGAGGTGCATCAGAAGTAATTTATCTGGAACTGTTTGGAAACACCTGAATTTTCTGCCTAAATTCAAATATAATTTTTCTCCAAGTGCCAGTGTACCTTCTCCCTTGCCTACCCTTAAGTTCAGCTGGCAGTTTTACCCATTTCTGCCTTTTGGTTCTCCATGCAGAACAGTGAAATAAATACCGGTAAGGTATCGTAAAGCAGCCCTTTCTATATTTTATTTCTTTTATAACCAACAGTGTAAATAACACATTTTAAAATGCTTTAATCAGGATATCTCAGGAAATGCTAAACAACATTTAGCTGTAGTACCAGAAATCAAAATGAATCCTGTAAAAGGCCTCTAGAAGACATTTAACACAGTCTGGGGTTTTGAATGTATGGCTGTGATGCCTATATGGACATGTCCAAAACTCCCTTGAAGGCTGACAGTATTTGCAGTTGAGACACGGCACAGAAACCTTTTGTAACACAGCACAGCCAACAAAACAGGAAACATCCTCAATCAAACAAAACCACACATAATAGAAGGCAAAAAATCAACTTAAAAAAACTCCCTCAAGCACCGTCCCCCCCAGCTCAGGCTGTCGTTTGAATTCTGAGACATGAGGAGACAGATTCACCTGGAGTGAAGAAAGCATGGCCAGCTGTAGAGCCCACTGAAGTCTGAAAATCAGGTTACACTTACAAGGAATGGAACATTCACTAGAACAAGCAGCTGCAGATGAAATCTCATTTGACTGTTTTCATGTAAAACATTTTTACACGAGGAAATTCTTGCTTGTGCACATTGGTTTTTATGTGAAATACAACGGGAAATCAATGATGGACACTGAAAAAGAGTTACTTCTGATCCCTCCCAAGGAGATGCTCAGGGACTCCCAGTTTGATGAGCATCTCGCAGCTACTGAGGCTGTGCTGCTGCTCTGGGTTTGTGAGTGTTAGCTCCTACAACAGCTGTACACCAGTGAGGTTTTCCTCTAGACTGATGGGAGTGAAAACAGAATCAGACTTTCTCTCTCAAGGTTTGTTTTTGAGAAATTTATAGGTAACTGTTTGTTGCTACACAAAGTTTTTCTACTTTTATACTTCCCTGAGAATTCAGTGACCTGAAACCACCGGAGTGTGTAATAAGCTCCTGATTATTTGCTTGCAAGCCAAATTTACAGACAATAAAAATACCTTGTTAGCGAAGATTATGCAAGTTCCCCTCTAGAATTCCTCATAAAACTTATAGCAAAATCCTGAGGTATGATCTGACAATCATCAACCAAGTTCTAATTAGATACAATCCTATTTTTAAAAGTTTACAGGCACTGTAACATCAATATTATAAATATTATAATTATTTGTAACATAAATATTATAAATACTGATAACATAATATAAATATTATAAAAGGCAGTACTGAGAGAGCACGCAGAGGAGTCACCTACACACAAGGAATCCTGGGAGTAATTCCCAACAGAATATGGAAGAAAATCAGCTTCCAGTGGGAAAGCTAGAGAGCTTCCCTCCAACAACGCTTTTTCTTGGCTTTCATTCCCCTTTTGTCATTGAATTTGTCTCTTCTTAGAGAAATGTTTTGGTCTAATAACACAATAAAGCTTATTTTAGACTTAAAAGGGGTCACTTATGTACCTGAGTGCATGTCCAAAGAATTCAAATTAAACCTCACCTCTACAAATCCAAAAAAGTGCAAATTATGTAGCCAATTCCAGGTACTAATTATTCATCCACACTGAAGTAATTTATTTTCAGTCTACTAATGTATTTCTTGGTAGATAACAATTTACTAGTCCCTTCTAATCCAAATTATCCTAAAAATAAATAAGTAAAAGTCTTTCTCCACCTGAAAACCAGGAAATATGCACTCCTCATTTTCTCCTGTCTTAACCTCCTTAAGTCATATTTTGCTTAGCTCCCCTCTTTATATAGGATTATACAATAATGTTTTGGATTATGTCTACTAGTTTTAAAAATTCCAAATGATGTGACTTCAGCCATTACATATGGATTTGTTTAAGAAGGAGCTCCGACTTTCTGTGTTGTCATTCTAAAACCCCAATGAAGTAGCCTGCACTTCCTCTCTCTTCAGACACCACGAGAATGACATGGAAAATAGACAGAGCTCTCTGGATTAACATGTCCCTCTCATTTTTGTGGAGTTATATGTTGTAAATCACACTAACCAAATCTCACTTAGTTGGAATAAAGGTCATAAAAAAGCTCGGATTGAGAAAAAGATGTCAAGAGTATATGTTAATTGCTGCTACAGTTTGGTTTTAGAATTAATATACTTCCTGAATTATAAATAATTTTATTTTAATGTTACATCTTGGGCTGTATCAAACACATCAGCAGGTATCCACTTCATTTATTGAAACAACCTCTATTTCAGATCAAAAGAACAAGCAGACTTTGTGTATGCAATTACAAAAGGCATCTCAAAAATCATTCAGATATGCAAATACCCAAAGGGCTATTTAAACATTAAAAGTACAAACCAGAAAATGGCAGGTGTAATTATCCACCGTTCTTATTTTCACACTTTGGCTGTCACTTACAAAATCCATCAAAGAGGACTGCAGACGTCTCTCTGCAGGCAGGACATTGTGGTCAGCCACAGTAAGGCCAGTGGTTTAAGCATACCCTTATCCTTTCACAGTTAAAAGTAAGTGAGGTTTGCTGCAAAAACCACGTAATCCTCCTAAGCAAAAGCTATTATGGTAGCTGGTCTGAAAGGTCTGAAAGAAAAGCTAGGAAACATATTTGATCATGAAGACACAGGGTACCTAAAAATAGGATGCTGAATTTAAATGAAAGCCCTGTGTGATCTATGGGAAAGAAGGAGTTTCACAAGCCTCCATTTATAGCAGAGAGCAGGTAAATGGCTTGTTTGCAGAGGTATCAGGAACAATGGACCAGAAAAATCTTCTATTTATGTATCAGCAGAACATCATACCAGCACAGCACCACAGCCTCTCAAAAGGGGCAGCAGCAATTGCTGAAAACAGTGCTCTGAGAAATCTAACAACACACAGGGGTATCACTGACGATCAGCCAGTTGTGGGTTGTGAGAAGTACACACTGAAAGGACAAACTGGAAGTGGGACTGTCAACACTGTCCCATAAATTATGGGATGCAGCACAGTGGTGATTTTTAGCTGATACACAGTCTGCTGAAAAGATAGTAGGGATTGTTCCATAGTTTCAATGACAAAGAAAATTGCACGTGATACCTGACCTCAGGACCTGGGATATTTACAAAGACACATACGGAGCGCAGTGCCAGGGAAACAGAGAATTATAAAGGAATGGGATAGGAACAAAGAAAGATCCTCTTGCACAGTGAAGTGAATGGAAAGATCTCATGAACCCTGAAACACTGAAGAACAATCATTTGATTAGTGTAGAAGTCCCAGTAGGAGGGTGAGCATTTCTGCAGTCATTCTGAGTATCATTAAAGATACTCAGAAGCCATGAAATAACATATTGCCTGCTGCAAAAGAAATAATCAAGTGAGGAAATGGCAATTTTTCCCTTTTCACATTGCAAAAATGCAACATCCTTCATCTATTTGTGCATGGCAAGAGATGAAGTCAATATGCTTGGTGTAATGGCATAAACCACCAATGCAATGCCTCTAGAGATGCACAGGAGTTCAGCTATGCCTGAGGCAGTCAGGAAAGGTTTAGGGGATGAAACCACAGCCAGGTAAATCCTGTATGGCACAGATAACTATTGACCTCTGGAGTTAAACATTTCTACAAAGGGAAGGCATTGAATTGATTACAGCAAAAACATTGCATTTAATGAAACAGTTTATTTCTGTTTTCAGACAATAGCAGACTCATTGAAATAATTATTCCAAGTATTCCTGCCTAACTGAAATCAAGATACATTTTTGTACTGATAGAAAAAACACGACAGTCTGGACTCATGAAATTCTTATTCTTGATTTAATTTTCCCTCAAGCCTTACGTTTAGTTTCTGCCTGATTAATTTTATAGAATTTGGCAACAGCGTATGTTTCATGTCTAACACCAGATCTTGCTTTACTGTTTGAAAGCAGCATCCTGCAGAGGTGAGCACTTTGTGTGCAAGAAATAACACTGATGCAGAAGTAAACACAATTCCTTTCATCAGGAACAAGTGAATTTCTGACAAGTGAAGGCATTTATGTCTTGGACAAAGATTAATAGTGTCAAGGAAAATTACTGAGACGTGGGATTCATGTTCACAGTGGCATTTGTAGGTAAGGGGACTGTGCATTTCCAAGCACTTTGGGTGACATCTGGGGCACCTGGCTGAGGTCCGAGGACGATGAAGATGACACTTTCTTGTTCCTTACCCTCTAGACACAGATGTCTGGGCCAGCCCCTATCGCCTGAAATGTGTGATACTGAGCAGAAATCTAGCTGCTCTTAGCTGCAACACTGACTCATAAGAAATATTTTATGCAACACTCGGCAGAAGAGATGATATGGCAAACAGATGAAATACATAAAGAGAAATCAGACAGTTTGTGAGAGTAATTCAGTGTCAGCTCACAAAGGGTACGCCTGGATGGAGTAATGGAGAACAGTATGTACTAAAATCAAATAACGGGGGTAGGGGAAGACTGTATTTAAGAAAAAAAAAATCAAAAACCTTAGCATGAGGCTGCTAAAATAAATTTATGAGAGATTTCTTAAGAAGAAGAAAAAGACTTTACTCTTGCATTTGAATAAAAACCCAAACAAACAACTAATTTTATTAATTGTAATGATTATTTCCATTAGTATTTGGGGCCCTGAAAAGTGTCTCTTAAAAAAACCCAAATAGCTAGAGACAATTCTCTCTCACTTTCTAATGCAACTAAGTCTTTACTCCTCAAGAAATACCTCTAAAATTATGTATTAGAGCAGTGAAGTATTATTCAGAATAAGTTAGAAGCAGAATTTAATAAGAAATAAAAAATACGAGTTCTATTTATAAACCATGCACGAATTTAAAGAGAAACCCCACTAAATACAAAAAGGAATTAATTTTACCCAGACTATCAAGATTCTCCTAGGGTACAATTCTTTAAGGACATTGAGTCACTTACAAAGTGTGTTCATGCAGAGTGATCATCTGTTTAGATTTTGCCACTGAATTCAGCTAATCTGGGGTTTCATCATGCAAACGTGCGTGGGTTGCAAGTGAACATGCTCGTGTTACAGGATTGCAGAAGTACACGAAAATGTTCTTATGAGTCCTGAAGTGCCATCTGTTTCCTAGCTATTTTATCAAGACTCATTCTGTCTCTTCTAATTCCCTGCCTCAAAACAGCCAAAAAAAGAGAAAGTACCTCCTGCAGCTAAACAGCAAACTCCACATCTTCATCTAGGGACTCTTCCTCCCTGCCTGTGTCTGGAAGCGAGGTGCATGTGGTAGGTGACAGATGCCTTAAGTCCAGCACAGCCTGATTTCAGTTATCACAGACAACCTCTGTGTTTCCCCTCTCTGCATTTTCTTCTCTCTCTGTCTCTCTTTTTTCTTTTAACCTTCCAAACTGCTTCAAACAACCACTTTCAAGTGTATGCAAGATTAATGCAGAGGCTGGAGTTAAAATGCTTGTTTCTTTTATTGTGAGTCCCCATCCTCTGGGACACCAGTACAGCAAACCCCACAACACCTTCCCTGTAGCTGTGATTTCTGTAATATTTGTTACAAAAGTGGCTGCTGGCCATTTTCCCCACATCACTGGCTTTTGCCCCCTGCTGAACTAAAGATGCTGCCAGTCCTTTAGTGGTAAAAATCATAACCCATAAACTTGAAAATTACGTTTAAGGTATTTCGATTTACCCAACATTCTAAGTTAAGTTTAGCTGAGACTGGCATGGTAACATCCTCAAATTGGCCAGTAGCATTTCAGTTTAACATGTGAAGTCCAAAATAAATAAACAAAAAACCAACCAAACAAATGGCATCTCTAGAGGCATCGCAATTCAATTCAGTAGCTTCTGATGGCCTGCTAAAACACCCAAACAAACAACAATAAAAAGACCCAACCCCAAACAAACCAACCAACCAACAAAAAACCCCCCCAAACCCCAAAAAACCAACCCCCCCCAACCCAAACCCATCAAACACATCAGGTCAGGATTGCAGTTATAAGGAAAATCACAAGGAGGCAGGCAAACATCACAATCAATTGAAAGCACGAGAAATAGGCATTAAAAAGTATATTCTAGAGAAATGAAGATGTCAAAAGGGATAGGTAGGACTTTTTCATTGCCTTGTGTGATAAAAACTAAGAAAAATTAAAAATTTCCAGATACCTTAACAAGGAACTGAATGCCATGGATTTTATGTTTGCAGATTTATCTTTGGGAAGAACTAAAAAGTATATGAAACTTTCTAGGTCTTCTGCACTACTAGTCAGTGTCAGGAATACTTTGACTTTAGATGGTTTTCTGCCTTCTATGAATTTATTCAGGATTAGCAGCTGCCTCATTTGGTTTGACACTATCAAGTAAGCAAAAGGAAATTCAATAGTTTCAAAGTGAGGGTCCCAGCAAAAGAATACCAGAAAGATTTGCATTTTCCTGGACATTCTCAGAACAATCTTTACACTTCCAGATGCAGAAACTGCCTCCATATTTTTGGAGGAAAAGTTCAAGAATGCCCTTATTACTCGGGCTTTTTACTTCTTCATGGCATTACTTTCAGAAATGGCAAGTGCTGAGGTGTCTGATCCAACCCATGAGACAATAATATGTACTGACTATAATACTATTTCACTGCCTCAAATTTATGAGACGTAGGTTTAATGACAAGCTCTAAAGACATATTTTTCACATGTCCTTCAGCAAATAAATATACTGTAATTCTATACTTCAAATCTCTAGGTTTGGCATAACAAGACTTACTTATTCCATTTCATCTGTGTACAGGCTTGCTGGCTAGTCAAAGGCAGGAACTGTGAATATATGTGGATAAAACATCAATATTAAAAAAGTTCAGCTTACAATAACTGAGGTAAAACCAATCAGAGGATAGCTGTAGTGGAAATTAGTTTTTAAGATTTAACATATGCATAACTCCTCAGTGAATGCTTGCAGATGAAACTGGTCTGTGCTCAAAATTATTGAGCTGTCTATATGGTCCTGAAGATGAAGAACCTATAGTGCACAATTTCGATGCGTACTAGCCCCTACCTTACTGTGACTGCACCTTATTAAAATAAACATATAAAAATATAGAAACAAACATGATGTTTGAAACATCATGAAACATGAAACACCATGATGCATGGCAATGACAGTAGTTAGGAAGTTTAATTAAAGTGAGACATTTAAAACAAACTGGGGAAGTTTCAGCCATATGAATACACTGGCTTGTGGAGATCCCATCCTAAAATCCAGAAATTATCCAAGAGAAGCTGTAATATGCTTACAATCAGCTTATCCCTGCGCCAAAGAACGAAGGTTCTTTTAAAAAGCTTTTTAAAGCAATACAATATACTAGCCAGACATAAAGCCATTTGTCCTTGGTTGCTTAGCAATCCTCGAATAGAGATGTAAATAAATTCACCCACCCTTTATTTCTGACTAATTCAAAATTACATTCTATTGTCTAGTCATTGTAAATATATTTAACAATATGGTCCTTTAGAAGGAAGCTATTATTTATACTATCCTCTACAAAAAGACTCATTAAAACGTGGCTATATTGAGGATATTGCTTACAAGAACCTCTTCTAATAGCATCAGCAATTAATAAATAAAATTGAGATACACTTATTGTTTCTAGGGATGGGTTATACTTCAGTAATTTAATCCATCTATTTTTCCTCCATCTTTCCTCTCCAGGATGTTAATTTCCCATACTTTCCATAACCTAACCCACAAGCTTCATGGAAGTCTGCTCCCTGCATTACAGGTGAGAGAAAATTAAAATCTCCTAAAGAACAGAAGCACAAAGGAGTGAGCAGTGAAACAGAGAGGAGTGCAAACCTTATCTTTACAAGTGCCCCACGGCAATCCAGCACTCCAGGATGGCAAGGAGAAAACAGGGAGCTGTTCCTGTTCCAATCTCCCAGCTGTCCTGTATTCTGAGGCCAGAATATTCCTCAAAGGGACGCAGTACAATTTTAGTATCAGTCCAGTGGGAACTCTTGCTTAACACTTGCATTAAGGTGAAACACTGCATAGGAATATTTGTTGTGGAGCAGTAGTAGCTGCTAACTCACATTCCTAAAAGTAATTTTGTTAATTTGCCCAAAAACCCAAAGTTGCACAGTCTAGTTCTACAGAAATGAAAATTAATTCCCCATATACTGAAAGAGATTTTCTAGTCTGACTCTCTTCCAAAAGGTTCTGGGATCCCATCTCCTCCCACCAGGACTGTTCTGAGCTCCCAGGTTCCCAGCACTCCAGACTCTGCTTCCTTTCCTTGATGAATTTCACCTTATGACAAGCAGTGAGGAACTTGGGATGCTGGACCAATGCCACTCCTTCTTTATCCTGGACTCTACAATCTACACTTTAAAAGAAGGAAGTGTACATAGACAGAAGAACAAAAAATGGGCAGAAGATTTCAGAAAAGAAAAACACTTCCCCCCCCCCTCCCCTCATATTTATACAGTTCCACTTCTACAGCTTCATTCAACTAGATGTTCTTTTCTTCTTTTGCAAAATGCCCTCTGAGACTTATAACCCTGTATATTCTTAAGCCTGTAGGTGGAGCATGGTAAGGTTAAAAACACGAGCTGATCAACATTTAAGATTAAAGGTAATAATGTTTATATGTCTGTATCTGCTCCCTTATTTGTGGTATGTCTCACAAACAAGCACTAATTAACAATTAATACTTAACATTACAGTAATTATACTGGCTATCAGTACATTATGCACTCATTCTAACAGCTATTTGTTATTAATTCCAGGTTTTCCTTGCCCACGGTGGGAGGGTTGGAACTAGATTATCTTTAAGGTTTCTTCCAAACAAAGCCAATCTATGATTCCACGTGGCTTTTTCTACTTGTAGAGAAGTTATCTTTGAAAAATGCATCACTCATATATTTTATTTTACTCTTTTTCACACTACCTCCTCATCACAGTCCTGAGTGCCAGCAAGTCTCTGCTCTCATTGTCTTTTGGCCTCACTCTAATGTCAATTCACAAAAAAAACCCCCAAAACCCCCCCCCCAACAACAACAAAAATGATAGCTTCGTGTACATTGAAGGAAATATCCAAGAAAGCCAAGGTCCCAAGAAGTGAGTACACTGCCAGCCAGCTCTACCCTGCAGCATCACTGCTTCCACTGACTTATCACTGGAAGAGGAGCAGCTAGAGCATTCATGGGAAAATTATTTCAGAGAAGAATATTTCGGTTACTAGCACCTCTAACAGAGATAAAATATATTAAAATTTTAGAAAATTTTTATTATAAAAATTTATAAAACTTTTATATATAAAAATATATTCAAAAATCAGTGAGCTGGCAATATTCAGATAATACTCCTTCAACCACTATCAATTATGTTCATGAGAACTGTCAAGACTCTGTAAGGTGCTTCAGAAAACCTATGCACAGCACAGATAACCCGTGATTCTGATTGGCTGCACACAGAGTGCCTCAGATTCCTCCTGTTTTATCATTCCTAGTTATGGTGGAAACCTTAGTCCATGTGCTTTTGGGTAAAATCCAACAGACCAAGAACAAAAAAGTCTCAAGATATGTTTTCCAGTCTTACATACGAACAGTGAAGGGCAACACCAAAATGATGAAAACAGTCACACAATAAGAGACAGAAATCTGGAAACTCTCTCCTACCTCCATCCCCTGGTTTTTAAATCAACAAAGCTACATGCATAAGCAAGAAAATTACATTTGGAAAGTGTCTGGGGGCAGATTGTTTTATTAGATCTTGCTTGAATTTAGACTAGAGGTTATTCTTTTAAATGAACAGGCCTGAAATAATTTTACTTAACTCCATGAGTTTCATTAAAATGCTTTTGAATTTACACTGGGGTAATGAGGGGAGAACAAGGGTGGCATAATTTCAATAATGTTTATCCTTAGGCTTAATTTCCTTTAAATAGTACAAAGCATTCTCTCAAAGTTTTCAAAATGATGTCAGTGTGAGTCTATGGGGCATGAGGTTACAAAGCTGGAATGAAATGATGTCACTGCAAATCTACGAAACCAGCATTGTCAGTAATGAACCAAAGCTATACTAATGTGTTAAAAAATTGCGAAAATCATCCAAATGGAATGGAAAACTTTAAATGAAATGAAGATATTGCAGCTCGCAAACTATTTCTCCAAGACTGCCGTCCCTGGTTTTGACTGTAGATGCAAATACACATAAACATTTGGCTAGAGTGTCAAATCTACTCCAATGCCATCTGTAGTATTTTACACATTTCAGATCTACCATATCTCAGGTGACTGGGCTAGCATGGAAGCCTTTGGGCCAAATGTGAGCAGAGTAGAAGTGATACTGGGAATTCCACCCCAAGTACATTAACTGGAGAAGAGTACAAATGGCTGGAAAATTTAAACTAGCGTGCTAAGTGGACAAGATTTACTCTTGCTGCAATGTGAAAGCAGGACATCCACAACTGGTCACTCTCCCAGCTTCTAAAAGCAAGTCAGAGGTGAATTAGTTGCATTTATGAGGACAGCATGAGCAAAATTTAACACATGACAATATGGCTGCATGACATTTCACTGACACCAACTTTCCTTGCTACACCTTTTTCTTTTCTTTCTGAGTCCAGGTTAGCACTTGCCATCATTTTGAAGCAAAGTTCTAATATATTTGAACTTAAAATGGGTTTGCTCTGTAATTCTACTGCCACAGAGAAATTAAGGATCTGCATTTCAGCTGCAAAACTGTATGAATTTTACATATTGAAGTTAACTGTTTTGTTCCATACATAACACTGCTTGGCCACAGTCACTGCACTCGTTTTTTGAATCTCCTGACCAGCACTATGTGTATATCCTTACACTATTACTCCATTAATACTGAACATAACTAAACATACAAATTCGAGGAATTTTATCTCTCAGCCACATTAATAAATCTTACTGATGTCCTAAACTGTACACATATATATCACTTCAGAACTTTGTTTTTTATTCAGGCTTTTCTTCCACGCAGTTTAGCACAAGATAAATTTCAGCTGAAATCAGTCTCATCCAGTTTGATGTGTTAATGTTGAATTTTTAACTGCTTTCACCCAATACAAGATATTTTACATGGACACAAAACAGCCAGAATTTACCATTTTGGTAAATTTGGGCAATAAAAGACAAAATACTGATGTTCTTGTTCTCCACAGCCCTGCTTTGACAGCACATCTGATACTGGCTTTGTTCATAATCCTCACTTTTCCATGAGACAGATCCAGGAAAAATCATGGTAATACTATCACTTTTGTTCTGTGGAATTCCAAGTTTATCTTTGGAATGCTTTCCAGGAGTTTACTGTACTTTCATGACACTTCTGAGTGGCTGACCAGGTGCCAAGCCTTGAAATCCATTTAAAGTGCAGTGAATGCTACCAAAAACCCCACATTTCTTCGGCATGAAATTCTGAAGATAAAAAATGGATGGGGTTAAAAGGAGAAGCAATCAGGCTTAAAGAGTGCACAGATTTTTCACATTGTGCTATTTTTCTGTGGAGTATTTAATAATTTTAGGACTCTGGTAACTTTCTTGACACAGGAATGAATTATTTAAAGTTAGTATTAGTAATTCAGTTTAGTTTTGATAGCTGCTAGCTGTAACCTGACAGCACTTCAATTCAGTCACATGGAAATTCCCTCTTGTATATATTCTAGTGTGCTGGATCTCTTTGCACTCATCGGTTTTATATCTTTCTGCAAATACCAGAAGAAAGATCGTTCTAGGTTCTGGCAAAGATCTTGGAAAGGGAAAATGTGCAAGTTGCCAAAAAGACACTGATTACTCTAACAGAGTGGCCCAGAGTTTCTCTCCTTTCCCTTTTAATATGAAAACTTGTTTCTGATTTAGACCTGATTCCTGGCAAAGGTGTTTTCCTCAGTGCTCATTTGTGTAAGGCTGGGCTCTGTGTTGACTCTCTTGTCTTAGAGAAGAACACAAACCACTTTTCCCTTAGTCAGAAACATGAATAAATTTTGCAACATCTAGTCCTGTATTTCAGGACAGGAAGGCAGAGCTGGCACATTTAATAGGAACAGAAGCAGTACTTCTATTGCATGGATGCTTTTAAATCATGATTGCAATAGCAAGAATTATGTAAAACTCCTTTAAAAAAGTATCACAAAAGGAAGAGCTACGTTTGGACAAATCCAGTATGTAAGCATCAAATGTCCTTGCATCCTTCAAAACTTCATCCCTAGATTTCACTTCCCTCTGAGATGTACTTTCTAACAGATTTTCCTTTGATAATGTTCCAATAGATTGACAGAGAATTTCAGGAATAGTTACAAGATGACTTCATGCTATGATGATATTTTCCTGAGGTGGTTTGGGGGGTTTAGGTTTGGAGGGTTTTTTGGGTTGTGTTTGTTGGCCTTGGGGTTTTGGGATTTCTTTTTCTGTTAAGGTGATCAGGTGATGCTTTGATCAAGCCTGAAAAAGCAATGGAAACATTCCTGACTGAAATGCCTTCTCAAATATTGTCTCTCGTTCATTGCTGCCACATCTGAACTATGGGGTGGACAGTGCTTCCTATGTTAAACTCCTCTATGCTGTGCCCTGGCTATACCTGCATCCATGAGAAGGCAAGATTTTTTTTAACCTTTCCTCTCCCTCCTGTTTTCAGGTTATATCACAGGAGAGGCACCACAACAACTCTACCTGCATGCTCCATCTGAACATTTAAGAAACCCCGCGTGCCCAAAATTATATCTACTTCATATTCTAAACACAGACCTGACTAGGAACCACTGCTGCAGTTTCTAAAAATTTCAGTTGACTGTACTTAGAGTAAGGTCTGTTAAAGCTTTAAAGCTTTATTCTGTTTTTACTGAGCAAACAGTTTCCTAACTGGCCCTGAGGAAAGTAATTTCTACAGAATCTCTGTGCACTGATCTTTGTCTTCACAGTGTCTCTCCCTACATGCAGTTTAATATATACTTTCCAGTCTGGTGCATATGTTCTGCAGAACAGTTTGACTAGATTAAAAATTAGTGTGCAGACATAAATATTTCAAACTCAGGGCCAGAACAGAGAAGGTTAAATCAAGGTTTCCTTCTTGCATTTGCATAATTAAAGGGTACACTTCTCTCTTTTAATTCATCTGGATGTCTAAAAATTACCCAGTTAACATATTAACTCTCCTTGATGTATTTTGACATCAGCTAAATTTTTAGCCAAAGGACTATGGTCTTACAGATAGCAATGTGGCATTTGTACACACCTATGTGTGCACACACTCCCACACAAAATACATGCAGTACTCTGTGCCCAGGTAAGATGGGGTATAAAGCTGACAGGAGTTCCCAAATGCAAACATATGTGTTAAGCTGGTAGATCATGATACATCTTCATAACATTTTTTCCACTTCTGTATTGTGAATAAAGCAAAATGAATGTGTGTTTTAAAACTAAGCTTCTTCAGGCTGGAGAATCTATTAAGTTAGTGTTAGCTTTTGTTCTAAAAAGACTACTTTTTAAACAGTTTCTGTTATTATGTTAATCTTGGAAGTCAAAATGAATTGTTAGGACAAGACCTTTAGTTCTAATTTCGTCATGGATAGCCCCAAGCAGTAGCTCTAAACAGAGATAAAGCTACAGAGATCTTTCCCTGAGACAAGCCTTGCTAATGCTAAGCACCAGTGCTGAGAAATTCTTTCCGTGTAACTTTCTTCTCAAAGAATCTCCTAAGCAGTTATTATGGATTTTGAACAGTTAAAGAAACATGAACGTGAAGATCATAGCGTCAAATGTAATTATGTCTACTTTCACATCAACATAATCTTTTATCACCAAGATCCTCTTAGTTTTTGAACTGGACTCTTCAGTATTAGCAAAAAGGGGATATTACATAAAAATTCCTGAAGTATTAAATGTCAATACATTCATATGCACTAGAATCTGCAAAAAATTACTTGATGGCTCAAAGCCAAATACAGGCAGAGTCTTAGCTTCAAAAAACACTGCTTGACAAACCTTTTAGATATACATATATACACACTGCCAGACCTGAATCAAACACTCCATCTCCTCACTTCCTGCAGCAATTCATGCCACAGACACCATGGTACACAGCATAAAGCTTTGAGCTTCAAGGCATCTGCTCTGGCTCAGAGCAGTTTTTGGACTAAATGGAAACAAGAGTAGAGAAGGGACAGAGTCAGAGAAGCACACACAAGCCTAGTCAGTATGTACAGACGTATTGTAATTACAGACATGTTGCTTTTCACCATTCTGAAAGAGGGGATGGGGATGCCTTGCACATTTAACAAAAAGCCTTTGCCCCACTATTCCATATTTACTGAGATACTCCAAAAGCACTGGTGGTTTACTTGTCCTCAATAGCTTTCTTGTACTGATGAGATTTCCTGAAGCACTGAGAAACAGTTTTACTTCTCAGAGATTTAATTTTTGGGGGGCTGTTTGCAAGGGACTTAG
This sequence comes from Hippolais icterina, assembly GCA_013400075.1. NCBI lineage: Eukaryota > Metazoa > Chordata > Aves > Passeriformes > Sylviidae > Hippolais > Hippolais icterina. The sequence continues at coordinate 256,976 of VWYN01029962.1, read as the reverse complement.
GGCTAAGTCAAGACTGAATACTAAAATGATAATAGCTAATAAAAAAACCTCTGAACAAAACCACATTCCCTTTGCTATTACTTTTCCTCAGCTGGAAATATTTCTAAAATTAGGCCAGTAAAACTGTAACCCTGAGTAAATTTGGTACATTTGTTACCTGAATCTGTAACAAAATTATACACAATTACCAAAACATGCAGACCAGGTTTTCATGGGCTCCTTAAAAATCTGGGTGTATGTCCAGAATTGCCTTAAGTAGGACTTAACATAGCATCTTCTGCAAGTACTATATTAAATTTAAACAAAAACAAAACAGGAAATAAAAATCCCACCACTCTAGCAAAGACTAGAAGAGAAGGAGGGAGACTTGAGAAAAAAAATATACTTTCAGCATGAAATTGCCATGATATCATTCTTTGGCTTGCCAATACTTTGAGAAACTGGGGTGGAGAGGAGAGAATGAAACAGAAACAGGGTTCTTTGTACCCTTATGAAATGCTAAGTTTTCCTTCTCCCTGTCAGTAAATCATGAGGAAGCTGCTAAGTAAAAGAAATTTGCATAAGCACCACTGAAATTTCTGAAAACCTGGGGTTTTTGCCGCCTACCATTTTAATTCATTTATGTGAGTTGAGTTTGAAGGTTCTACACCGAATTCTGAATACTACTGTGGTTCTGCACCTTAGACACAACAAAAATATATTTAAAAGAAAATTTAAAATAAACATTTAAAAATATCTAAAATACATTTAAAATACATACATTTTGACTGGGAAATGTTTTAAGTTAGGAATTTTCAAAGCCTGTCATATAAAGAATTAAATTTATTGTTCAAAACAATATTCAAGTATTAGCTTCAACTACAGTGCCTGAAAATAAGTGAGCTCTATTAGTTTAACTGGGCATAGAGTAGACTAGCTAATGGCAACAGGTTTCTAAGGTCTGATAAGGAAAGCAAAACCTGAGCTGTAAAAAGAATAACTGCTTCAAAAAAAATTTTATGTGTTCCCTTGATGGAAAGCAGGAGGTATTTTGGAACCTGAAGTGATACCAGTTTAGTTGAGCTCAAATATCTTCTAGGGAAAGCAACATGCTAGAGCAAAATGGTATCAAAAGGTTAGATATGGGTGTCAGTTTAAAAAAAACACCTACATTATTCTAATAGAAGCTCATTTAGTGACGCAGCTGGGTCATCTTTAAGTGATCTATTGGTATGCTCCCTGTAAAATCCCGCTGGTAGAACAGGGCCAGGGAGCCCTCAGTTGGTTGCCAAGTCAAAAGGCCCTGGGTACCCCTGTCACACCTGGGTACCCCTGTCCTTGAACCTCCCTGCCACACCAGGACCACTCGCACCAGCACATATCCATCCTTATTCCACTGCAAAGATTCAAAATCCTGTCTGGGTTCCAGACCGAAACTCGGAGTGTAGGGATCAAGTGTTCCTTGAGATCTTCATTCAAAAGGAAAAATAAAAATCGAAAATTCAGGAAAAGGAAGGATTTAAGGTGGGGGTTACAGGGGCAGAACACGGATGAGGTAGAAATCAGTTCCTTTAAAAGTAGTCTAACAGGTGAAAAACTTTGACACAGGCAGAAACCCATTTCCTTCATATTGAAAAACTCTTTGAGATTACTAAAACTTACTTCAAATGAGACAGGAAATTATCATGGTTACGCCTTTGCCAAATTGTTATAAATATGCCTCCTTATGAACAAATAATTACTCTTAAATACTATAAAATTCCTGTTAAGCTCATGTGGTAATATGTTAAAGCTAATTTGAGGGAGGAGGAGCTTGCATTATGTTTTAAACCTTAAGGTAAATCCATTTCTGAAGAGTTGAGAGGGAGGCATGATAGCACACCATGAAGCAATCTCTATCAAGTGGTGCTGATTTACAGCTTGAGGAGCAATCTCTAGCCAGTCTTCAGCTTAGTAGGTGCTGGTTTTTGGTAAATACACTTAAGATAACAGTTGACTCTGAGATCTCCCAAGTTTACTAATCTTTGGCAAAGAAAATGTTTTCCGTGTTTAAAACTTCCTTATGGCAACATATTCTTGTTTTGTTCTGAGTTTCAAAAATCAGTGACAACAAAAAGAGTAAAAGGAATACTCCTAAACTTCCATTAAAACATTCAAAACAATGTTTAAATGTCAGAGCAGTTTTACACCTGCTAGATCTCAAGAGATCTGTAAAACAAACTTTAAAAAAAAGTATTAAAGTTTTAGAAATTTCAATATTCACTATTTAAAAAATCAAAATATAGGGGAAAGTTTGTTTTGATGTACAGCTAACCCTCAATGAAATAGTTCATTACTAGAAGACAATCACAAAAAAAAGCATTTCTGGAAGTACGTTGAACTATATTGTTTTCAGAAGGGGTTAAATAATGGCAACTGCATATTCAGCTTTAACTCCAAATTTCACATTAGGATAGAAGTTTTATCTCTTGGCTTGTGTGGGATACCACTGACTTCAGGGTATTTCTGACAACTTGAACGCATCTCTAAGTTGGTACTTACTCTGCAGCATTCATGTGATGATGAATAAACTTTTCATCAAGGCAAAAATGCAGTAATTATAGTTAATGTTCTTAATGTTCTGTTGCTAACGGAGAGAAACCACACAGCGAGCTTCAGTGAAAATTCATTATTTGATGCACAAAGCATGTAAGTGGTCTTGGACTCAAACCTCTAATCCTAAACAAAACCAGAGCAAATAAAGTCAGGATCAAAGGGTGACCTTTGTTGGGCATTTGTGATTTCTGCTGACGGAGGTGCCAGGGAAGCACAATTTGGTCCCTTGTGCACTGGCACAGTCACTTGATGCAGCTATTTCCATTTGTGATCTACAAGGACAGGAATAGTAACTAATACACACCAGTCTAGGATCTTACAGGCACCTGTGTAGAACTACTAAAACCTGTATTTTAATCTGTTCATGCATTTTGATCGTGGACTAAATTTTACACAGTTCAGCACAAATAGCTTGAAGGACACATTGTCATTGTATTAGGATATCATATATAATCAAATTTGAGTGCACTTAACCTTAAAGCCTCTTTCTTTCCTTCTACCTTAATGTAGGCAAGAATATTTGCCAGTCATTTTTCTTTAATTATTTACATAACCAAATGGAGTTTAAAATATGATGTAAAAATAGCTACTAATACTATCTTACATTATTAAAAGCAAATTATATTTAAAGGGATTTTTTTTAATGTTGTGGTTAGATAAAAATCTAAAAATCTGCACTGAAAAAGCATTATTCAATCTATCCTAAGAGTACTAGTTCTATGTTATTGCAATATAAGAGATACACTGAATTTATCATGACCTTTTCATAGTCTTTGGCTCCTAGACTAATAAATAATTAAAAGAACAGAACTATTATGGACATTGTTTTACTCCTTTGCTGCCACGAGAGCTTCTTGTTAAATAATTCTTTTTATGTTTTGAAAGATAGATCTATTCCTACTGACGGATGCAGACGCAGCTAATGTTTTGTGTGGGGTTTTTTCTTTTAAAGTTGGAACATAACTTCTCAAAATAGAATCTTAGTAAATCAATGTAAAACACATCCCTGCAATTTATAACAAAGAATATATCAAATTGACAGTTTAATTTTTACGCTTTTAATCTGAACAATAAATAATTGAAAATGCTATGTAACTCTGTAGTTTGATTACCAATCCTATTAATCATCACAGAAAATAAAGAGGAGTTTCTTGTTCCTCCCCACTGAAAGAACCCTATAGGGGATATGAAGGCATCCCTCTGATTCTAAAAAAAAACCAAAACAAACCCACCACCTCCCCAAACCAACCAACCAAACAACCCCCAAAAAACCAAACAAAAGAACACCACCAAAAAAACTCAAACAAGCAAAAAAAATTTAAGAGAATAAAACCAAAAATATAAATTCAACTTCCCCCATCTCTCTAGAGAGGGTGGGCATCTGACAACTTCTGCTAGGAGAGACAAAATCCTAGTGGAACAGAGTAGGTGATAAACTCTGTGCCATGCAAATCATAATTATTCTCATTAAGATACATATTCTGTATTTCAACATGCGAAAGGATCTGGAAATATTTACTACTTCTCCTCTGGTCAGAACTAGAAGGTGTCACAGAGGACAAAGTCATCAATAAACACATGGGATAAAATCCTGCTGTGTTGATAAATTGCAAAAAGTTCCTTATACCTTTACATGCATGTTGCCAGAGGTGCAGTGGAGTTTGAAAACAAAATATAGTACATACAGTTTCTGGTCAACAACGTGAATGCTTACAAAGTGTAACTGGATATAGCAAAAGGAAAAAACTTGCTTTCACACTGACAAGAGAATGACAAAGAAATAAAATATTTTTTAAAATGCACTCTACCTTCCTCTAGTTATTTTAGGAATAGAAAGGTTTGTATTAAATATTGCATTAAATATTTTAAAAGCCTCCAGACCATCTCTGTTAAAACGTGGCTAGCCCAGTTCTATGCAGAACCATCATTCCTGAGTCAAAATATAAAGCCCAGCTGGAAATTCCCAGGTAGGCTAAGATTTCTCTTAGAGTATTGCACCAAAGCTAAGGACTATGGCAATAGATAATCCATGCCTGAATCCTAAACATCCAGTGACAATCCCTTAGGAACACTGCAGAGGCTTTGGTGAACCAATGCTACCACAGAAACCACATTTATTCTTTTCTCCAGATGGAGCGTGAGTTATGTTTACTGTATAGAAGTGTACTCTACACAATGCTTATCATAAAGACCCATCAATTACTAGGAGTTAACTCCTACCACATGGCATACTTGTAGCATCACTGAAATGATGGAGGTATTAAATGCTATCAAGATTACTGGAAGAAGCTAAGAGGCTGATACAGTAGTGGATATACTAAGCCATCCTAAAACATTCAAGTGTTGATCTCAATTCAGCTGTAACACTTTGGGCTGTAAACACATGGCACGTGTTAGGCTGTGTAAAGAACATACAGCCCAGGAGGAACTGCCTCAGTGGCATCAAATAGGGTGCCAAACACCAAAAAATTAAGAATCAGCTACACATCTTAAATGTGCTTTTTCACAAGTGTCCAAAGGTGTCCAAAGGATTCCAAAGAAAGGCTAATAAATCTGGTTATGTACACAAGAACATCTAGAGTGAAGAGGAAAAACTTACTATGATCCCATGAGATGTTCCAAAATGAAGTTCAAACCAACCAAAACCAAAAGACAACTGACTTTTAAAACCTAAGAACATGAACTAGTGCCCACTGAAATGCATGGCAAGTTTCCATTGATACAAGTTCTGTAGGAATGATCTTTAATACTGCTGTTTAATACCTAATCTATATTACTGTTATTTTTTTTTCGTAATTCAACTTGGAATGCAGTAGTGTGATATGAAAAGGGTGTTTTGTTTGAAAACTTGGAATGAAATCTGGCTTGGACTAGCTTGCATAATAAAGAAGTAAGCAAAAGAGAATTATTTGATACTCACCATTCTGGCAGAACTCAAGTTTCTCAAAACTAAAAGATTAAAAATACTTTGATACTGTTTTTAAAATGAAAACCAAAAGAAAGAAAATGTAAATGTTAAACTGTGCCAGATTACTAAGGTCTTTGGTTAATAATCATTACCTTCTTCAAAGTGGTTTGAAAGCAGTAATAAAGCTATTACCTAAATATACCGCAGAATAAAAAAAAAAGTCTCACTGGCTACAAACCAGAAAAGCTAATAATCCTTTATACTAGCATGTTAAATCTCAAACTATCTGTGAGATTTAACAAATCCCTTATTTCTTCTTCTTTATGACTTATTGCTGAATTAATTAGGAGTTCTCCATACTTATTCAGCACAGTGCTTATACACGTTCCCAACTTCACACTCCTGAGAAAACCCAAATCCTTCTCTGGCTTCATTGACTTCATTGTAAGTTATGTCAAGCACAAGTTTATGACTGAGCAAGCACTCTGGTATTTTGGTGAACCAGGAACTTGACTTCTGCAGATAAAAGGAGTCTCTCTGACCTCTTCTGTTTGCAAGTGCTCAGTTTTATCAGGCCACAGTTATGTGCCTTTAGGCATAGCATATCCCACAAAACAGGGATAACAGTTACTGGAGAGCAAGACCTCTCATTCTGTCAAGTCATGGCTCCAGAACTGTGCATGCGGAGAGGAGGACAGAAAAAAGCCATCAATATGGATCAGATTCTTAACATACGAGAATAACAAGATTAGCATATTTTCAATTAATATTACTATAGACATATATAGAGAAAATGAAATGGATCAGAAGAATGAACCTTTGTAAGTATAGATGTGCTAAATTCAGCCAATATAATAATGCTAGCAAATATTGATACGGATTAACTTTGTGCTATGGGAGTTATGCTCCACATGCAAAGTCTGAAATCCAGCTCTGGGTTTGGAAATCTCTGTTAATCAAATGAAGTACTGTGGATTTTCATGGTTTGCTCAGGCTGCTTTAGCCATGTATCTTAGTCATGACTTGGCAATTCAGTGATCATGAAGCCTTTGATCTGTTTCCTGACCTGTTAAAAAGTATCAGTCAAAACAGAGTGGGAGAAAGGCTGTTTAATTGCAGGGGGTATTCTTTGCAGCCAAACGGAGAAGTCACCGGGTCCATTTCTGAAGACTTTTCTTTTGGTTGCAATTGATTAAAGAGAGAGCAAATTCAGTGACCTAAATTCAGAAGGATATTTATCACATACTAATAATCCTTGAGTCAGTTAACACACTCTAGGTTATTTATTCTCCAACTCTGTCACAAAAATGAGTCAGTGCTGGTTAACCAGAAAATATTTTTTCCTGTTAATCAGTGATGTAATTTTCAAAGGTAGCAGTAAAGTAAAAACAAAGTAAAAATCAAAAAGTGAAAGTAAAATCTTTACCCTAATAAAAAGGATCTTCTCTCCAACTCTGTATCTTCCCTGTGAAAGACGCTCCACACAGAACTTAGTAGGGCATTTACAAGGTGGATCTTCAGAAATGTGTTTAACCTATAAAACAAGAAGTTATTCATAGAAACAGTTTAAAATAGCATGGATAGTAAAACATTCAATAAGATGCTTGTCATAATGTATCATTTAACATAAGTCTTAATTGATGATATTTTTCTTGGTTTTTCTTAACATTTCTGTAACCCCAGAAAGCACCCTATGGTGCTTCCAATAGCAAGGATTTAGTAGCCGAGTTAAAAATGTCACACAGTTCAGCATCAAACATGCACCCTTTATCTGAAGAGAAGCAGCTTGTTACGTGGAGTTTAGCCCCAAACTTTTGAAAATGTATTCTCAGTATTTCATGATGAGTCACCTCAAAGTGCTAATACAGCTAACAGGCAAAATGAAGATGTCATATGATGCATCCTGCCTTCTAAATATTTATAAATACAGAGGTATCTTCCTTACTAGTAAGAGGCCCTGCCTCTTTGAAACTGTGCACTAACACCTTAGGAAAAAAGCATACAGAGAATACTGTGACATAAATACAGTGAAATTCATGCCAAGACACTCCCCAGTAGTGCCCTTTGATGATCTCCTTGTTAGGGCTAGTTCAAAGTTAATTTAAAGGGACCTCAAGCACACTATCACTGCCAGACCTGACTGCATGGCCCCAAAAATAAGGGCTGAGAAAAACCAGAAGAAAACCACTTTCCTGCCTGTTATTAACTGCATCAGCTTGACTTTGGCCTCCTTGGTCTGGCACGTGCTACCAAAGGCAGTGACGTTCAGTAAAAGTATATTTTGTACTCTTCAATGATGGGAAAGTAGCAAAGAATATCAAATCTCAATATCAAATGAATATCAAAAGGCAGCAGATCTGGCTGTGAAACTCTTTCTTGACATCCAAATTGCACTTCTGCACAGGAAGAATAAGTGCAACGTTTTTATACACTGTGGTTTTCTGGGACAAAGTATGTACCTGGTACGTCAGAATCAAACCATGCAAAATGTCAGAGGAATTTGTAGGTGTTTGTCCACTTCAAACAATATTCCAAAGACATTCGCTATCCAGTTTGTAAACAAAAAAAATAGTCTGAGGCCCAGGAAAGAATATTTTCAAAATTAAAGTTTAAAATTGTTTCATAAAAAGAAAAAACACCTGGCCAAAGCTGTAGCACTCTAATATTAAAGTCTTTTGTTTATCATGAATAGATAAGTACAAATTCTGAAGTACAAATGTTTTTCATACCTGCTTTAAGAATTAAGTTACAGTATGTTAAATAAGCCAAAGAGAACTTATAAGGTAACCAATTATTGTTTGAAGCTAGCCCTGTTGAGTGATTTAAAGGCTTTCCACTTATTTCTGAAATTGTTCAATGCCTTTATCTGAATAACTTTATTACCATGTGGAGGGTTTTTTATAAGTATTTTTAAGACTTCTTTTTTAAAAATTTCTTAATAATATTTTTATGAAGAAAAATAATTACAATAACAATTAACAGAGGAAATTTACATGGATTTTACACACAAAAAGTGTTTCTCAAGTATTGGATGAGTTGTCCTCAGTTTGAATGAGTCACGTTTTAAATTTTAAGATCAGTTACCCAAGAGATTTTTATCAACATGGATGAAACTTAGCCTCCATTTCTGGTGAATAAACTTTCTGGATAGTCAATGTACAATAGGAACAACTTCCATGAAATCAGTGGTTGATGACTTAAATCCAAGTGCAGGTTGCTGAGGGTGAAAAAGATGTATTCCTGTATTTCTTGGAATGGTGTACCAGTGCTTAGGGAGCCTTTTGGCAATGGCCCTCTGAATACTGTCCCATAATCAGGGATTCCTGACATAATATCCTACGGCATTTATCACCCTGAGAGCTGAAAATGGGTAGTAGGAACTTAATGCTTCATCCACCAGAGTTCATGTAAGGAACCAAAACCCCAGAGCAGCTGGGCCTAAACAAGTTCAAGGTTGTTTTGAACCGTGTAAGCAAAATAAACCCATCTTTAGCCTGTGGAGAGGGAAAGCCTACAGATCTATTCTGGTGTAAAACAGAGGATAACAAGATCCTCACTGCTGATCCTGCTGTTGAGGGCTCCATTGCCTTACTGTCCCAAAGGACACAGAAGTACTGAGTGGAATTTGGAAATCAAATACGGAAGCAGAGGGAGGAATTCTATTCTATTTTGTGTCTGGACTATATGAGCAACTGCTGCTATTTTATGGTGCGAGTGTCTGGGGCAGTGCAGGTCAGGAATCTAGCTGGATGAATTCCATTCTGTTTCTGTCCATGCTGCTTTCTAAATTACAGGAGGTGATTAGAGAAACCCTACACACTCTGTTCAATTTCTACATGATATGCAGTTACCAGCCTCCTTCTACACATAACTGTTCTTTCTCAGTTCTGTTGAAACACGAGTGCTTTTGCAAAGTTAAGGAAGAAATACAAACCAAAAAATTTTAAATGTAATTATATGCATCAAATAAAAAAAAGTGTTTCAATAAAACGAACGAACATTATATTCCATCTGCTCTTTGTAACAGGAAAGTGGCACATGGATTTTTCAAGAAGTGCTTTGTAACTCCCAGGTGGCACATCTACCTTGCAATGTAGTAGTTACTATGGTAACTGCTTCTTTTTACAGGCTACATTTGTACTTTTCCAGTTTAACCTCTTCATGGTCTCAAAATGTATCCTTTTCATCTGATTCCAGCTATTTCAAATGAACCCCTATGGGTTTGCACCAGAAACATGAACGCTCAATATGCTGCAACAAGTTTAATGAAATTCAAACCAGGATTCGAACAATGAGGAAAACAATGCTTGGGGGTTTTTTTACTACGTGAGAATCACAGAGAACAGCATAAAAATTAGGCTGAAATATCTTAGAAGTGTTTGTTAACATTCAGTACAAGTCAGTAGGAGCCAAATCTTGTCCTGACTCAGACCTTCGTCAGACAAAGCACCAAGTGGGAGTTGGTGAATAAGGAGTAAAAGAGTAATGAGAAGGGAATGTGGCCCTAAGCACAAAGCTGGGCTAAGCTGCAGAGCTCCTACACAGTGTGACTTTTTTTTTTTCCAAACTTCAGACATAAATAATTGTGGTCAAAAAACCAAATAACTCTCTAAGTCTACAACTGTTTAAAATAGAGTGAGCTGTTAAACTCAGGCTTGTGTGTGCTTTGCAAGTAAGTGCATATCAGAATGGATAAGAGAGGAGGAAATTCCCTCCCACAACTTACAGCATCATCCAACAGTTTCCCTGTGCTCTTTTTCCCAGGAGACTTTGTGGGTGATGGTGAAGGAGATGGAAGGGGAGCTGAAAGTGTTTCCTCTTGTTCAATCTCTTTTTCCAGTTTTATTAATCCAGGAGGTTCCACCCCAAACCTTTCGGAAACATGTAAATAATAAATTACTAGTCTATATAAAGTATTATGTATTTTAAAACAAAAGAGTGGAAAGATTTTCTACTTTGTGTGCAATAACAGAATGATACGCACATAAATAAACATGCATAAAATACACCAACCCTTACTGCCATCATTTCAAATTAATAGGAAAAAATAATTCAGATGCAGTCTCTCAGTTAATCAAATTTACAGGAAATACAGGTACTTTTTCAGCTTCTCTGTCCAACGTCATATATGTTGGTGTATAATTTATGAACAACACTAGGCCCCAAAAATTGCAATACCATGCAGGACAGAGTCAAGTTCAGTACATTTGCACTGTGTAATTTTATTTTTTTCTTTCCAAAGAGCACCTTTTCAAATTACTTGACAACTTTTATTTTGTGTTAGTATTTTTCCAAGAAATCCAAATGAAAAGGGATTAAGGGTTTTCCTGGTCTCAGCTATTGTATTGAATTTACAGATAAGTAAACTGGGACACGGCCACTACTCTTCAGAAGTGGTTGGTGTTTTAACTAACTGATTTTTGACAGCCAGGCTTCAGATCTCTGTTTGCAGTGGCATCACATTTGTAGCTCCAGCTAGAACAAAGTACATGCAACTTCAGCATGGATAAACTCAAACAGAGCACTTAAAGAGCAAGGTTCTTTTTAAAAAGATCTTTTGAAAGCTTTATGGCAAGTGATTGAGTCAGTATCTCACAGCAAGCAGCAGAGCTTGGACAGAAGTCAGAAGTCTAAAAGTGCGTCCCATTTCCTAATTACCGATAATCCCCTTCTGGTTTTTGGTGTTGGTTTTTTTTTCTTTAAATCTGCCAATACTGAACAAACCCCAGAAAAACACCCAGAGTTCCTTTTTCAGAGAATGACTTCAGCTTGGAAAAGGTGTCATGCCAGTAGACTTCTCATAGCAAACTACGTGCACAAATGAAATCATATTTTCTTCTGTAGCAGAAAAGTCCATAGTCCACATGCAGAACTATACTGACTTATCTAGATAAAGAGCTGGACATTAAAATATTGAGCAGTAACAAATATAGATCATGGAAACTTAAGATAAATACCATAATGATCTTCAAAGTGTACAGAGAAAAGATCTAAGTGCATATACCAGCTTCTGTGTTTATCTGATAACCTTTAATTTAGTCATCCTACTGCCTAATAAATTAATAGAAAGCAAACCAAGAACCAAATCTGTGTTTCTATTGGCTTCTCACTGGTGCAGTCTGCCTAATGAAAAGCCAGCCAACACTGAAGCAAGCCCTTATATACAATCTATTTACTTCCCGTCTGTCTGCAGATGCTGACAGGCTGTAAATCATTTCATTCCCACTGGGCTCTAAGCCTACTCCTGCACACAGCCTTACTCATCAAATCAAACCCTTCCACTGGAAGAAATGTTGCTTCTTTGCTTCTACTACTTTTCATAGTTTCTACATTTTGTCTTTGTGACAGATTTTTAAAGTTTCCTGTACTTCCAGTATTCTGAATTCCTCTGATGAACAGTTGAAAAACAAAATCAACTAACAAAGACACGCACGCTTCTTTCCACATGCTGTATGAACCCGAAGCAAAGTTGCTGGAAAGCTGAAATTGTAAAGCCCACATCTTTTCTGAGAGGAGTAGAGGTGCAAATTCTGGGAAGGTATGCTGAGCATTTCCTTTTCTGCTCCTTTCTAGCTACACGTGAAGCAGCACTGGACTGTAACATGATATCTGGCAGACTTCTTAGGGCACCATTTTCCATTTTTATCAAGGTAAAATTAAATACAATAGCAGAAAGACCTTGAAATTGCTCAACAGTAATTCCAAAAGACCTGTGAGGGTTGTTTAACCCCGCAGAGTTTAGCGGTAACCCAAGAACGCCATTCTTTGTGCAGAAAAAATAACTTAGCTGTTTTCCATTGTACAGTGTCCGACTTTCAAATACTTAGGGAGAATGTTGGACCTGTGCAAGCCACCGCAACAGTCCTGTGCATTGTCAGTGGGACACTTCCCTCTCTCCTAAATCTCACTGCACTGACATAACATCTGCCGGTGACACAAGGGCTCATTTTCACTACTGAAGTTTTGCAGATGATCTCAGAATTTGTTTTCATTTAAAAAAAATGAAATTCAGGATAATTTATCAGGCAATTGGATTTTTATTAGCACCTTTTAACTGCCACTCTTTGAGCCAAGTGGCCTCACCATTTTCCCACTCACTGTGCAGTCCATCCCTCAAGACCATCTGTCCCTAATTAGTCCAACAGGACACTATGAGTTAACATACTAAAAGCATTTCTAAAGCAAAGGTAAACTGTCACCTGTCTCCCCTCCCTCACAGCGTATCTGTGGAATACAAGGTCAAGTTCAGCAGAACAGAGCTCAATTTAACTCCTCCTCAAGCAACCCTCACTCTTCCTCACTTGTGCCTCAATTACAAGTCTATTTGCATGAAATAAAAAAGCCTATTTGACTTACAGGAGTTACAGACCTTGAAGACTAACAGTAATCTAGCTGGGCAAAGTGTGCCAAAAGCTGAGTCCTTGTGATGAGCAAGCCACTTTGAACACATCTTTCTGCTTCTAAAATTACTCAGTGTCTCTTACTCTTTTTGTTCTTTAAAAACAGACTGAGGCACTTGTTCAAAGGTCTCTGCAGCTCCTGTTCTGGAAAGCAGATCCCCAGGACTGCCAACTGACCCGGTGTGCTTTACAGAGCACACATCTCACTTGTGTCTTCTTTAAAGCAGCACTACAACCCCCCTTGAGTGTGCTCTTTCCTACACTTAATGAGGGCAACTATCAATTCTCCTTTCCCATACAGTTCTAGTTCACCCCAGCTCAGCAAAACAGGTGTCATTATTTGCTTTTCAATGGTATTAACCTGACATTCCACTTCAGTTTCTGTGTACCTTGGAAACGTACAAGATTACAACTGGGAGTTTGTTTGTTTTTGAAGAGATGCTAGAGCAGGGAAAAGTAGACAGACATAGTACTTGACCCCTAAGCTATAAATAAAACTAAAATAAAGAAACATAAATACAGAAACACAATATATAAGATAATCATTAATTATATATGATAATATTTGTGTATTATAAATAAAAAATAAAATACAGATATTTTAAGGGTAAAGGGATAGATATGCAATATAAATTAAAACATGTCTTATTCACTTGTTCAGTACTTCTTTTCATGTCTGGAACAGAAAGCACCCGAGGCATGGAAGCTTAAGACAAATACAAAGGATAAGATTCTATTTTCTTTCCCTTGTAGATCTATTGAGACATCAAATCTCACTGCAAAATGAGATTAATTGAACTCAACCAACTTTAGAGAATCCCACATTGCCTAACCACAAGCAGGCATTACCTGAGGAAGTTGGATACTATGAAATAACCAGCAGGGGCAGATACTCGACAGCTCCAAGCTGCTCTTGAAAGCACAGTTTGTTTGCTCAGGAAAATTAAGATTCATTACAATTAATTTCATTATGCACTTGCAGATCAGAACACTCTCTTTGTGGGAAGTTCAAAGGATTTGCCATTTGAACCCAAGTTCTAGAGATAATAAAATAATTGAAAACCTGAAGTCACTGTTTCTTTGGTCATTGCTGTTCTTATGCAAGCTTCCACCGACAGCAAGGGTTTTACTGAAACTTGACCCCAAGACAAATTTCTAGTTTTCCATGTGACTTCATTCACAAAATATGAATACACATGATGCAATTTTAACACAGCCAACACTAGTTTTTAAAATAGGAATAGACAGGGCTCTCCTTCACCTTGACTGTTACCACAAGGAATTCTTCTGAAATTAATGAAACTATCTGAACAGCAAGGTACTCCAATTTGACACACATCGATGAATGCAACTGCAATTTACATGCAAGACTGGGCAGCAGAGCTGCTGCTCATGCATTTTTCAGTAAACCTTATGCACTGTGCTGGTTAAATCTGCATCTGCAAAAAGGGGGAAAAATCACATTCTAGTCACTGTAATTTCGATTGTTTAGCAAAAGTCTTTGTGTTGATGTCAAAGATAACATTACAATGTACTGAAGGTCCAGCACAGCTAGAATAACCTTGGTCAGATTTAGATCATGTGAAGATCAAGTTATCATCAGTAAACTTAATTAAGTCACTGCTGTTTATGGAGAGATTTGACTTTAGAAGGAGAAACAGCTCAAAGCTTTATAGAAAAAAGAAATTCTCAAAACCCTTCCTCTCCTAATACAAGGATATCCAACAAATTCGTTCTCTGAGGTACAGAGATTTTGTAATATTTGCTAACAACAGCCCTCCGGAGTGACATCACAACAAACATTCTATTTGAACCTAATGAGCACAAAAGTTAGCCTGAGTAGTGCTGATTTAATGTCTGTCAATAGCCCCTGTTGTCAGGAATGCAAATATTTCATCAGTCTTTAAATATTCTCACCTACCTTGCTGCAATTCTTCCAAGTTCCAGCAAACAAAGGCACACTTCTCTTGGCTGCTTGTGGAGTACTAGAAAAGCAAAATGAAGATGGAAGACATTGATAAATAAAAGCTATTTTAAAGATCTTAGTGATGGACTGGAACCTAATCATCAACATCTGTAACTCCTGACTCCGACAGAAGTTTGTTTTCTTTGGCTTGCAGTAGTTTTACTGGAATAAAAAGGATGGGTTCTCGGAGTTCAGACAGGTCAGAGGTTCCATGAATAATTATTTGGGGTAATTGGAAAACTGCAAGCAGTTCATAACTACTTAAAAATAATCAAGAGATCTGGCACAACACTTTAATTAGAAGAAAGTCAAAAATAATAACATTAGA
This sequence comes from Hippolais icterina, assembly GCA_013400075.1. Taxonomy (NCBI): domain Eukaryota; kingdom Metazoa; phylum Chordata; class Aves; order Passeriformes; family Sylviidae; genus Hippolais; species Hippolais icterina. Next base: position 241,800 of record VWYN01029962.1, on the reverse strand, counting down.
GAGATACCTTTCTTTCTACAAACTAAGGGAATTCATATCCTTTAGATCACCAATTTAAATTTAAAAAATAGCAAAGTTGCATTAGCAAAGATACATCTCACTATAAATTTGGTCCTGAATTTTTTTCACATCTACTCTTAAAGTAAATCTGAAACTAGAATGCCTCAGAAATCAGTTCTTCACAGTATAAAAATCCAAACAAACAAAAAAGAGTTTCTTCTACATACATACATACATACAATACAGGTCTGCATGGCTGGATTGCACGCAGAATAGTTTTTTATTTTTCAGGAGTGGCTGTGACACAGCACAATCTCTTTATTGTGAGAGACTGAAAGGTCAGAGGTTAATGCCCCAGCCATCCACTGCAAAAGCAGCAGGTGCTTTGCTCAGGCCAGGGCTGCACTCCCCATTGCAAGGAGAGGGGGAGAGTTTTGGGCTGTGTGGGGTGAGACATCTCAGCTAAGAGCAGGGCAGGCACAGAGGGGCTGTGCAAACGCAGGGTGACCACCACAAAGCAGCTGCTGTTGAGCAGCAAGCTGGGCTTGAGCCACAGAAGGGAAAGGGCTGATCAGCAGCAGATTCTGCTAAGTGGGACAGTGCTTTTTATCATGGCAATGTCCTCCCTGACACATCTGGCTCAGGTGTAACACTCCCCTCCGTGGGAGGCTTTGGGGCACTCACACTCGCACACGGGGCTGGGGCACACATCCCTCCTGCTGGGGCACAGCTGCTCAGCCACCCTGAAGGGACAGGGGCTGTCCTGCTTTGGGTGTCACCAACCATCTGAGTCCCCCTGCTGGGGCACAGCTGCTCAGCCACCCTGAAGGGACAGGGGCTGTCCTGCTTTGGGTGTCACCGACCATCTGAGTCCCTCTGCTGGGGACCATCTGAGTCCCCCAAAGTGTGCCCAGACTCATTTCTGGCCTCAGGGGTGGTACCCTGCATGTTCTCACCTCAGCCTGACTAATTAATACACATTAACCCGCTGAACCTGATGTGTCATGGGCTCATCCCACCCTCCATGGGTCAGGACTGTGACCAGCACTTCAAGAAAGAGATGCTGAAATTACAAAAATTAACTCCCACTTTACTCTCCATTCTTATCCTTTCTTTTCCCTCTATATTTTCTGAAGAGGTATCTTCACACTTTCATATTGTTGCATTTCTGTAGATGAAAATAACAAAAATGGCTACATAACTCCTTTCCATTGAACCAAATTGATCTAAAATAAACCTGCCATAAATATAAATTATAAATATAAATATAAACAACACTAGTAATTCAGTGTGATTTCAGTCTCACATACCCAAAGGACTCTATTAGCAAGAACCTCAGTTAACCCTTGCCTTCAGGGGCAAGTTATAACAATTATGAAACACCACCATAAACCAAGACATTTTTTCTCCTCCACAATTCAGAATAGGTAATGTTCTGTAAAGAAGTCCAGCAAAGCACATTAGCAAAATCCAAAATCAATAAATGAAGACAGGTATGTGGCTGTTTGCATAAGCAACTCCCCAAAACTCCAAGAAGAAAGGAAAAATAGAAGAAAAGAGAAAAAAGTAACTATGAGTACATTGTAATCTACTCTTCAGAAATACCTAGTAGAGTAAAGCCCTCATGTTGTGGGTAAAAATCAGGTTTTAAAAATTTCCACAATAATAAAAAAATTTGCACCTTACATTTCAGATTGAATTGAGACCAAAAAGTAATTGTGTGACTATTTGTATGAATCAGAAAAAAACTGAACAGCATCAAAATAAATTTGTTCCTAATGAGTTAAGGTCAAGCCATCAGCTATATAAACTTTTAGTAATCTAAAGACTCACCTAACTCAAATGCATGAAGCAAAAATACCATACCTGAAAAAGATATTTTAATGTCTAGTTAAAGCTCTGACAGCAGTTACCTTGTTGTGTGTATGTTTGAGACCCGAGAGGGGAACCCACAGACCTGAACCTCTCTGGGTGACCAATCCCTGGGGTCACCTCCAGCTCCTGTGACTTCCACCTGCACATCCCCTGCCATGAGTAAGCGTAAGTGGAGTGAGCTGAATGCTCCTCCCAATATCTTTTCCTAGGGTTCCTCTAATCTCATGCAAATATATTTTCAGTAGTGAAACTGCAGAGCATGAAAACTAAACAGGCACTGCACTGGGAAAAAGATATTCTTTAGCCATCTGTTACTAAGAATATAAGAATATAAATGATGAACACTTGGATATTCAGCTATTTTCAAAATTCTTCCTTCCCACAATACAGTAATTGCATTAAATATTTAGCTTTACTAGTAATCAGTATTTCTGAAGTGTTACATTCATGACCCTAGAAGTGTATTCTGCTATTTTGGTTTTAAGCTGGTTGTGGCAGCCCTAAAATAAAACTTGATTTTAAGAAGTAAGGCATCCCCCAAACTATAAATGGAATAAACTGGGTTAGGAATCGTCAAAGACAGTCAGTTGCAATTCATACATATGCACCTAAATGACTTTGGCATGGAGGAAAAAGAGAACTTCTACTACTACTATTTGCAAAAAGATCCATAAATATATATAGAAGAAAATCTGATTAAAAAAGGAAAAAAATGATCTACCCAAACAAAGTTCATAGACCTTTAGCAAGTGTGATTCAACGTAATCTAGACACATCGCATGCATTTCACACTGAACAACGTGGCACGGGGAAACCATTGTTAGAGGATGGAAATGTGAGCAGGCAATAACCAACCACAAAAACAAACATCAGGTCGTCTCATCAGACAGTGCTTCTGAGAAAAAAAGGTTAGCATTCCTGAGGACTATAACAGCATATGTATTTGGGGATTTCAGAGACCAAGAAATGCTCTTTTATGCAGATCCCCTGCATTACAGGAATGGAAATATCCATCTTTCTAGAAAATCTCACTGCTGGCATTTGCTTGACAAGAACGCAATGGGGAGATAGAGGAACAGTGCAAACAAGTCTGGCTTATTTTATGTGTCCTGCCTTTTCACTTTTCATCTCATCTCTTGAAATGCTTCTTATCTGCTGTCCTCATTTCCTGCATCTTTACAAGCTACCTCCAGCCATCCTTGTTAACAACAATGCCTTTGCAGCTCCTGGAAGTTTTTATCCTTGCTTCTCTCTGGCAATAACATTTCTTCACGCTGCTCACATCTTGTTGCTGTCCCGCTCTCTTTTTACAGGTATTCCTCTTTTGTTCACTCCACCTCTGTGCTGCTTCCCTGTGCTTCCATTTCTTCCCTACCTACTGTTCATCACACTGGTGGTGAATATATATATATATATAGATATATATAAATATATATATATGCATATTTCTATACAAAATAAGGAACTTGCCCAGTCCCTTCCCCAGTGCTCCTTCCCACAGTGCCGGGAGAAGCAGAGGAGGAGCAGCCTCTGCCTTCAGTGCTGTAGGAACCTGGGACTCTGAGAAGAACACACAATGCACGCGGAGTCCAGGTGTGTACTGAGCACATTTAAACTGAGAGTTCACAGTAACATTCAGGCTTTTGGTTTTGTTGGTGGTTTTGTGTTTGTTTTAAATTAGTGGAATATGCAATCACAATACAGAAATAAAGTTCTCACAACTCCCTGCCAAGTTCCAAAGCTTGGCTCCTAACACTTTTATAAACCATTTTTAATGAAGCCAGTCTTCCTTCTGACTTTTTTTTTTAAGATTAAGGTATAAGGCATAGCTGAATCATGAAAAGTAAATCTGATTTCTGTTTCTAAAGCACTCCTTAGCCCACTAAAAGCAAAGGGTTTCACCAAGTGCCTTAGTGTTTATTATCACAGCTCTCCAATTGCCATCAAAACTCACACCAGTTTAGGGAAAGTTTTCCAAAAGGTTGGTCCTTTGATTCTTCTTCCTATTGTCTCTCACTTTTTCCTTTAATTTTTATTCTGATCCTACAGAAGGCTTTCTGTTCTTAAATAAAGCCCAGTATTGGTTTGCTAGCACTGTGTTAACTTATCCCAGACTTACCCTTGTTCTGCATCAGAGTTCTGCTCTGACACCTTGTGCTTCTGCCACCCTCCCTGCCCCATTCCAGCCCAATCACTTAAGGAAATCTCAAAACAGTTAAGGTGTCAAACATACCAGACCTAAGGATAGCAAAGAACTCATCTAGAAGGAATATAGAGATCATGTAAACACTAATAATTTACTGAAATTCATTAGTTTAACATGCAAATCCACAACACAGATTCCAGGATGCTTCTATAGTCCTCAAAATGAGACATATTCAGTAATAATATGAGTAGTTTAGTAAAGAGTTGTGAAAGATGGGACAAGATCTTATTCTGATGCAACTTCATGTAAATTTTAACATGATGTTACAATATGTAGATGTATCAGTATAAAAGAATGGAAAAAACTTGTATCTTGAAATCAGATAAAGTACAGCAATAATTAAAAAAATAATTCTCCCCACGTATAAAATATTTTTAAGCAAGCAACATTTGAGTATTTTTTAAAATAGCCTTTAAACCAACAATGTCAGAAAAGTGATCAGAAGTGTTTGTGTTTCAGTTTAGTATTTCCACTAAACTACTAAATGCTTTTATTTAGGAAACCCATCCATGCAATCAGTTGCATCAAAAGAAGTCCATGTCACAGACTGTGAATATATACATAGAATATACAAGCACAAAACATCAGCAGCATCCAACAGCTCCCCAAACAAATGACACATCAGCATGCTGGCACACTCAGTGGCAAACCCTTTTCCTGCCGGGCCGACTTTATCATGGAAGAGATGCAGAATATTCATTGGCTCCAAATCCTACAATCATCCAACAACACTCCATTACCACAGAGAGTTCAGAACTTGTGCTTTATGTTCACTTAACTAAAGCAATCACAGAAAATCTTACCATTCTTATTTGCCCAAGAAGGGGTTTTTTGAGAATTATACTCGTCAGGCATGAGCAAAATTACAAATATCTCCACCTAGAATGCTTCCACAAATAAAGCTACCGTGACTGTGTGGATCTGCTGCCCTGAAACCTATACAGGGAAATTTACAAAGAACCTTTATGGCAACAGAGGAGTTAAAGGCAGCATTAATATCCTTACACTGCATAGAGTTAGCACATCATGTTCAGAGTCCTACATATTCTGATACATAGAAGACCATTCAATGACACTGTACCTCAAGATTTGCACAAATGATCAAAATTTGGATTTTTGGATCATAATTTTTGGTATTAACAAAGCTAATTCCTTCTCCTTTAAGTACACTAACTTTAAAAATAAAAACATATGACAAGCATGCTAAATTTGGCAATGAGTGCCAGGAGCACACATGGTGTCCCTCTATTTTGCAGAACTCAGGGTTATCCTTACTGTGTTTAATTGCTATAATTCTTACAGATGTTCATGTATGAGCTGCAGCTCATACATCAGGTAACCCAGCCACCTTTTCTTTGCAAAGGCATTAACTTTGCCAAGTCTCTGCACTTAGAGATAAATTGCTACCAGTCAGCTCTGGCTGTGTTAAAAATCTTAACAGGAAACTGTGCTTCCAATTTGTTTGCACTTTAACCTATGTTAAAGCATGAGAACATTCAGCAAGACAAACTACAACATATTATAGACTACTAACAAACCAGCAGTACAAGTCTTCAAACTTTTGAGCTCTCTACTATTCTCTTCCAATGATATTTAAAGTAACTAGTGATTAGACAGCATAATCACATCTACTAGTATATCAGGCACCTCTATTTTTCATTCTACTTACTTTTCCTTCTATTTATTTTGAAGACTTCAATCTTGTTTCCTTGTTTAGCTCAGCTGAATAGCCCAAATCCAACAGAGCAACTGAAACTGCACTTAACTTTAAATAATTACATAAATGGCTAAATGAGTCCACAAGTGAAGGACAAGAACAAAAAGACATGAATAGGTCTGCTCACCTGCTTGTCTGGATCAGCCCTGAGATGTTAATCCTTTGCAAGCCTCTAATGACACTCAAGATTGCCATTAACATCACTCACCTGGCTGCTCATCAGGCAGAGACTGCCCCTATCTGTCACTTTTATCTTCTTTTTCTGCCATGGTCAGGATTAAATGCTCGAGATGGTGTATCTTCTTCACACTCAGATGTTTATTAATTCTTATCTACATTACAGTCTCACAAACTGTGAGTTCTATGCACTTCTAGCTAACAAACTAAAAATAGAGCTGTAGTTCTCTCTCTACAAGGTCTTTTAAGCACGAACTGTCCAATTAAGAAATGACACCTAAATTATTTTTACTTTTAACCCAATAACCAACCACCCCTGGCCCACAATGGGGACTTTTCTCTCCAATTACAAAATAGCACCCAGACCTATGAAGAAGGTGAAAAAGAAGGGCTAGCCTCTGCCCTAAATCCTCCATCTTGCTTTATAAATATATTACTGTATTCTAAACCCTTAAACTCTGTTTAAACCCTTTGCACCCTGTGATATCCCACACTTCTATTCAAACTGCACACCCACAATCCCAGTGCTGTCACTCAATTTTGGGAGCCTGTTCCACAGCCTCAGGTCAGTGCAGTGTTTGCCTGGGGGTCAGTGCCTGTCACCACAGAAACCTGGAATTCTCAGTGCCCAGGGCTCCAACCCCCATCTGCTCTGGTGTCTCTGTCTCTGTTTTAGACAGTTCCATTCCAGTGAGGAACACCTTTGCTTCACTTCAGTCTAAGTGCTAAAAAAGTTGGCAGTGATGGGTGCATTTGCGTGGAGTTACACTTGCATGATTTCAAAGGCTTCTTCAGAACTCATAACGATGAGATAGTATTTTTAAGTAATGAGAAATAACAATATAACAATGAGAAATAACAATAAAAAAAGTAATGAGAAATAACAATAGCAATTAATAATTTCTTAGCCAGTATAGATTTCATTTTGCTGATCTATGATATACTTGGTACTTCTTTTCTTTTTAAACCATTTTAAAATTCATCATTCAAGTATTTCAGTGCACTAAATCCCCAAAATCACTCTTACAATTCTAGAATACATATTTGCCAGGAAAAGACCTCAGGAATGTTTTATATGATAAAGTACCACAACAAAAATATCACTATGTGCCTTTAATTAAATGACACAAGTATTTCATACCTTAAAGCAGACAGAATAAGAGTTAAAAAATGAGGATGAAAACTCCTTTGAGAACAGTGATACAATAATGTTCTCCAATACAGACAGAAAAATGCTGCTTTATCACTAACAATTTACACACCAATTTACTGACTTTATTAGCCACGGGGAGAAACAGAAGAAAACACAGCAAACAGTTACCTCTGTAACCATAATTTCATCACAATTAACCATAAAAAATACAGAATTCAACGAGGCAGTGCAAAGACAGATGTCATTCACATACATTTCTCACTACTTTGAAAAGAACCTTTGATATTACTTACCTTTGCTGAATTTTTGCTTCCTATGCATTGGTGAAGTGATTTGTGGGAGAGAGAGGAACATAAAAGCTTTAGATTGACAACTATTAAGGTTTATCATTATTTCTAATGCAGTAGGAAAATCTCCAAAGAAAGCAAAACATTGAATTGGTGCTTAAGCTGAGGGAGAATAATAGCTACTGGTTTTATCTATCTTTTTTTTTAATGGCATGATTACCACCTCCTTCTCAAATTCATAAAAATGGGTCAAAATATTACCAAGTCCTAATCCTATTTCAGGAACCATCTATCTTTTCTACTAGTACATTATATATTAAGGAAAGAACAAACAGAACCTAGTTTTTAATCAGTGAAGAAAATCAGTCACTAATCAAAGGAAATAGAGCACAGGTTTGCACAGTCATATTTCACTCCGGTTTTCTGAGAGAGGAAATCCTCTGGAAGTGCTCTGGAACACACCTTTTCAGGTGTATTTGCACCCTGTGTTTTACTATGGCAGGCAAGGCACTGTGTGTGTGTGAAAATTCCCTTCTTAGGAAATGTCAGTATTCCAGCTATGTCAATTCCATCTCTAAACAAGATCTAGTTTGTTAAAGATGTACAATAAATTCATGGAACAATGGCAAAGGCTGGGCTTACCACAGCAACACAAACTCCAAACACCTTGAAGTATTCCATTAACAACAGGCTCTTCTGCCTATCTCAGGCACTGGAGCAGCATCTCCTGCTTCTTGGTCCTGGGTTAATGTCCAACTTCCTCACCATTCCAAAGCATTGAAACTACAATTATTGTTCATCTTCCACACGTTTTACCACACCAAATAAGAATTTCATCTCAAAGATTCAATTAACAAAATAGAGTCAATCCATATACTCAACTTACTATTTGTCACCTTTGAGATACTAATCTGTCCTCTGCCAGACATATAAAATAATGCAATTTAAAAACTTCCCGGGATAGGAGAACAGACAAATGGAAAAGAAAAACTGAAAAAGTCTCTCAGAATTATTTGTGCTAGATTACAGAGGTAGAACAAGGCTGTAAAAGAACAGGAATAGATCACTCACAGCACATGTAAGAGCTTCAACAGGGCAAAGGCTTTTTGAGCAATGGGACAAAGAAGCTTCTTCATTCAGCACAGTGTGTTCATTTGTCTTCCACAAAAACTGATCTGTCACCTCATCTGCTTTTCACTTATATCTGATTTCAGATAGCAAACACTGGACTCTCTTCATTTCATGAGATTTGGCTGAAAAACTCTGAGGTCAAGATTCACAAGTTTTCCTCCAAAGAGAGGAGAGTTAAAACAATGAGGAATATGCAGTATTAGAACAGTGATTTCCTAAGCAGTACAATACTTTTCATGAAACACCCTGAAGCAGTAGTATTGGATAATTTCTGTCCAGAACTGCACAAGGAAACCAGCTGGAAAAAATGGTCAGCATACAAACTAGAAAACTTTGGTATCTTCTTGCCTCCTGTGCAATTCATTAAATCTCCACAAACAGCCAAATGTCTGCAGACAGAACTATGCATGCACGTGTATCCTACTCTCCCAAAACAGAAAAGCACCATCTTACACATTTGAACTAAGGAACAGCATTCCATGCTCAGGAAAGTATGTGTAGGGTGAAAAATCATTTGTGTGCAAGAAAACATAGCGAGGTTTTCTCTCATTTAAGTTCCTCTCAAAATTGACTTAAATGAGTGTTATGTGATGTGTACTTTATTTGTGCATTCTACAGACAAGTGGCAGAATTAACAGTCACACACAGGTCATGTTTACAGTCAGGACCTATTAAAAGCCTTTCTGCCTTTCAAGGCTAAAAGAAAAAGTTATTTTAAATTACCAACTACTACATGAAGAATCAAGAAATACATACCCAAACCTTCTGATTCAAACAGGCAGGTATCATCCACACCTACATCTCTGCACCAGGATAAGAAGTTTGCTGTGTTGTCCCGTGCAAAAAAAGACCCTGAAGGAGCATTGGCTTTGCATGGAATTTTCCGAACTGGTAAGGTCTGAAAAACAGGAATTCTTTATTTAGCTAAATGATACATGCTAGCATAATACTTATGTATTATGAAATCACTATGAAAGTTTTGCATAGATGGGTAACTCCCATCTGCTTCTTTCCTTGGCCGTTAAAGAATTCCAAGCAAAGGAGCATGAGAAGTGAATTTAACAGCATGAAGTTCTCAACAAAAAAGTCTTTCCAAAAGACCACGCAATGAAGCTGAGAGCTGAACCAACATTAGCTACCTCTTAGGAATATTGGTAACTACAGGCTTGGATTTAGTGTTTGGTCCAGTTCACAGAATTAAAAGAAAAAGACAAAGACAGACTTTAAACTAGGAACTGAACTTTCTCACAGTGAAGGGTGAATTACTTTCAGTTCTGTGTTAGGAGGTAACCATAGTGTAAAGGATTGGGTCTCGAGGCCCAAAGACTACCAACACTTCACACAGGTCCGTCTCCTGCTTCCCAACATACAGAGGCCCCCAGTGCACAACACAGGAGTGTGAAGGCAGCAAGATGTACAAAGTTAAGGTCTACAGAGACAGGCTCTCACTGCACCAGAGCAGTTCCATTTCCATGATTTCAGTATCAGACAGGATGCCACTGACACAGCATCAATATCTGTACCAAAGAGAGAAATGACCACTGCAGTCCTGCTGCCTGCAGTGGCACATTTACTGAGACACAGAAAAAAAAGTCCTTAGCATTCAGTTCTCACTTAAGGCTTCTTTTCCTCAAACAAAAGATAGCTGTAATACATGGCCAAGAGAAGACAGAAAATGAAACATTGGTGCTATGTAACTTTAGGAATCTAAATCATGGAGGATTTCAGACTTCATGTTGATTCAAATGCACTGTTTCTCCAATGCTGATTTATGAAATGTTTACTTCTGTTCTGGAGTCAGTAGTTACCCAATCAAAAGTGAGCTAAGAGATAGAAAACTGAAAATAGGGTGTCTCTACTCATTCCTAGCTTAAAATCACCGGAAATGGGAAGAGGGAAAAAAAAAAAAAAAAGACACAGGAGTAGGCTTCCCCTTACAACAGCTTCTAGCTGCATAATAATATCAGAATTTACCACAGCTTAGAAGGAGTTTAAATATTATATTGTACATATGACAGCAGGAATGTAATGGCAGAATAAGTCTATATGCACAGAGCTAGTCACTACTAACAAGCCAAATAAACTGCAAATAGAACAATTGCAGGCACAAACACCGTTGTACTTATCAGTATGTCAGTGGGGACTAACAAACAGATTGTCTTAGATATATAAGTATGTCTCACAGATTTATGCACTTAAATATATTCCTCAGATCACTATCTGGCTTTCATTCCCCCATGATCCTTACTCCAATTACACATTCCCTTGTTTTGGAAAAATTAACTTATGGTTCAAACTATTTGCAAGGAGATATTAATACTTTCTATAATTTATATAAAACAGCAACCAATTTTGCATGGTATTTCAAACAAAAATCCAGGTAAACCTTATGTCATAGATACCGTATCACCTCCTGGACCATCCTGGAACAAGGAGGGGAAAGCAAGAAGAAAGCAGGGAAGTAAAAACAGCTATTCTCTAATCCAGAATAAATAAACTATAAAATATGAGTTCTTTCCAGGGGCTCTAGATATGGAACAATCTTACAGATCAGAGCCCAGTGAAGTTTTAAAACATTATTTCTGCCCCCTTTCCATTCTTCTGGAGGGAAAAAAAGGAAAAAAAAGTGGAGATAAATGCTCAGTTCCTTAGAGGTCAGTGGGTTTTTTTATTTTTCTTAAAAAAAAAGTTAATAAAAACTGTTAATAATCCTGTCAGCACTAAACACAGTTTTTAGGCTAGCAGTCTTTTCACATCACACTAATTTCTTCAAAGAAACAACGAGTATCTCCTCCGGGGCAAATACTTATACTCTACAGACTGTTTCTCCCATTGCATTTCGTCTCATTGACTCAGTCTTTAGGAAGAAGTGATGCAGCATTTGTCCATCTCTGTCTCTCCCTATACCCTTTCCCAGGAGATTTTAACTGGACAAATTTCACAGGCTTAAAAGTACACCCAGTTTTTTTAAGAGGGGTCCCAGCAGTGACTGGCTCTGGCAGCCTGTTGGAAGAAAGTCAGCTGGTCCAGGCTGCAGAGGAAAGCTGTCAAAACAGGACTCCCATTTCATGATTTTCCACTAAAATCTTATACAAAACACTGCAGAAACATTAGAGAAGTTTCTTCTTCAAAATGACTTCCAGGAGAAGGTTCACCCAACCTTATCTCTTTCAGTGCAGAAGAGGAGCAAGCAATGTGGGCAGGGATATTGGACTGATAAAGCAGAATGGGAAACCGGCAGGGAGCAGCAAGAGCTGGCTGCTCCATGAGCGAAAACAGCCCAGGGACAAAGAGTGACTTGACAACTGATCTGTGGGTTGTAGTGATTCAGTGGAATCAGAAATACTTGGTGGTTTATAATTAACTCCATCTTGTCAGTAGGTGCAAAGAGGTGCCATCTCATAGCACTCTATCAATCTAGTTACAGAAAACATCCACTGTACATACATCACACTTGATCATATTCTCACTGAATCAAATTACCAGCAGCTCTAAATTGGCTTAACAACACGAAAGTCAAACAGAATGAAATTCTTTTCCCCTATCATCTCTGCTAGGACCAGATTATCTGAAGCAATATGTGGATGTTGAGTCAACTGAGTTAATAGTCAACATAAGGGGACCAAATAAACTGTATCTGACACTACTATACTCTTTGTAATTTTTGATTTATTACATCTAATTAAAAGCACAGAATCTGGATGATCTATTATGGATGAACAGCCCTGAGACAGGAACAAGGGGCCAAGAAGCCAGCTCCAGTGCTCCTGGCACTTGCAGACTTGTGCATAAGTTCAGAGAGAATGGAAAGGAGATGAGGGTGCAGTTACTTCATGTGTAAGAGCAAAGCTGCAGCGTCAAATCTTGTCACCTCTCAGTTCCCTCCTCAGCTCTCATCTCTGGATTTTTTCACAGTGTCCATGTGTTACTTTGTTCTCAGGCTTGCCTTTGCAGAAACCTAGTGAGTCTTCTTCAAGGAAAAAACCCTGTTTGGAATGCCAGGAACAGCTCAGAAGGGCTGCTGACATCACACTGGGTTTGTTTGGGTCCACACAGCTCTGCAGCTCTAGACAGTTCTGTACCTTTAAACTGCTCTGTGCTGACACAAACAGAATAAATAGCCCATATTCTTTCAAGTCCTGCTGAGGATACTGAACACTGTTCTGGAAGTCTGTAATAAACCACTTAGATCACCTTAGAACTACTGAACAAAAAAATCCCTCAAACAACCGAAAAACGCCCACCCAACAAAAACCCAAACCAAAGAACACAAGAAAGAAATCCTTGTGTGTGTGACTGGTGGCTGCCATCTGGCAATCAGGGGAGACTGGGCTCAGTGTGGGCACAGCCCATCTGCTCCCCCTGGCCCTGAGCCCAGCAGCACCAGCAAGCCTCCAGGACCTGTGGTGTGGCACAGAGCCTGCAGCAGCACAAAAGCAGCAGGAGAGAGGAGATAGCCAGGAGAAGCTGCCCTGCCTCTCTTTAAAGGAGCCATGGGGAGGGCACTGAAATGCCTGGCACAGGGATGCAGAAAGCCCCTAGTGACCCTTGGGTCACTGCTGCTCCCCAGTACCAACAGCACATTGATAAATCTGGTTCTAAATAGTTTGTGTCTTTTGATTTATGTATATTGCAGTGGCTGAACGTTGAATTTCTTTCAAGAAGAGCAATTCAGAACAGATGGTTTACGTGTCAGGAATCACCTGAAATTTCAGACACACGACTATCCATAAATTACAATTCTATGCCTTGACAACTAAGACTTTTAAACACATCATTTAACCTAGCTTCACGATGAAGCTCAGACAGTCATGGAACTTGCAACATTCCTTTACAGTCCTAAGGATTACAGTGTCTTTCAGGAGCACATTTTTGGTGGTAAGAGCTACTTACAGCAAATAATAAGAGTCTAGGAGGAGAACATCACACTAAACTAAGCAAATTTGTGATATTCTTTAGTTTCATAGTGGCAGAAAAAAAGTTTGATTAACAGATGTCCCACACAGCTCAGAAGTGACAAACAACCACATGTAAAAACATTGATGCAAACAAAAACAACAACTTAATTTAATAACCCAACAGACCACAAAAGCTTCAAGTCACTTTCTGGACCAAATACTAAACAAACAAATATCCCTGACATCGTATCTCACCAAAACATATCCAAGTTTCATCCAATTTCACACAATATTAGGGTCTTGCTGAAGATAACAGCAAAAAACCCACCCTCTTTTCTATTCAGTAATAGCCCTACCAGGTTTATCAAATCACAGGGAAATACTCATATTTTCTAATCACCTACTAAATTTTCCTACCACCTCTTAAACAGAAGTCTACTTTTTTAATATTTCCAAAACTGTCACTGTACTGCTCAAACAGTAACACATGAAAGCTTTTATTCAAGAAAGATTTCATGCGCAAATATTTTTTACTGAGTTGTATAAATGGCCTGACTATTTCAAAAGTGCTTTCTAACAGATCATTCCGAAATAATTAGGTTTCCACATGGCAAAACTGACTTTTGTTGACATAGTATAGTATAACCACAGTTGCTTTGAAGCAGCAGTGGCTGCAATTACTCCTATCAAGTATCAGGAAAACAATTCCCCAGTCAGACTCCTTTTACAATCTTGTCTTGTTGACGTGCATGCATGTGGTTTAATACAGGATGTGAAAGTGCGAGTGAAACATATGATGCAATCCTGGAAAAATGCTGTCAGGTTCACTTCTAAATCCAAAAGGGACTCTCTTACATCGATGCTCTGAAATCACATGGAAAATGGATTTTTTGTACTGGTTTTTCAAAACCAGTTCATGAACACATGCTAAAATCCCCATTTATTTATGGCAGATTTAGACTTGAACCATATTTTGAAGATTATTCCTCTTATTTCCTTGTTTGAAAAGACGATTTCAGGACATTTTGAACTGTCATTTATGCTTGAATGAAAAGAAAAAGATGAGCAATTTGTCTGCTATGATAGAGGGCTACAGTTAGCTAGGTACCCACAGAAAAAATCTGCTTTTATTTCCTGATGACCTACATTAACCAAAATGGGGGTGCAGGGGGAAGTTATGCTATGCAGTAACTAACTCTAGCAGTGCCTTGCTGGGCCATTCAGTGTTATGTGAGCATACATTCATACCGAAATGTGATTATATCAGCTGGATAGAACATGGATCTATTTCAAAACTTCCTACTATTTGCCTTTTAACTTAGCTCTGTGGCCAATCCTTTTCCTCCTTCTATTCTTCCCTCATTTTGCTCAAGTGTTCTGAAACAACTGCATCAATGATCAAAATAACGTGCTAAATGTACATGTAGAACAGAATATGGAAATACATACATAGAATTTAAAATTAAGCATTTCCCACTAAAAAAATGAAAGGAACTAAGAAAAGAAATATAAATCCCTCAGCCCTCCCTAAAGCTGCAAAATAGAAGTTAAACCCCAGGGAAAATTTAGAATACGAAAACTCAACAAGGAATTTTTGAAGGCTTAGGAGACACCAAAAAAGCACCAAATTTTTCCACAGACATAGAACTAAGAACAACCTCCAGATTAATAAAAAATAACACTGAACTTACAACAAAGCAAGTACCCCATAGCAAGTCACTTAACAAGGAGCAAAACATTGTCCTTCCATGAAAGACAGTCTTTACATTGTCATATCATGTCATTTTAATGGAATAGGAGATTGGATTTCAAGCGTACAGATCATGTGTTGAGCAGATTTTTACCCTATATAATAACTGCAGAAATCATCAAAAGCCAAAAACCACTCATTATCAACTTCCTAGATTCTAAGAAAGCATTTGTGAATATGCTTTGGAATCCCTAACAGATTTACAATATGCCAATAAAAATAATTAACACCATCAAAGCCTTATAGAAATGTACAGACTACAACATTCAAATAAATGCAGGACTAAATGAATGCTTTAACCATGTTATTAAGTGTCAAAGTAGAACACATTCTCCCATGTTGCATTAGTGGTAGCTTCTTGAGAATAAGCATATACAGAAAATAAACTTAATTTAACTATATAATTTTAAAAGGCAAGTGGTTTTTTTCATGTCTTTTTTTCCTAAGTCCTCTGCCGAAGACACAGCTTACTCATCACACAGCTAAAGACTGGTTATCCAAAAAAGTGGGTGCTAATAGTAACGAAAGACTAGTTGCACAGAAACAATGCAGCTTTGACTTCCAGCAGCGTGCCAGAAAGCCAAGGAGTACAAGGGCCTGTTCAATCCACAGACAATGCAATGTGCCACCAGATACCCAGGAGTGAATAGTGCCAGAAAGCAGCAAGGCAGGAGCTTCGGTCGCCAGCTGAAGCACATTTCAGTGTTCGACTAATGAGTAATTTAAATGTAGCCCAAGAACACGTGCACTTCAATTCACGGAGGTAAAATCCCCCCAAAGTGTGTGTCAGAGCTGGGTGGACATCTCTGAGGCAGGCAGGTAAAACACAGATCCACAGCCAGGAATCCTGCACTGAGAGCACACCCCATGGAGCATCACAACACAGAGCCACCCAAAGAGACTCCAGACACTCCTCCTCCCACTCACTTTGTGTGACTGAGGATTAGGTCACTGTAGTCCAGAGACCAGGGAGCTTTTTAAATTGTCTTTTAAAACAACTGGTTAATTGATAAATTGCCTTTTAAAACTTCTGGACATCCACGTCTGTAACATATCCACACCTACTGACGAGTTCACTTTTATCAATGGTCTTTCAAAATCTTGAAGGAATAACTTGCAAACTCCAGGCACGATTGCACCAAAAATTAAAAGCCCTTACCCTTACTCTGAAAATGCTAGCAGACCACGTGCAAAAATCAATGGTGGTTGGTTTTTTTAATCTAATGCTATAATAGCATTAAATAAAGTGACTACAGTTAGATAGCATTCAAGAGAGACTCCAATTAAAATTTTCTTTTGAAGTGCATTAAGATTTTATAAACAGAGACTGTAAGAGAGAGACACTAGGTTAAGCCATGGCAAAGACCTCCCTACAGTATCCATGAAAACAGAGATTCAGTGGTTCATTCACATTCAATAAAAGGTCTGAGTTTTCTCCTTAGATCTCTGGGTTTCAGAATCAACATTTAGATGGGAATTTCTTAAACTGGCATTTCATAACAGGCTTCTTCAATAATATTTGATTAGAACAGAATGGGGCAATTCTCACAGTTGCTCTTTCAGAGGGCAATTGCACCTTATCCTTGGTAGATGATCCTGAGCTTTTCCCCATCACAATCTCAGAACTCAGAGGTGAATTAGCAAAAAGTTAGTTGAAGAAGACAAAAGAATCCTAGTTTCTGAATTTCCCTCATTTTTATTACAGTTAAATGAGAAAAAAAATTGGATAATTGCAATTAACAAGAGAATTGAGTTTGTTTGTGGCATTGTCACACAGCACGACTTGTGAATGAACATGCCAATAAGCAGCAATTATTCCATGAGGTACAAATGGTGAAATCTGGGTGGATTTTCACGGGACATATTTTGAAAAGCATCTTATTAACCTCACAATTGTGTTTTATCAAACATCACATTCCTAAAGGGGACATGATTCGCTCAAAATAAAGTATAAAAAATACTAAATTTTGGCTAAAGCTACTAATTTTTGTAACAGCAATTTCAAAATCACTTTACCCCTTAATTACTCTGGAAGAACCCAAGCTAAGGAAAATGCTTCCAAAAATTTCTAATTAAATAGCTGAAGTTCATTAAAACACGTAACAGGTTCTAAAATTTCCTATTGAAAAAGGTTTCCATCATTTCACTGACAGTGTGGTCAAATAACATATTACATTGGAATATGGAATTATAGTGAATAGCCTTTCACTGTGAGTCTAAATAACTAATGTAAGCAGCTATTCCAATGCCTTGATAATGCATTTATTGATAATTGATAATAATAATATATAGCTGTGTTACCATCATGCCTCCTCTTCCACCTGGTTTTCTCCCAGTGATCAATCTCACTGTTTGTGACCTTCTGGAGTGCAAGGCAAGGTGAGGGTAAGATTAGTTCCAAATTTCTGTCAGATTAGTTCCAAATGGTGCTTTACCTCCCATGAGAGAAGTGTCAAGGAAGACTGTGAAATATCAGTCTAAAGAAATACAGAATTTTTTGAGATGTTTTACCTGTTTGCTTTTTAAGTTTCCAGATGTTTGAGAAAGACAAAATTTTTATGCAGATGCTGAAAACATTCAGGAAGGATTTAGCATGTATCTCACTGCAGGTAAATGTGATGCTCCAAGCCCTGGATCTTAATTTTTAAGGAAAAATTGCATTTTTGTCTTTATGACAAAGAATCTGAATTTCTGTAAGTTTTCCAGTTAGAAACCACAAGGAAACTGCTAGAGCCCAGGGAATTCTAAGCAGGTGTAGAATTTAAAAACTTCCATGATTTGGAAAACATGGTGGAGTGTTTATCTATGCAGCCAAATTTCCAAATCAGCCTCAAGTTAAGAGCAAAGCTTTATTGCCTACTTTGCAATCAGCATTTGGGGCTGATTTACATAAACAAACACAAACTGGAATATTTATTTAAGTAAACAAATTAAACATAATTATGGTAGCTATAAACTGATGTCTATGCCTCAAAGGGACTTTTGTTTTTTTCCTTCTGCATTGCAGTCATGCCTTATGTTCACCATTCCCATTGTTTCAGAAATTTAGGCTTATTATTTAAGTTCAAAACTCACTATTGGTAACTGCATCAAATTCTGCAGTTCTTCCTTATTCATTATTCCCAAAGAACTACTACCATTAACTTAGACCTAAGAATTGCACAGTAAACTGAAGACAGTTGGTCTAAATTATGTTGTTTTCTCAAGTTATAAGGTAATTTCCATGCAAGTCCCTGCTACATTTCTGTTCCAGACTATTCCTAGAAGTCTAAATAAAAAGCCAAAGATCTGTTACAAAGATGTCTACAGTTTGCTTTAAATGTTTAACGAAATAATTAATAGGAACATTACAATGCATTTCACATAAGTGGCAAAATCCAGCAAATCTAAAAATGGCTGTTTATAAATTTCTCTCAGAAAATATGCCATCCCTGAAAGTATAACATGGATTGAAGTAATATCAAAAATGTTATGAAAACATCCAGGTTTAATATAAATTTTATGAAGTTTAAGTATGAGCATTCCACGCAAAGTCAACATGAATTAAAAATCTCTGGAAAAAACCCTGGTGTTTTCTTGTTAAATTATATTCTTAGAAACCCAAATCTGGTCCTCATGACCTGATTTGCAGTCCCAATCATTATATTTTCCAAAGCTGGAGCTACCAAGTAGTTAAACACTTAAATCTGCCCTGCTTTTCCCTTGACAATTGGCTTGTGATGCAAATTCTGGTTATTTCTGCAGTGTTAAAGAGGAGCAGAGAGAGGCATGCAGGAGAAGCCCTGCCTCAGATGCACTGAGAGGAGCAAGGCCAGCTCACATCCCCTGTGCTTCAGCCACCCTGGGGAGCAAACCAAGGACAAGAGGTATCCATGGGAAGAACAATCCAGGGACACAAGATGTCTTGATGCTCCCTCCAGGATTGTGCAGCTCGGCTTCCAACGCAGTGCATGGCCTGAAGGACATTTAAAACCTTTCTAAGTAGTTCCTCACGTATTCACCTGGAACATGCCAAGCACACAAACACATAATACCCTGGAATTTTTCAGCAATCTGCTTTCACTCTGTCCTAGCATGCAGTCCTCCTGCAAGCACAAACTTCAGTTGTAGGAGCATTTGTTGGGGCACAGAAGGTTTGTGCCTGTGATCTACTGCAGACAAATCCTACAGTGTTGGAGCCCTGGGCACTGAGAATTCCAGGTTTCTGTGCTGCCAGGCACTGACCCCCAACAAACACTGCACTGACCTGAGGCCGTGGAACAGGCTCCCAAAATTGAGTGACAGCACTGGGATTGTGGGGGTGCAGTTTGAATAGAAGTGTGGGATATCACAGGGTGCAAAACTTAGAGTTTAAGGGTTTAGAATACAGTAATAGATATATAAAGCAAGATGGAGGTTTTAGGGCAGAGGCCAGTCCTTCTTTTCACCTTTTTCTTCATGGGTCTGGGTGGTATTTTGTAATTGGATAGAAAAATCCACATTGCGGGCCAGGGGTGGTTGGTTATTGGGTTAAAAGTAAAAATAATTTAGGTGTCATCTCATAATTGGACAGTTCATGCTTAAAAGGCCTTGTAGAGAGAGATAGGAACCATCTTTTTACTTTGTTAGCTAGAAGTCATGGTCTGTGAGACTGTAACACAGAAAAGAATTAATAAACATCTGAGTCCAAACACAACCCTGGCAGAAAAGAAGATTAAAAGCAACACAGTATCTGCAAGAAACCTGGTAGCAACCCAGCTGAAGGAGCAAGCCATTGACACCTCTGAGGAACATAAAAAGAGTTCTCTAACCAGCAGCTTTATGGTCTTGTGGAAATTATTCCTTCTAGATGGATTAGCACTTGTCAATAGTATTACAAGATCATTTTTCTCTCATATCCACATCAGTCTGCCACTAGAAAGATGAATACACAAAAAGACAATGCTGTAGTTTTTTAATCCTCCCAAGTAACTGAGAGCCATATCTATAATGTGTATGATTAGAAATTGGCTCCACGAGCTTTTCTTGCAAAATAAAAGTCCAGAAAGTACAAGTGTGCAGAAAAGCAGACTGCTGCTCCAGACCACAAATGATCTGTTCATAGCCCAACGATTCCTGCAGTCCTATCCATGAAATTCTGACTGGAGAGTCAGATTTGTGACTTACAGAGGGCACCTGAACATGGCTCTGGTGCAGCTGACATCTCTTTACTCTGGGCAGAAGGTTCAAAGCACAAATTTACACAACACCTCACATTCATCCCATCCCATAAGACACAGATAATCCTGAAAAACCGAAGCCTGCAGTATAAATAAAACCACCATGTGGATTAGATCACACTTTCAGCTTGGCCACCTGGGCAAGGTGAGTAAGATCCAGATTCCAGATCTAATTCTGAGTAATTGGTACAGACTCTTTTAACTGTAACTCTTAAAATTGCTCTCAAAGATAATTCATGCTCAACCTGCTTTATGAAGACATTGTTTTAGGTGGAGTGTGTGTAAATATATTGGCAGCTGCAAGGATGGTGGGCAGGCTACTGTGCCCTGCTGACAAAAATGGTAACAACAATTAACACACTTTATTTATGTTTATTTAAAAGTCCTTATTAAAGGTCTTGCTAAACTAAGCCAAATCGAATCAAATGTGGGCTCTGTGCATACTGCACATGTCTTGATGCTCTGGATTTGTTTGTACAGCTGTGAAATTCTCCATTGAATTATCTGTCAGGAAAAGTAAAATACTGACAGGAGACTGTGGAGAAGAAATGTAAGTCAATGGGAGAAAATTACAAAATGGCATTGTGCAACATTAATTACTTTTATGGAATAACTGCTGCTATAATAATAAGTCTGTAGTTTCAAGGCAGTACTCCATTAGCATCAGCACAGGTAGTTCCAACAACTTACAAATCTTGAGCATTTATTAAGATTGATACCCGTCATCTCCTTGTCATTATATAAATGTACATTATTAGAATTATGACTCTAAAAATCTCCAGAGAGGATTTCTTAGAAAGTACATTACATAGTCACACTTCCCTCGCTGTTTAAAAAAACCATTTTCATCTAAAACTCAAAAATTTTGTCTGTTTGTAGCAAAGAATCAGATACAACATGAATGCTTTCAGAATACCCAGGTTTGGAAGCATGGTTTAGCTGCTTAACAATGAAAAACATTGTCTTCTGGGTCTTGCAAAAGAATCCTGGGACCTAACATCTTGTGAAAGGAACAGTCTTTAAATGCTTCCTCTTTTTTAGAATCAATTTTAAATGCTTTTAATATCTTATTAATTGATGATGATTAACCAACCAAACAGCAAAGTAGCTAGAGTCATGGAAGACACAGAATACCTATTATGATATCCCAAGGTGCTTATTTTGGCATTAAGCTCACAACAGCAACATGCAGATACTGCATCAATAGCACCACGGGCTGCCAAACTCCCACACTCTAGATTCTCCTCAAAAACAAATACTGAAGTGGAGTTTGGCCCCTCTGGCATTTTTAGATGCAGGGATTCAGCCCTAAAAAGGTTTTACACAGGAACCAAACCCCACAAATATAATTTAAAATAATTTATTAGAAGTTTGAAGTTACTCTCGTGATAGAATTCCCTTCATCCACTAGCACAGCCAGCAGGGTATTCATCCCCAGGAAACAACAACAGACAGAACATGTGAGTGACTCTTATGCTTTCTCAAGTTCTAAACATTTTCAGCTACAGAGACTTCCTCATCTGGGTGGGGTTTCTGTGTATTCAGCCTTCCAAGAGACCTCTCTTCCAATACCTTATCCAGTATTTACTTGAACCCAGGTCAATTTAAACACTCCTTGACAAGAATTTTCTAACTTGCATGTAAACAAGGCCCCCCTTTCGCTTGTTTCAGCTTCATTCAGTGTTTTTGTATAGAAACTGACACACATTCCTGATTTGCCAAGTTCCATCACACGCCTCTCTTTCCACACTCAAGCATCCCAACCTGTGCAGTCACTCATAAAAAGCAACTCCAGCATCTCCTTCATGCATGAAAAGTTGTGCCTATTTGCCTGCCTCTGACTCTTAGGGAAAGAAGACTACTTTTGCATCACACACCATTTAATCTGCTTTTCAATTTTCCTCCTTGAAGCTCTATCCCCAAGTCACATTACCAGTAGTTTCCTATTTACTTTGAAAATGTCCCCAGATCCACAAGTGTTTCCACATGACACAAAAAGGAAGTGTTGAGATCAACATGACAATCTTCCTTCCAGATCTGGAAAACACAATATTTTGGGAACTTTTTTGACCTCCGTTTTCCCGATTTATTCAACACTCAAAAAGGCTGATGCTGACCTGGAGGTTTCCTGAAATCTGAAGGGACTTCAGCTCTCACTAATAAGAAAGGGAATGATACAGTTTAGTTAACAAACAAACTGCAAAACTGACACTGCCTCGAACCTTATTGCACAAGCTACTAAAACAGAAGCAATAGGATTTAACCTCTGCTATTTTGTAGAGTGTTGCAATATGAATTTAGGGAATTATGGCAAAAACCTGATGAGTCAGTGCATGCAATATTAGCTTTTAATGCCTTCTTAAATCTGTTGCTCTAGTTGCTCAACTGGCCAGACAGCCCCAAAGAGCTGCACAATAAATTCATGATCAGTAGTACCTACCAATCAGAGCAGGATATATCACCCTTCTTTTAGACAAAACTAAAACCAAAATGTTACATGAAGCTTTTCCATAGGAACAAGCTCACATACAAGGAAAAACTTGGCTTGTGAGAACACACCAGACCTTCAAGCTTGTGGAAGGCCTTAGTAAGATTCCACACACTCCATCCATCAACCATATCCTTGTCCTGCCTTCCTCGTTGAAACGCAAGCTGGTGCAGCAAGCAAGCTGATCCTTCTGGCTCATTTTATATCAGCTGCTTCTATCTAAGAAAGTGAGAAGTTACATGTATGGATAGAAAAGTTTGTCATCTATTTTGACAGAGGCTGAACTCAACAGAAATCAGTGGCTTCTCCCAGCTGCCAGTGAAGTCATCAGGGCACCTGGGTGAAAGAATATGTTTCTGTTTTCCTGTGCAGTGCAAGGGTCAGATGGCTTCAAAATTCCACATATATTATTAATAAAGTGCATAAAAATGATTCAGGGGAGGACTGTGGAATTCTTTCTATGCTAAATTTCATACAGTATTATCTCCTCCTAAATGTTCTCGGCACCACAGTCAGACTTTCCTGCATGAAGACTGGTCCTATTGCCCAAGAGTGCTATGCAGGGAGTTAAAATCTGAAAGGATTAGTAGCTCCCTGATAGTATACAATGATACTAATCTATTATCTTGTTATTCCTTTGAATTCTTACTGTACTCAGTATGAAATAAGAACATGGAGAAAATAGCAGTGAGGCAGACTTTTTTCCCTTTAAATGCATTGTCAGTTGTACCAGCCTGACAAATAAAGACCAACAAATCTAGATAATGACCACATAAGGGACTGCAAATGTCTAATTGGTTTCTAATGTAACTTAGAACACAAAAAGCAGTACAGGTGACCCCTCATTCTGCCTAGCTAGTTCCTAGGCTCAATCAAAAAAACTGCCCTGTGTTTTCCCATTTGAAAACTACCATGACGCTTAGGGGGAGACAAGCCAGACCATATTACAAAGAGGAGCTCCAAAGTCACCCAATACTTCTGCTAACGAGAACGTGATTATAATTTGAACTAGGAAATGTGACAGACAATTGCTTCTACCACAACAATTATGGACTTGGGACAAAGGAAAACAGCTTACACAGGTACAACTGACATGAGGCTGTCAGTTCTCAGAGCAGCTGATGAAATTGATGCCATGCCCTAATTTCTGCTACAGACAAATGAAACATCAAGAATAGAAGATGCATTATGTGATTTCTGGTCTTGGTCTCTTTTTTACCTGCTCTTCATTTGCCTGTTTTAGCTTTCAAGGAAGATGTACCGGAATGCAACCAGAAAAATAAGAACAGTTTCACATCGAATGTGTTAATGTGTCAACCATTTAATTCTACTTCTTCAAGAAATGAACTTGCTGCACTCTTGAACTGTCCCATGAGAACAGTTTAAATTAAAGCAAGGTTGTGTTCAAACAAGTGTTTAAATTGATCCTTACAAAAGTCCTAAGTTTCTTCTAAGTTTCACATTTTCCATATCATTCCTTCAACTCTTCACTGAAACCCCTTCCAGTACACAGGATCTTTAAACTCAAGGCACCAAAACTAACCATAGAGTTTATTTATTGGTCTCCCTAGAGCTGTTTTTGGAGGAAAAGACACCTCCCACAGCTACTTAATATTCCCCTTGAAAATAAATACAAGGATCATATTTTTGCTATTACCTACCACATCCCACTGCTAGATCTGGTTTATTCTTATTCAACACATATAACAAGCACTTTTTTGAGTAACTGCTTTGCATAGATACTTTAACAAATAGCAAACAAGCATTAGTTCCCCCAGTTTCATATTGTAATTTTTCTACCCATAGCAATTACCTCCCCAGGCATTTGCAGAATCTCCACATATAAAATCTCTGAACTGCCCAAACCGAAATGGTTGGATACGTCAGATACATCTGGATGAAATGCTAGAGTGTTGACCAACACTTACTTTTTGAGGCTTGTTTGCATCAAAGCTGTTTTCTTTAAATTTCTCCTGCAGGGTCTCAGCTAAGCGGCAAAGCAAGGCACCATTATCCAATTTCTCCATAAAGGTTTCTGCTGTTATTTCTCTACCTGAACAGCAAACAGAAAGTTAACACGGCAGAAAGCATGCAATGGTATAGACTGCATTGGTGCAAAAAGAGAAATCAAAAGAAATCCGGACAAGATTTGGAAATAAACTTTAACTGAAAAACTTGCATTACTTTGAATATTTTGTGAATAATCTTAATATTACCTTACTGGTAGATATACAGCCAGTTATGAAAAAACCCACCCCATGTTTTTCTTGGGAAGGCATGTGATATTTGAAAAATGGTTCTAGCATATCCAACTCTACATATTTCGCTTTACTTAGCAAGATCCAGTGCTTTTATCATCATGTTTTAAAAGAGAGAGTACAGTAAGCAAATAGTTTACACCAGCGTGCATGTGTAGTTATAGCATGAATTGCTACGAGTTTATTTTGCAACAGAAGTAGAAAAACCATGGCCAAAAGGAAAGGGCAGTATATTTTTAGAAGACTCTTAAATCATGATCCTGCAAGAAGCAGACAAGACAGTGACTGCAATGCTCCTATGAAAATTCTTTTTCAGATGTAAAGTTAGGTTTAAACAAAATAAAAGAGTGAAATTTCATGTTGTATACTGGCTTGCCACACAGATTAAAACTTTTACTAACAGAACAAAGCTAAAATACTCTGCTTTCGAAATCTATGAATAAAATGTATCAATTCTTATAGTATGCTATATGACAGAGAACTTTGTCTGCCAGGAAGTGCCCTCTCTTCTACAGCAGGCCAGCCAGCCTCACCTAACCATGGAATTACATCCCCCCAGAAGAGGGGAATCACATGTTCCAGGATGAGATTGCATGCTGACCCCAGATGAGAAGGGAATTATTTACAATCCTAGACTAAGCTTCCAGGATCTTACCATAATTTTCAGTAAAAATATTCCCATTTCTTATTGAAGGTTTTGCATTTTCACATTTCTACTGAAAAATTTGCCTTTACTTTGGACACTATGTTGATGAGCAGCTGCATTTTTCAGCCCTTTTAACTTCCACTCATACCAAGAGAAGATCAAGGAATAATTCTTGTTTTTCCAATTAAGACAGGATTTTCTCTCCCCCCTCCCAGTATTTACATATGCCATTTAGGAAATAACACTATAAACTCATTTTGCAGAGGTTGTTACACAGCATGCATTAGCAACAATAGTCTAAGGTGCCAAAAAAAAAAAAAAAAAAAATTAAAAGCTGAAGTGAGACTGGTTCCTCATCCCATCCAGGTCCGCTCCTGCATCCATGAGATGTCTGGAAACTGAAAATATTAATCTGTTTAGAACAGGTTCACTGCAATTTTTTGTCAAACAAAACAGGAAAAGTAAAGCTTTCCTGTATCTTTTTGCTAAGAAGAGAGGGGAAAATAACATTCAAAAGTAACAAAAAAGAAGTGTCTAAATCAGTACTGAACTTCCTGCTGATACATTGTAACCCGATACTCCATGTCTCAACACTGAAGATAGCAGCATTATAAAGCAGTATGATTTTAAAATGCTGTTGGAAAGTTGATTTCTCTAGGCCCTTGTCTGAAAACTTGGAGATACTTTAGCATCTTTTGGGCAAAACCCAAAATGTGAGTCTTTTCAGCCTGGTAAGTTAAGACAAAAAAGATTAAGATTGTTGCGGCAAACCATCTTCAGCTAGAGCAGACTTCTATGTTTCATTGGTGCTAAACTTGTTTTTTCTAACACACTTTTACTTCAGAAATACCTTTTTAACCTGAAGATTTTCCCTTTTGTATTCCCCCTTAATTCTATTTGCCATGTAGCCCACTTTATAGTTCCTGTGTACGTAAATGACTTCTCCAGGCAAAAGAGCAGCAGTAGAACTGCAGACATGCAGAGCTGCCTTATGCCTAACTGATAATATTTTTGCCATATCTCCAGACCAAATGAAGCCAGGACTGAAACTATAATAGCCCAGACATAAAAAAACCGAACAGCTCAGCACTTCAAAAGACTTTGCCACCATTCTAGCCTACATATTTTCCCATTTGCCCCATCAGCATTCTTATAAAATGCTCTAAAGCCACTAGAAAGCTAAATTTTAAAAAGAACTATGCTACAGGAACTGTTTGAGTAATACTTTTTATAATAGACTCGTTCTCTTCGAAAAAATTCATTTCAAGTATCTTTAACAGACTAAAAAATTTTATTTTAATTTGCAATATGTAAGTTTTCACAAAGGCAAACCAAAAACCCCCCCCACATTCTGCATGTCTCTTTTGTCCTATGATTTACAGATGCACCATTTCATAATAATAGAATGGTATAAAACCCTTAAAACTTACTTAAGGATGTTTTCTATTTACAAAGATATAGAAAAATTTGGTTATCTTCTCCTGCTATTTAACAATATATTCATATTATTTTAAGTGCTGAATTGCATTAGCAGTTTGGTCACTGCATATTGTACACAACTGGATTATTTGAGTTCTATTTGCCTTTATGAAACCTGAAAGAATGAGTTTTGCATTGAACATCTGTCTCCAATGAAAAGTATATTAGGTGTCAGCTTTCAATTCACTGTATTTTATGGCTTCATAAGGTGGCATTTCTTTGCTAAAACAGACACGCTGACATATTTAACAGTAGAAATGTATTGATTCAAGTAAGAGTAATGTTCATAACCTGAGGAAAAAAACTGCTCCATGTATTTGTATGGAAAAAACATCAAACTCCATTAAAAATGTACAACTCCCCCTGTAATTACAAGAAAGCATTTGCAATGTTTTTATAGAATGGTAATAACATTACGTATAATAAAAAACCCCAACACTGCAAATATGAGAAGAAAATCCAGGAATACAAAGGCTTCCAGAAACCTCTCAAGCACTGCCTACCCTCTCTGGTAGCACCTCCAGATTCCCCTCAAAAAGTCCAACATCTGTCCCTGAGCACCTACCACTGCAAATTGTGAGGGAACCCAGTCCTGGGGACCTAACAGCACCAGACTGGAGGTCCAGGAAACAAGGATGCAAGGAAGGGAGTTCACGCCTTGGGGGAGTGCCCAAGGGCTTGAAGATAAAGCTTTCCTGACCCGTCTCAGACAACCAGAGCCCTCAGAAGGAGAGAAGGACTGAAAGGCACAGGCACCCAAATCTAGCTGATTCCTCTGTTCCACTTGGTGTAATAACTACAGAGCAGGACTCACTCACAACTTGCTGATGGACTATTTTAATTGCACAGTTTGTGTAGCAACACAAAGCCAGTGGCAAATATTTCACTCAAGCAAATCTCTGAAACATCTGCAATGCTGAGGCACTGCTGAAACAACTTCTGACCCTCTCAATTCACATGGCATATAAACAAACCCAAGAAAACAAAATGTGATAACAATAAAGAAAACCAAGGCAAATGACTATGCACATACAAAACTGGTTCTTTTCTGACAAGGCTACTCTGTTCCCTACAATAGTTGACAGTAGGAGAAATAATTTTGAAAGCATCGAAACATTATTACTTACTTGAAATGTGACATATAAAAAATTCCAAAAGCATGCTGATAACAAAGAAAATTATAAAGCAACTCAGCTAAGTAAGAAACTGCATCAGTTCCAGCAGAATCACTGGAGGTATCAGTGCTGTGAATATCTGGGTACTCAGACATTTAAAACCTGCATTTCCCACTGGGTCAATCTGAACAAGCTGATGTTGAAAATACACGCGCTTTTACAGAATGCTCTTAGGCAACAAGATGAGCAAGAGCACTAAGCTGACACAGATTTCATTCAGAATCAAAGGCAGTTTTCTTGCAGAGGGCTTACCATTCTCCAACCTCAAACTTTACACCTCCTTCAACAGACTTCTAAATACCTAGCCTTGTCTTCAACTTGATGCCTCTCCTAATTTCCTCACCTCTGTTCCTTTTCCCCAAGCCTCCTTCCCTTTTGTGCCCAAGCAACTTTTACATGCATCAAATAATATTCAATGTTTACATGTCCAATTCCTCAGCATCTTGCATTCCTTGGCCCCTCGGCTAGGAGCTTCTGAAGCCTTTTTCCTGTTAGGAAGAGACCTCAGGACTGAAACCTTGGAGCCCAGCACATGCCGCAGGTGTAGTCAGTCCTATGTGCTAAATGAAGCTGGATGGAATAAAAAGACAATATGACCCTCTGCAGCTTGTAAATAAACTCTGGGAATGGGGGAAAAGAGATTAGAGGTCCACAAAACTGCCAAAGAGGAAACAGGGAAAGCATCTCTCTGTACCTGTCCTAAACTGCAGGCTGGTGAGGAGGCCCACTGCTCCTCATGTCAGCCATGCAGCTCCTGCAGACACACCAAAAGAAAACAAGACAATACCAGAGAGTAAAGCAGACAAGCAAACCTTTCAAATTGCCACTTTGCCTCTGCTACCAGAGTTCTGTGGCCCGAGTGAGCTAACTCCCACATGTAGCTTGCTCAGGGTGGAACAGAACTTTTCAGTGTCCAGCAGAACGTTCTACTAAACTAAGTATATACACAATCTACAAATTTGGAGTTTGTCAGCAGTGAAAGCATTCCCAAACGCGTCATTGGCTCCATACCTAATAGAAACTAGGCTAAGGGATCATCATGACCTGCAAGTCAGCCAGGTTAGCACATCTCGTTAGCTTTGTCACCGCCACTGTTGACTGAGACACCGAAGCTTAAGAGAGAGAAGCAAGAACAGGAAACACAACATCTATGGCTACAATCGTCCTTTCCAGCAGACAAACCACAACGCTGACATGTCCCACTTTGAAAATGCTCTAATGTACAACATCGTATGAGTTAATCCTATCTGACACATGGATTCCATCTGCAATGTCCTTTTTCCATCCCCCAGAGTATAGACAGCTAAAATCTATTCAGCAATGGAGCTGTAATGACAAACTGTCCTCTCAGGAGCTCTGAGTTTCTCTGACATGGCTCCAAATATAATTAGCAAAGTGCACACAAAAGTACCAGCGATTACTAAACAAAACCCCCCACAACAATGGCCAAGCTAAATTAAATACCCAAAGTCTCAGGATTAAAAGTTCTTTCAATGTTATTTTCCAACTGCACCATGGATCTCACTTTTCTAATTTATCAATTGGCTAAGGTCAAGTTCCACCTACGCCTACTTTCTATCTGATACCAAAATACTTCATTCATATTACAAAGTGCAATATCCCTGTCACGTTTTCCAGTTTGATTTTGAACCCACATCAGGCTAAGCTGCTGCAAAACCATCATGATTTCAACTTCCAGTAACACTGTATAGGACATAATTGTCTCTCCACAAAAATCTCCTAGAACATCTTCACTTGATCAAACTACCTCAAAGAGTTTCAGCTTTATACTTGCCTAAAATACTACGCCTTTTAAAAATGTATATTTCTTTGAAAAGATTGTGTGCCCTTGTTGAGTCCTAGTAGAGATGAATGACAAAAATACAGATGAAACAAAGCATGAACCAAAATGGCAAAAGTTAAATGAAATGCATATTAATTTTGCCTAGAAACTGAGGAATCTTATTGCACGGAAACTGCCCTAAGGCCACTTACAATGAAGGCACACAAGACACAGAGAGTGCAAACTAGGATGTGGATACACCCAGTATTTTCTGCTCCATGCCATTTGCACATCCGTGCATGTAAAGACCTACTGACCATTAACAAATGGCAAAGTACAGTATTCCTTCCAGGTAGAGGGGGAAAAAACCCAAAACAAACCAAAAAAGCCTTCCATATCTTCTGTCCTTTTGGATGCTTAAAAACGCATGCTGTATATTAATTTCTATTTTACTGCACACCAGCATGCTCACACATAGCTTCTCTATTTAAAGTTTGTCCAAATTATGCAGTAATTAAGCAAAATTTGAATTCTGAGTTAATATACTCCTATGAATAGTAATTATTTTAATTTACACTTAATTTATTTTGAATGTGAATTTTAACTTAATTGAATTATTAATTTGAATAACAATGTCTACATAGGAATTCAAAGCAGTCTAACAAATCACTATAATTTCAATTCATCAGCACAAACTCTGAGAAAAGGAGAGCTCAGTGCAAGAAGGTGTGGGGGAATGCATTAAACAAATGAACTGTATACGCTGCTTAATTAAAAGAAGGTTGTGCCCATTTAGTCCTGCAGTGCAGAACTTGGTGTCCATATGAAAAATCAGATATTTAATTACAGTTGGCATTTCGGAACCTCCTGCTGGTTGCTACTTTCTTGCTCAAAGAGTGACCTCATTCCTAAACTTATCACTGGGAGAACTCTGTTACAAACTGCAAACAAGCTTCTATTTGTTTTAGGGTAGATCACTAAAACTTCATTGTTTAAAACATTTAAACAATATATTGAATCCTTAATGGAATGTGCTGCTTCCGACTCATAAAACAGTCACTTGGATTACTGTCTTGTGGTAATTGGAATGAAAAGTTTCTGAATTTTGTTCTGGCTTTGCATAGACAATTTTATATTCAAAGCACATTAATTTATATGGAAGTACCACACGAATATGTCATTTAAAACACCTGCCACTTTTGCAGTTGTGGATTCCTAACTCAGCTCAAAAATGGGTATTACCTACCTGCAAAATATTGTGTTCTATTGACATTGTGCTTATTGACCACATCTGTTATAAAATAAGTGATATTTCCTTTCTTTCTCTTAAAAAAGAGGAAATAGAGCTACATAGAATGTGCTGATGAAAGACACTGGATATACTCTGTTCCTGTATGATATCATTAAGATGGTTGAACTACAGCACTGACCACAGCAAGACACTGCCCATGTCTCACCAGAACAGATTTTAGGATTTTTAAAAAAAAATTAGTTTAAACCTCCAAAATCATACACACCAAATTTAAAAGTGCTTATCCAAATTTTCTTTCAAAATCCCATCAACTTACATTTCACGGAAACATAGCTACTGAAACATTTTCCTTCTCTTTATTTCATGAGAGGAATTACTGGCAGGTCTCCCTTAGGATGAGGTATTGTGAAAGTCATCTATTTCTTTGGTGGTATCCTCTGTACTTACAGAGATCACACAAAAGCCATTTGTTCCTGAGTGTTTTCAGCAAACAACATACTATTTCCTGGCCCATAGTTTCTAAATTCCACCTCCTTGAATAATTAATTTGTACATCTCCGAGTATTGTCTCTCTCCTTCCTGCCAGGGACAATCTCATTTGCTCTTTTTCATATGTACCTGATTTTTCCCCTCAATTTTGGTTTGCATCCCCTTCTGATAACAACAAGCTTTGTCTTCCCACCCCAAGATGTAACCAGTGAATGCCCAGGTCCAACCCCTCTGTGCACAGCCTTGGGCAGAAATTATCAATTACTAGGCTGCTTGGTCAGAGAAGAGCTATTAAATGGTTCCTTCTGCTCAGGACAGTCAGTATAGCACACTCTTTAGGAGGTCTATCAATAAAAATGGAAGACATGGGTGAAGGCAGCAATTAGCATCATTCAGCTTAATGGTGTAAGTACAGAAAATGCACGCAAAAATAAAAAAAGAAGAAGAATTAAAAGGAAATTTGAAAGCAAATTAAACACTGAATGTAAAATGTTCAGTTGTGCTACTCACAGAAACACAATGGAGGCAAATTACTCATTAGCTCTCCTGACCTTGCTAATATTTCTGCTATATGGTGGTGCTACATAACCATAACTTTATTTTTGAAACACGTGAAATCTGAATTCCCAGCTCTCATGCTGCCCGTCTGGTTGTACCTTACCCAGCAGGTTTGTGAGCCACAGGGCCAGATCCTCCTTCATGGGCAGCAGGTTGGCCTCGTGTCTGCTTGCCAGCCACTGGCTGTACTGGTGCATGTCCGAGAGGCCGGGCCCTCGTGCCTTTGGGCTCAGGGCAGTGCACATGGCTTATCTGCTTGTGGGACCTGTTTGATCACAGAAAAAGAGAAAAAAGCAAAAAAGTTCTTCATTATACCCAATAACGTCTCACGTGCTCCATTTTTAGGTTTGTAAAAGATAATCAACCCAGATCCAATCTATCCATCCAGAATATAATCCCCATCTCTAGTCCTTGGACATAATCCAGAATATAGAATCTGCAAAAATCTGTCTAGAATACCACTCTCAAAATAGATTGATTCAGACTAGAAGCTGGGGATTATATTCTGGATTATGTTCAAGGCCAGGCTGGACAGGTCTTTGAGCAACCTGGTCCAGTGGAAGGTGTCTCTGCCAAGGGGTTGGAATGAAGTGTCTTTAAGGTCCCCTCCAGCCTGAACCATTCTGTGATTCAGGAATGACCACAGTAATTTTGAGCCTAAGAAATCAGATAGCAGAAAAACAGATGTGGATCTAACACACGGTTGCAAACACCAGAGACCAAAACTTTGTTTTGTTAATGGATTTTTTTGCAAGTGATTAAATCATACAGATAAATTAACTTCATTTGTACTCACCAAGCCACATGTTGCCAACACAACAAAATATTCTGCAAGGAATTTTTAAAATCAAATGCAAACTAACATTTTACACAAAGCTAACAACTTGCTATGGTGCCTGACCCAATATCCATGCAGATTAATTGGAGACCTTCAGAGATTTTTGGATCATGCCCAGGAAAAACATGGCAACAACCAAATTATGCTCCTGCAACAAACTTATTGACAATTAATAAATGGTGTAACCCAATGGAAACAAGACTATTGTACTGCTCCAAAAGTATTAAAGAAAAACATACACCAAGTACATTGACTGAATAGCATTATTTCTTCAGAAGGCAGCAGAACAGCCACTCTTGGTCACTCACACTTCCCAAATTCTCCTCTGCTTCAGGGATGACTTACAGGAAGTTTAGCTTTGGGTGAGACAACTGATCTTTAACACATGATGTGTTAGGTGTTGTTGGAACCACTGCACCTCTATCGCTGTGTCTGAAGCTCCCCACCTGTGGCAGAAGGGGCTAAAGCAAAGTGATTTTTCCCTCTCTGAAACAAACCTGTAGCAATGAGCTGAAACACTTCCTTGCCTGGCAGGCTGTAGCCTACAGCAAACAGCAGACACCAGCTCTTGTACAGGTGGCACTAGACACACATTAAGTGAATGTGAGAACCATAAGGAATAATAATTTAAATTAATTAAATTAAATTTATTTCATTTAAAGGAACCATACCCTATGGTTCCTTTGCCTATTGTCAACCAGCTGATCCACACAATTACAGTCAAACCCTTCAACTGGCCTCCATTTATGATAATCTACCACCACTTTCTTTTTGTCCTTTGCATACCTTTCATACCAGGTAAGAGATATCTGCTGCTTTAAAAATAACAGCAGAAAAAAGAACAATTTGTTATACTATCCATTAATGGCCTGAATAACAAAAAATACTGAAAACAATTTCTTTTTCAAAATAGGAAAATAT
The DNA here is from genome assembly GCA_013400075.1 of Hippolais icterina. Classification (NCBI taxonomy): domain Eukaryota; kingdom Metazoa; phylum Chordata; class Aves; order Passeriformes; family Sylviidae; genus Hippolais; species Hippolais icterina. The sequence goes on along the minus strand of VWYN01029962.1, from coordinate 207,521 downwards.
TTGCTAAATGCAAAAAAAAAATTGCCTTTCCATAAAATTGTGCTGTAACTGACTTTTACAAATGTATGTAATGGTGTTTGGGATATTTCAATACTAGTGTATTAAAATACTCCAGCATTTTTTACCCTACTCTCTGTAACTAAACTCCACGTTTGCAAAAAGATCTGTGTAAGCCCTTGCTGACAGTACCTCACCCCAAGTCCTGAAGTTGAGCTTGCCCTTGAGATAGGCACACCTCTCACTACAAATATACTTCTCACTGAAATTAGACAATTTTTTTCAGTTGGGGCGAAGCAAAAACATACATAAAAAAGATTTATTCTCTTGTATAAACACATATTTCTGAATTATGTGTAGATTTTACATTTTTCTTTCAAAAAAACTCCTTATGTATCAAAGTTTCTTTGAAAGCAGAGGAGTTTAAAGCAGACTACAGTACATAACTTATGCACAGCTCTGTTGTGAAACTGACTTTGTAAAAATGTCAGCTTGGATTTATGGCTTCCTGGTTAATTAAATTCAAATCATACCTGTTCATTTAAGGCAGGCTGCAAGGGAGGGAAGGGACTTGGACTGTTAGATCTGCAAAAATCAATCTAGAACATTACTCTCAAAATAGATTGATTCAGACCAGAAGCTAAGGAATTTCAGTGACAGTACATTTAAAGTTTCTCTAAGTCACTCATAAATTAGTCTTTCAAATCGCTGCTTCATTTTGGGTAGAAACAGAGGCAAGACAGATAACTGACACCAGTTGTCTTCAAAGGTTATATGGGAAAGAACAAGTTTCTATCACATACTTGCTTGCCAGAAAGAACTTTCAAATAACTTTGATTTCTTTCTGGAGTCTATAACCTTCACTGATACAGTGAGAGCCAGAACTGAAATTAGTTTGTTCTCTTGAATTACCTCTGCAATGGGAGTGGTAAAATGCAATTAAAAACAAACAAACAAACCAACCAACCAAACGAGAAGGAGAGAGAGTTCTTATTCCTGAGCGTATGTATCTAAATATTTAGGAAAATCCTGAAATTTGTTTCTCTTTACATACAAATTGGAAAAATACAACAGAAAAAGCAGAACTACTTCACTGAAGGAACCAGTTAGACCCTGCACCTCTTCACTGGGAATAATTTCACAGTTCATACATGCTTTGTGGAGGGGGTTAGACTGGAGGACACTTGGAGGCACTAAATGTATTGTTATTTTGTATTTCACAGATGCACAGAGCAATACTAACCATGAAACCCTAGGCAGGGTAGGGTTTACCCTGCTCGAAGGGTAGAACTTGGCACACACTTAGCTGGGTTGTGTCGAGAAGAAAACAGGCAATGCCCTTTTCTCTCACCCCACTTCATCACTCCCAAGCCCCTGTATATGAAGTGCCCTATGGGAACCTGGGGCTAATTAATCACCAACATTATGATATGCCTGACAGTCAGCCAGATACAATTCAGGCTGCTGACACTGCTGGGGCTGCAGCAATTCTGAGCTCTCAAAGCTGCAGTTCTTTGAAACAAGACAAAGCAGAAGGAAGGCTTCTGAAACAGCTACATGGAAGCACTCTGGGTTTCCACATCAGTCTGGGGAAGAAGCACTGCAGTCTAGTGACATTTCAGGCCTGTTTCTGTGGAAATGCAGACTAGAGAGTTGGGGGAATAGGGATGTTATTGCAGTTTGTCTCTACAATACAGCACAGTCTCTAAATACATTTCATACTGACCTAACTCAGCAATCAGGCTGTGTAAAGTCCCAAGAAACTTCTGAGACTCATTCAGGGAAGAAAAGCAGGAGAACAAAGATTTTGGAGGAGGTAAGGGTGCTTCAGTTTCTTAGTGACTGTGGTAATAAGAAGAAAAAAGAGACACAAGAAGGGTATTCCAAGTTTAAGGTAGTTCTCATAAGATACATTCTTAGAATGAGAAACTGGAAAGATGACAAAAGCCAGCCAGACAGGTGACAAAAGTCTCTGGAAGATGACAATTATTCATGCATCTCTACACTGCGACTAGGTCTGCTTGAAGCAGTTGCCCTGAATTAAAATAATGCATGAAGTGTATAATGAAGTATAATGAAATGGGCATGCAAAGTGAGGACTGAGGAATGAGAAAATTAATACTGATGAAGAGGCTGAAGAATTACAGATAAATCTTATACAAGCTAACCTTATATGTAACCTTGCCTCTGTGTAAGTTTTCTTTGATTTTATTTCCAAAAAACCCCCAAATTTTCCACTTCCCCACTACTTTTCTGAAAAGCTGCCCTACATTTCAGTAAGATCCACAAAATTCCTACCTTGGACTTCTAAAATTAATTCTTAACAAATTAAAACCCAGCTTTCAAGGGGCAGAGTATCTCCTGCCACAAACTCCAGAAGTGATACTGAAGTCAGTTATCAAACTGCAAGCATTGGAAACTTTCAAGCTCTGAATTATTCTTCATGCAAACATTGATCGCTTCTGGACTTGTGAAATTCAACTTGAGCCTTCACAATAGTTCAGTACTGAAGTACCCAGGTTTCAGTGAAAAGTTCATTTACTTCATCAATTGTACCAGCACATAGATATTAGAACTTCATCACATAGTAGCTGAGATCCATGAAGAAGCCAAAATGAGATAATTACATGAAAGTGACAGCAACTGAGTCCTGAGCTCCTTCAAGATCTGTGTGAAGATTCTTCCTATGGTGAAGGCCATGCCCTTGTTTCATCACTCAGATACCTTCAAATATCTTCCTTAAAATGTCTTAAAATATTTCTTTTTTAGTGAACTGAAGAAAAGCTTCATGACTATTTATCAGTGAGGAATTTGGTCAGAGGAATGGACTAACTAATCAGAGGAAGACAGCAGTTTTCAAGGATACATCACCACAGCTGAGGCAAGCCTCTGGCTCCAACAGCTATTTCATCCTTTCCCTTTGGCAGACAAAGTATGAACGAAGTAGCCAAAAAATACTGAGTTTCCTAATCTCACTACTTTCTAACAGCAACATCAAATCATCGTAGATACAGCTGCTTAAAACTAGCCAACACAAACACGTCAAGTATTTTATAGAATGTTACACTTCTCTATAAACTGTTGAGGCTGACGTGATATGCAGAAGCATTTTCAAAACTTACCTCCAAATGCTTTAAAGCAACTGCTTCCTCCTACAGTTCAGAATGTAGACTCATTCAGTCTAGAATAGACCTATTCAGAGGAACAGTCTTTGACTGCTTTCCATCCTGTTTTGTTACAGTTCATATTTATGTGGCACAACCCTTTTTTCGACCTCTCTCAATAAGAGGATGACATCTCAAATTCTCAGCCTTATTGTCCAGATGAAGAATTCAGCGTGGGATGGTTTACAGTACACCCAGAAATGTGTATCAGATTCAACACACTAAAAGGTCCTATTTCTCTCTGCTTGCTCCTACTGAACAGTGAAGTTCTTATTTTGCTCTACAGTAGTGCATTTAGTGATCTGTGTATTGCAGTCCAGTGCTTGTATTTTGCCAGCAGTTTAACCTTACACTATCTGATGATTGTTATCAGTGATCATCAGGTGAAAGCAATGAGAATCAAACAAGTGATCTTCTGTGTTTCTATTAGCTTTTGTTGGGGTTAACGGGTAGGAAAAAAGGAGCCAAGAATGATACACTGTGCTCAAAACACACAGGAGGCAAAGACTGTTTAATCTAGAAAGTAACACTGGATGCACAATGAAGCACCTACAGCTGCAGATCCCCAGAATCAATTCCCTTTCTTAGTCCAACCGCTCTCCTTACCTGTAAAATTGCAAAAATTTTCTTCAACCAAGTATAAAAAGGGAGGAAAAAATATACTGTATAGGAAAAATGTACATATAAAAGCTTGCATGTATGCATAGATATACATACAAAGAAAATACTTTGTGTGCTTCACCCTGCTAGCTAATCATATAAACCAGTAAATTTTTACCCCAAATTACCCATCCAGTTCCAGCATATATACATAACACCTTATACTGAGTAGCTGCTGGCTACGCAGTGCTCCATGTACCACACGAGTTTCATTGTCACTTCAACCTGGTTCCCCATTACAACACGTGCATTAATTCTCAAACAAAAAGGGGCTTGAACCATTTCTTTCAGCTTGCTCCTACATACAATCCTCCCAGGTCAGGAATGAAGAAGTCTTGCTGAGTCACTTGCTCATTTTGGCTTAAGAATTAGCATACAAGTTACATATCCAGTGAAACAAGCATTTTTCCTTCTATTCAGTTAGAAAAGAACAAAAGTAAGTTAAAAGTGTCTATGGAGGGGAAAAAACCGCATCATGAAGCAAATGCAGAACTCCCCACAGTGATCAATGAAATCCTGTGATGCGAAGGTCCTACATGATGTGCCCGTTGCACCACAACAGCCTGGCAGGGACGCTGTGCACAGAACCACGGGGCTTGGAGCACCAGGCACTCCTGCCAAGTTCACTGAGTGCCTCCGTGCAGCTGGCAGCCAAACCAGAGCCATCCAGGACTGAGGATCTGCACGTGTGCCGCTTCAGTGGCCTAGCTGCTCTACACAGCTGGAACAACTGCGACAGAAGATGGCATAACTCTGCCTCAGACTCTATGAAAAGGAGTTCAAATACTCCTTTGCATAAATCTTCACAGGATTAAATATGCAGGCTTTATGCCCTTTAATTTTATCTGTGCCATGAGATCTGGTATAATATGACTGAGGAAGCGTATTAGCCACCAGTTGTAGAAGAAACTGAACATCATACACACAACTGTGCAACTGCTTTACTGGCAGTGACAGAGGAAACAGACAGCAGCTTAGACAAGATCTGCAAGTTTTTCTCTGAAGGAACTGGAACCTGAGCACTAGACTGTACATTGGCTTTGACAGAGGGGTATCAGCTATAAATGCAGACAATCTCCTGCTGTCTTAGAGAGAAGGTAATGCTGTTGGAAAGCAGCCAGCCTGGAAGGAGAGGAGACAGAGGATCAAAAGCCAGAACAGAGCTCATGAGTGTATCTGGCAAGGGTCTCTGCTGGATCTCCCTGCTAGTTCTAATCACCTCAAGCAGATGGAAAAGAACAGAACTTTTGAAACTTGACTTGAGTTTAAGTGGATTGTGTAAAGAAGTCACTCACTGAAACAGCAAGTTGGGTGCAAAAAAGGAGTAAGACTCAGCGTTCATAAACAGATTGAGCTGCAGAACAAAATGCATAATTGTGCGAGCAGAAATGAAGCTGCTCACAATTTGGGACCCATAATGCAATCACCACCTTCACATCATCAAATGTCACTTTTATAGACATAGCACAACCAAGGATAAATACATTCACATTTTAAAACTTACTTCAGCTTTCCTGCCTCAGTGTTGACCTATTTTTCAGATTTGGAGAGTATAACATCAGTTCACAGGCTAAAGGCTGCTCTTGTTTTTCCACCCCCTCACCCATATATATACACATGTGTATACATACACATATATGCAGAAGGAGGGAAAAAAGATACATGAATGCCTTCCTTTGAGAGCCACAAAAACAACTAAAAACTTTTGATTTTTTAATGTTAGGAAACTGTTCCCTATGGTGAGATCTGCTAGACAGGGGAATGACTTTCCCAAACGAAACTGTGAAAGCTCCCTTTCTTGAAAGGTCTTAAAAATGGACTAAAAGAAGCAGTAAGAAAAAACCAGAGACTTGCCACTCACTGTTAGATGTTACTTAGTCCATTTCCTTCAATTTCCGGTTTACTACAGAAGAGTAACCACTTTCATTTTGCCCTTTTACATGAGTAAAAACAAACACAACCATTTTTAGTCATTCTGCTACTACCTTGCATATTTCCTCTCCAAGAGCTATTTGCAGAGCTTTCCCATCTGTAAGAAACAACAGGTCATTCTTGTCTGCATTATCACACGCAGACCTTACATGTAATCTCAATTTTGCTCACCACTATAAACAAGCAGATAAAACACAAGCTGACAAACGTAGCAAGCTTATCTTTATAGGGAAATTTTAATTGTCTAGATACTGTATTATCCTTATAAACTATAGCACAACCAATTTAGCCCAAGATTTCTGGAGTTTTCCCAGATTAACTTGGAGCCTACTGTACATTAGGGGGAGGGGCACTGAAGGGGAACCACCATCTGAAACTCATTAATCAATTAGAATTTTTCATGGCTTACATCAAAATGTGATCTACACTGATAGAGTAAGTTTTAATCACAAGAAGCCTTTGTCTTTTACATTATGAATATACATTACAAACGTGTGCAGTACTTGGAGGGGAGGATGGAGAACCTGGCACAACACCTTACAGATATTTTATACTTGTGAGGCCCTTGGTCTGAGGCCAGACCAAAACAAAATCAACTGCACTTAAAAATCTGTTCTAGTCATTGGAAACCTAGACATTTTCAGGACTATCCCCAGTAGAAACTATTTCATTGCCTTGATAATGTCTCCCTGACCAAAAGGAAAGCAGAAAGTCTTTCTCATACAGACAAAAACAAAACTTTAGGAATATTCAATATCTACTTGCTCATAAAATTATAACTTCTGGAAACTGAGTCTGACGCCTAACACTGTCCAAAACCCTTGAAGCTGATTCCTCTTTGCCTGGCTACTACTAAATGTTTTTCTGCTTGTCTAAGCAAAACAGCCATTAAAAATTAGTACAAAAGAAGCTTCAACCTCTACCAGTTAGGAAAAGAAATACACATTTAAACTGACACATCACATCTCACAAAGAGCAGAACTGTCTCTTGCCAAAGGACACTATGCAGACAGTACTACAAGCTGACTTCCAAACATCAGCTTTGCTTTTAATTACAATGTTCCATTTCTAAATCCTGTCCTGAAATTAGTGTTAAGTTTAACTCAGAGGCGTAAAGTGGAGTTGACGAGGTACTGTGAATAGTAAGTGTGCCAATTTAAATAAGACTGTAGGTAAAATAAATGAAGTGACCAAATAAGCCAGGTGGATAAAGTAAGTGGCAGCTAGAACTTGAGGATAGTGCTGACTCTTCAGCACTTCACCACCTTCAGATAGGTTTAACCATGGTTCCAACAAGGGCGGTATAATCCTGACCAGATAGCCTATGGCACCACACAGTATGAATTTAGGAATGTCCTCTTTAGCAACTTCCTGTTAAATCACAATCCAAGTCACAAAACCCTCATAAAACTGTTACACTTGGCACAGCATCTCCTTCGCAATGAAACAAAAAATACATAATTTAATGTACACGGAAAACCAATAACGCTTCGTTCATTTTTCATTGCAAAGTAATGTCCCAAGTATGTTGAAACCGCCCTGGGGAGCCTGCAATGCATCCGTCCCGGTGTCCCAGGAGCTGTACTCCCCCAGGAGCAGAGACAGCAGGCTCAGATGACACCGCGGCACCAGGCTGCACGCAGCAATCCTGGACAGGGACAGCAACCTGCATTCCTTACAGGCAGTGCGTCAGTGGAGAAACAGAGCCTTCCTAAGGGAGAAACTCTGTCCATTTAAATCTGGAGCCCGAAGAGGAGCCCAGGAGCCCCGGAAGGGCGGCTGTTGGCCCAGGAGGGGTCCCGTCCTGCGGCCCCCGGGGNGCCTCACCCGCGGCCGCTCGCCCTGCTCCCCTCGCCCTACCGGCACCCCAGGGCTGCCTAGAGAAGCCTCAAAGATAAACCAGAGCTTGGGGCCAAGGGTGAGCGCACAGTAAGAGCCTCCCCCCGTCCCTTCTTGCCCGCCCCGCTCTCACCGCCGCGGAGTCCGACGCGTTCGTCCTCCTCGGGGCCCCTCCGCAGTCAGGCTGAGCTAATGGCTTTGCCATGAGTGCTGGAAGCGCCGCTCGCAGGTCTGCCCCTCGGGGGCAGGACCAAGCAAACCCGCCGCGGCCCCCGGCCCTCCGCGGGATGCCCGGGGCAGCGCGCCAGCAACCCGCAGCCTCTCCGCCGTGAGCCCCGGGAGAGCCACGCGTGGAGCTCCGCCGCACACCCACGCATCTCATCCCGCCTCCGCCATGCTTCCAAACTCCCCCGGTCGGAGAGCGGGAGGAAAGAAACCCACCCCAAAAGCCCGCAAAGCCCCAAGGCAGGCAGCGGCAGAGCCGCCCCCGCCGTGCGGCACGGTGCCCGCAGCCCCGCCGACCCCGCCGCCTCCCCGGGACATGGGGAAGGAAACAAAAGCACCTACTCCCCACCGAAGAGCCGCCGGGCAAAGATCACCTTCCCGCTCCGCTCCGGCCCCTTTCTCTTCAAACTCCAGAGCAGCCGGCGAGACACACGAAACGCCCTCAATTTAAAGGAGCCCGCGCCGCAGCTCCGCCGTAAGGCCGGCAGCGAGCCCGGGCTGCGGCACGCACGGCGCCCGGGAAAGGCAGGCACGGCTCCCGCTTTGGCTCGGAGGGGGGAGCAGGCAGGCAGGGCTCCCACCTTGGCCGGGCGGGAGGAGCAGGCAGGCAGGGCTCCCACCTTGGCCGGGCGGGAGGAGCAGGCAGGGCTCCCACCTTGGCAGGGGCGGGCAGGCAGGGCTCCCACCTTGGCTGGAAGGGGAGGGCAGACAGGCAGGGCTCCCGCTTTGGCTGGGGCGGGCTGACAGGCAGGGCTCCCACCTCGGCTGGGGGGAAACAGGCAGGGCTCCCACCTTGGCCCGGGCGGGCAGGCAGGGCTCCGGCAGGCAGGGCTCCGGCAGGCAGGGCTCCCGGGGCCGCAGTCGCTGCCCTCTGGCCGCCGTCGCCCCGAGCAGAGCGCAGCAGGCTGCGAGCAGCCGCGCTGCCTTCTCCTCGTACTTGTGTCTGCTCAGCTCCATGATCTCTTTGGGAAACCCGGGCTCGGGTTTTGTTTGTATGTTTGGTTTGGGTTTTGTTTGTTTTCGTGGGGTTTTGTCTGCTTGTTTTTAACTTTTCTGTTCTTTCCTTTTCTCCTCTGACACAGATTTCCTATCCTTCAGCAGTCCGCACTGACTGAACGGAAGTTTCATACTTGGTTTTGTCAGAGGGACGGCAAACGCAGTTCACACTGATTTACCCTTGAAATACTGAGATATTGTGTTACAGCCGTTGGCAGCGAGTTGATTCTTGGTTCCATTTCTCTTTTATTATTGCTCCCTTTCCAAGACTCGTGGTTGTGGAAATGGAAAGAAAAGAAGAAAATGTCACATCCAAGATAAAAAGTCTGG
>VWYN01029962.1:178030-198280 GCA_013400075.1 Hippolais icterina | reverse complement strand
TTTTTTTTTTTTTTAAAGTTTGACTATTATATCTGGAATTTTTTAACACTTATAGACACATCTTTTAATTGTCACTTTTTTTTTTTCTGGCTAATTAAATATTTTGTGGAACTTTATTGCATATTTCTCCCAAACCATTTCATGCCACCTTGTACACCTTGAATAAAAAGCATGCTGTTCATAAACTGATCATTCATATTACACATTTTAAAGCGATGGGCAGAGGTTTGGCTTGTTCTTGTTATCACTACTTCATTTGCCAAGCTAACTTTTAGCATACTATTATTTCAGACATTTCATTCTCACCTTCCATCATTTCTGTGATACTTCAACATTTTATTAAATGTCAGAGATAACCTTCTCCAACTGTTGTTTGTTCACTTATTCCCTGCACAGCGAAGCCCCTTTTGTGAATTCAATAGTGGGAAACAGATGTTCAGACTTCTGCTTCTCTTAATGCATGAATGTAGATTGTCTTGTTGAGTTTCCTAATGGTATCAAGCTATCACTTTCAATGAGAGTGTTCCAGAGAAACGGTGCACTTATTTTTCATTTTCAGTGTAGAGTCACTTAATTAAATTGTTCCAAAACCCACATTATGTATAATTATACTGAAAGAATTGTTTTAAATTGATTGCTGAAATACTCATCAAACTGACCCTTATTTTTTATTTACATTAATTTCTTTGTACACTGATCTGCTGGGAAAACTTGATTTGTGTTAATTAATGCTGGGCCATTTCTCAAAAATTGCTCTATAAGCAAATTCCTGTTCTCTGAGTAGCAGGTATTCATTCCTGGCCAATCAAATGTACTCTTGTTATTTATTGTATTCCTATACTATTATTATGCTTTTCTGATGGACTCTTAACTGCTGTGATGAGTGCTACTTAAATGAGAGCAATTCATCAGCATGCTGATATAGTTAGCTGTGATGAGCTCTAGCCATGTACTCTGTGAGGAACAGCACAGAATTAAGTTACCTCCTAGTTTTGATCCCGTTAGCAAAATTTTAATGCCCCTGGGCATGACTGTTTGCATTGGCTCATCCAATTTTTTGCTCAGGAAAAAAAAGAAAAAGGAGAAAAAAAGCCCTAAAAATACATCCTAAAAATGTACTGGGTTGGAACTGATGGTGAGCTGATTCGCTGATTCCTGCATGCATTGATTATCTTACAATTTTTTACCTGACCTTGAGAAAGATTTTCTTTGTTACTTAATAAGGAGCAGCAATTTCAACCCAATTTATGTCAACTCAATATAAAAACCAGCTTGAGATGAGAAGACAAATTTTGTTAAAGTGTCCCTTGTACTCAAAAGTCCTGCCAATTTCTAGAGAGGTTGGAAAACATTCCCCTAAGCCGCACTTGCATCTTGACTAGAAGCTTCTCTTGGTTCACGTTCTCTTGAAGTTACAAGATTCCTACTAAGTTTAGGAGCAATTCTGCACAGGGAGTTAAGCTGAGGCTTTTCCAGATGCCATGCAGTAATTCTTTGTGTGAGCACTTGCATAGGTACCAGTGGCAAGGACTAGAAAAACAGTCAGGTTTTGAAGCTGAAGTTGGCTGTGTGCTCCTTTGTATGGTCAGTGTGTACCATAATAACATGAGGGTATTCATAGATCCTTTCTCTATGTGTCCTTTCCTATTGAGGAGGGATAGTAGACAAGCAATATGTAACATCCAGTACAAGAGTTAAGAAAAACAAGTAACTGACAGTTAGATCAAATCTTACTCAAGCAAAAGGGATGGAAACAGTGCCAAGTCTGCATCTGAGATGTCCATGATGTGAATGCCACCAAAGTTTCAGGAGAAACACCACAATTATGAACAAAGGGAGATTCATACTTCTTCCACCCTTTAGCATTAGACTTCGGCTTTCAGACTTGACACAGTAACTTTGGAGCCCCAACAGAAACACATTTTGTACATAAGGTTATTTCAGCCTTGCTGAAATGTAACAGCCTTGCTTACCTCTGTTGAGGAAATACACAAAACTTTCCTACTGAAATGCTATCATTTTCATTAGTCCCCCACATAATCAATCTTAGGTCCTCACACCTTCAACCTCCTGTGTCCACAAGTTCTGATAATGTTTTTGACAGTCCACACCCAAACAAATAAGAGGATGGATGGGTACATGAATAAACAATGATTTGAAGACAGACATAGGAAAGGAGAGGGAGGACTTACTGTGACTGAGGAAGATGTAGCATATTTGGAAGTCACACGTGCATGTAGGAAAGCCGAACAATATTAATGCCACAACAAAACGGTTCTGTATTTTGTTATCTAGATATTCTATTCCTTTCCTAGTGTTAAAATTAACTCTCATAATACATGGCTGAGGAGCAACAAATTCTATCTAAAGATGTCATAAGCTTTCTATGATTTACGACAAAAATTCAGGATTAAAGATTCTGAAACATTGACTTGGTTGCACATTGTAAACCTCGATGCACTCCCTCTTCCAACTGACCAGAAAAAAATCAGTCAAATATCACAGATACATTGAAATTAATGACTGGTGGCCCAATTCTGTATCAACTCCCAAAGCATAAACATTAAACAGCACATACCTTGGTCAACTAAGAGAAAAGAGATGGGAGAGAACAACTGAGTGGAGTAGCAGAAATGCTGCATAAAGTGTATATTGAGTTAAGAATATCATACGTGCTGATTGTCTTGCCTTTTGCCCTTAAAGGGACCATATAATTAAATTATTTAACTTAAAATTAAATAAGTTTGGAATGCAGAAATAGATTTGCTTTGTTCTTTCTTTCAGTACATGCCACAGAAGTTAAAATTCAAAAAATAGAGTCAGAGGTGACTAAAAGTTGCTGGTACTTGAGTTAGTTTGTTGGAATATGAGCAACCACAACGATTGCAGAACGTGTTTCATAAATTATCCAGTACTGCCCCAATATTATAGTTCTTCTTTGCCAAAAATTTCCATGTCTTCCTTGACTTTTAATAAAGGGAGAGTAGACAATAGCTTTGCAGGCCTGAGATCAATAAATACAGCCTTATGGAACTTGCTGAAATATATTGCAGTAACTGGTGTCAGAGACACCTTATTTTAAATTTTTTTCTAAAACAATTGGAATATAATGTATAAATCTCAGTAAAAACAGGTCCTTGGTATGGCAATTTTAAGAATAGTGGAAAAAAATGAAATGGGTAGAATTTAAAATTGTTTCTGTTATGCATCATTTACTATTTTCATTACCATGAAAATAAGACAAGCCGTAAGTTAATTCCACCCTCTTATAATTCCATTCAACAAAACACACAGTGACTTCACAGTCAACCGAACTTTTATCAAACCTGCAATGAATACTCATGGAAAAGCTCTATGAATAAACTTCAAACAACTCTTTTACCATAAAAGTAGCATGTTTTTTTTCTTTCCATCTTGTAAACTTACTATGCAAGAACTGTACTTTCTATCCCTATAATTATATATAACAAAAAACAATTACAATTCTTGTGAAACTTTGGTTTTAATCTTAAATACGAAACTGAGTGCTGTAATCTAAGAGAAGCCAATTTTCATCATTACGAGTCCAAATACAAGTCAACAGTTTCCTCTGCATCATATTTACTAAAACCTACCTACTTCTAATCTTTTGGAGTAATCTTCATTAGCATCATGGGAAACACCTGGATGAAATTTGACTCGGTAAGGCAGATTTCTATCATCACAGAGATGCCTGGATTGATGTACTGTGCACCAGCACACATAGGCTGCTCAGAAGATCCAGGTCTATAGTATGGGCATCACTGGGACAAATATTATAGATAAGTGCTCACAATTCTGATTTATATAGAATGGTATTATTCTGAGTGTCCTGTTTATCCATGGATACAGATAAGCACAACTACACAATAATTACCAGGCCAAATATGTTCTGTTTGACAAAGCACACGAATCAAACGGTGTCTGTCCCTAAACAAACAGTGCCTTAAGCATAAATGGAGCAGACAGTTATTATTAATTTTTTCTCAAATACTTTTTCTTAAACATTCAGTTACTATATTGACAAAGATGATTTAAATCTCTAGGCCTTATAATGTCTTCCTTCCTTCTTGGAGTGAAATCAGTGATCCCCTCACATACTTTAAACTTTTCTAACTATAGCTCATGCTACACTGTCTTTCTCACAAGATAACATAGCAATTGAAAGTGATTGAGACATATAGCAACTTAACCTGAGATACTGGTCAGAACTAGCCCAAATGTGAATGAAGTGACGATCTCTGTTCCTTATATTTTACAAGAGACCTAGATTTTGTGGTTGGACTCTACTTGGAATGGACAAATCATTAAAATAGGGTGCTGAGTCACGTAGAAGCACCAGATTCTAAACATCTATCACTGTCACACTGTCTTCTTGTAAATGTTTTGGAGTCATTTTATCAGCTTCTTCCTTTATAGTAGCTGAATCAAAATACATAAACTAATTTTCATAGCAATTAACAGACGAATGCTATGCTTGGGAGGCAATTTACAAAGAGTTCTGATGCACACATTGCAGTTTCTTGAAACTTGCGAAATTTCCAGACCAAGAATAGCAGAAGACCAATCAGTTTTTCAAGAACTCAAAAATTATTTTAAACAGAACATATTCTAACAGATGCCTGCCCACCCACTTCCCCCATGGCTGGTCAAATTCCTGCCTTCTTTTTCTTTTTGCTTTGGATTGCTTCCTTCCCTTGACATGGATCTAGGTTTCCCTTTAATCATTAAGATTCATTGCTTCAGTTTGCCTTCCCTTTAACTTATTCCTTTGTTATTGGGCTTTTATGAAAATAGTTTGTTGAGTTTTTTTAATAGTAAACCAGGTCCCAGTTCTACCCCTTACAGTGAAACTCCCATTGATAAAATCAGATGAGGCTTTTTTTGAGCCTAGTTCATAAGAACAAAATTACCAACAGTTACTCCAAATCTGAGAGAACTGCAGTTAACTACAGACATAGTTTTAAATGTCTTCTTACAGAGAAGTACATGGACTCAATTCAAAGTTTTCATAGCTTCATCATAACCACACTGATATCTTCCCAGACCCCTTCAGTCTAAACTTGTCAGAGACATAATTGTAATGTTTTACTGAATGGGGAAAAATGTATTTCAGTAGGGGAGGTACTGACCTGATCCCTCTAGACGAAAATGCTAAGGTCAATCCCTAAGCAAATATGTGGCATACAGAGGTATTTTATGTGAGACAAACATGTCTTTCTTCCCTACTGACTACCTAATGAAAAAAAATTCATCAAACTACACTACCCTAGTCACTGGGACAACCCCTGAAGTCCAATTTAGGATCCTGTTTCTGTATCAAAGCCCCACAAATCAGAAGATACTTTTGCTATCGCACAGGTTCAGTTCTATTTTTCTCACATTGCTTTGTCTGAAGCAAAAAAATTCTACCCTATTCAAAGTGATGCACAGCAACAAAACATGTAATTTGTAATAAGCCTGTCTTTGCAGCAAGGAAATTAAAAATCCATTACCTGGCTAGCAATGTAAAGGAGGAGAGACAAGATGGTCCTTACAGGTGAAAATTAAGTGCACACTTGGGTTTCTGCGAGTCTGAGTTTCTTCCCATGCTGCCTTCACAGTTCTCCCAATCTTTTTCCTGGTGCTTCTGACACAGCTGTTCAGCATTTCTCCCTTAACTCTATACTTTCTCCATCAGCATTCCAAATCAGGTTTCCTCAGAAGCTATTGTTGAGATAACACCTCTATTGCTATTTTTTTTTTCCAGGACTTCCAACTCACAGTTCAAACAGGCAATCTTCAGCATACCTTAAGGAATGCTTCAAGTCCAGCATTCCTTTTCATTCTATTACAGTGTCATCATCAAAGCATTCCTAATGGAAAGAACACCATTCCCTCTGCACCGTGCTATGTTGCCAAGTGAAACAGGGTGAATGCCAGCTCATTTAATAAGTTATTCCTGTCTTGTGAGGTTAGGAGATTCAGTTCCTTTTCCCAGCTCTACAAATGTATGAGTTTCTGCTCTATGAGTTTTGCTAAATCACTTCTTAGTTTAGTTTTCCCATCTGTAAATAGACATTCATAAAACATCATCTCATAAAGTAGTCTGATACCAGTGGACACCAAAAATTGTATAAAGATAGCCTTGATTTATTCAGTTGATTTATAGAAGCACCCTGCACATATTTCCCTTCCCTGTCTTTCCTTCTTCCTTATCCTGCAAGCCACGTATCTGCTAAAATGCTAATAAGAGAAGGGAAATAAGGTGGTTTGGGAATAATCCTGGCTCTGGTTATTACTTGTTGTCATAACAAAACAAGAAATCTTTGTGTGATCTAAAAGTATTTAAGTTATTCAAGGAAAGTTATTTTATCTTCCAGATGCTTCAGAGTTACAATCTATAACATGATTATCAAGCATATATCATGAGGGTTGTGAGGAAATATTAAACATTTCAATATCACAGACTGAAGATTCAACCAATTACAAATACTACTGTTTTAGTGTATTACCTCTTTTACAAGCATTCTTCTTGTGAAGAGGTTGATCAGCAGCAGAATCATCTCTGCGATTTTATACTTCATGTAAGGACACTTTTCCTTCAGGAGAAAATTCCCAGTTCACAGCATTATCATCTGAAACATGATAAATGCTGACATGCTGACAAAAGACTAGTGTCTATATGTTTAGGATGTTACTTCAGCACCTGCAATCCACAGATCATCCTTTTCCAGTTTATCCTTCCCTTCATTGGGAATGATTCTTTATTCTGCTAACCATATCAATGTCAAAATAAGGAGCTGGTTTTGTCCAACAGTGTACACACTTAGTTTTCCTCTTGGGAGAGCCTGATGTATCTCTTTTTATGCTATAGCCAAATGCCTTGGGCATGTTTTCCTAATTGAGGCTGCTGAAACTTCTGCTTTCCTGCTGCCTGTCACAGGCTGAATTACAAGCAATGGTGGGACTGCTTACCCAGCTCCCCACATTAATGACATATGTTGCTGAAATGCATTGGGAAACTTAGTAAGATCGAATTGCAGAACAACTTCAAAATCAAATGCCCCAAAGCAACAACGAGGAGAGAAAGAGACAGCTAGTTTTTTAACCTTGTGAACATTATAACCATGCTTACAAATAAGACCAGAGCCATAATTCCAGTATTAGAACTTATTCTGTGTGATCTTTAAATTTAGGATATTTCTATTTCTTCATCTGACACAACAAAGAGTCCACAAAATAATTAAATCAAGAAATAATTCAACAAATGTGGAAAAAAAACTTGTAAAAAATATTTTAAGTCTGACAAGTGAGAAGAAATGGGAACCAACTAGACCAAAAACTAAGAATAAATATTTAGAATGATCATGGATGATACGAGATGCTGGTAATTCCAGATGGAATTTGCTACCAAATATGGTACTGTGCATCTGTGTCCCTCAGGCTTCATACAATAACAACAACAACAACAACAAAGGGAAAAACAGCAATCTGAAATACTGCAGTCTTGATAGACATAAGTGCTAGGGTCTAAATCCATCATAAGGACCTCTATATCCACCCTCATTGCTATGGATGCGAAATTTTCATCTGCAGGAAAAACGTACGGTGAACAAAATTATGCAGTGATCTATCATTTCATAACTGGTGATATACATCTGCTGTAACATACATGAAGTCTTCCTGGACAGAGATAAAAATTATAATGTTCTTGGGCTAACTTTACTTTTTAGAACTTCAATAATAATAGCTAGATTGTTAACCTAA
Source organism: Hippolais icterina (assembly GCA_013400075.1). Taxonomy (NCBI): domain Eukaryota; kingdom Metazoa; phylum Chordata; class Aves; order Passeriformes; family Sylviidae; genus Hippolais; species Hippolais icterina. Next base: position 190,513 of record VWYN01029962.1, on the reverse strand, counting down.
TAATAAATTGGTAGCTTAAATAGAATATATAATGATATTTTATAGCCTATGAATAGGCTGAGTTCACTGTCTGCTTCTCCATGAGACACTATAAAAGGCAAATCAGAAGAAATGCTGTCAGACTGGAAGGTTACTAGTTAATGACTCAAAACTCAGCCATTTGCAGAAGCAACAGGTACTTTTGCAGACCGTGCACAAAGTAATTGCCCAGGTGCAGAGGAGGTGCACAGGCTGGGACAGGCTGGGCTTTGTGCCAAGTAAGAGAAGAGGCTGATAAGAAGCAGATCCTTCAAGGCGGGACAGTGCTTTTTATCATGCCAATCTGCTCCCTTACATAATTGGCTCAGGTGACTCTGTATCTTTCTTCTCTCACACTTTTTTTTCTTTTTATATGCTTTCAAGTGTTATCTTTATATTGCTATATTACAATAGATAATAATAACAAAAACAGCTGCATACCTTCTTTTCATGGCAACCAAATTGTTCTAAAATACTACCCCCCCATATATATATATAAAAATATATATACATAGATCATTCAGGTCGTTTCACTCTAATCCACCCCAAGGGATCTATTAACAAGAACCTGGGCTACCCTTGTCTTCTGGGGAAAGTCATAACAAATTCAAAAACGTGAATGAAGCTAAGAGTTTACACTTCCATGAAAGTACAAAGAATTGCACTCCTGAGCAGGTACAAAGAATGCCAGGCCCACAATATGTAAATTTTCAAAAACGAGAGTCTGGAGTAGCTTTCCTTTGAAAGATATTTAAAAAGTTAAATAAAGGCCTACAGAGTCTGCCAGGTTTCCAAAGTGCAACATAAGCCTCCCCTGGGTTACAGTACCATTGCACTGATCTTGCTGAATGTGGCAGACCAGTGACAACCGACTGGGTATGTTCATGGAGCTGGTAAGAACTGGGATGCTGAATCACTTCGGACACAAATTTAGTGGGAAATCCATGACCAAACCTTGTGGACTAAATTTGTGTTTATGTCCATTAACTGCAACTGGAATGAAGTTACTATTTGCAATTTATTCATGTAAACCACATGTAAAATAAAAATTTAAAAATGAAATAAGATCCATATTGTCATTTTGCATCAATATCTTTGTCAATACTTCCCAAGTATTAGTTAATTCAAGTTACCTGAGACACTGATGCATTTGCTATAGTAGCAACTTGGGCAGAAGGCATCTATTCACAAAACAAATTATCTAGAAAAAATAATTTTTGTATAACTTGAAGCTTATGTGCTTGCTATGAAGCCTAAATATACACATTGCAAAGTTTTCACATGGAAGTGATTTCAAAAACTGTAAAAGCAAAGACTTGGAAACTAGGAGGAACAAAATGCTATTAGGAATCCAGAAAAATAAACAAAGCACCCTGAATATATTGTAAGCAAAAGGAGAAATAAACATTTTCTGTTCTGAATATCAACCCATTGTAAGCCTATTCTCTGAGGAACCACTGCATCCTAGCAGGCAGTCTCTCCATTCCCAGTTCCATGTCTTTGTGCTTCTCTGCACACCAGCAAGAGTAATAGTAGTTTTCAACCAGGATATGTACCTCAATTTTGTCAACAGGACAGGGATTGTCATGACCCTTTCCTCCTTCCCAAGTAGAATAGAATAGATAAACTGTACTGGTTTTATGTAAACTAACATTTGGATTTAGCCCAAGTAATTTTATTTCATAATTTCATTTAGTAGAAAATTCTGACCTCTCATTCGTAGCGAAATCATTGTTTTGATAGCAAAGACCACTAAAGAAAATAGAACCAAACTGCATTCTGAGATTAAAAAAGATGTTCTGGACCATTTCCTCAGCTAAATCATTTCTGTACCATAGTGCACAGCATCTAACCACTGCAGCATTTGGGTGAGTTACACCCAGATTACAAACTGCGGAGTTTCCCATATAAATCCTGACTGCTGCCAGATGCACAGGATGCTTTCACTACATGACTGAGGATCCCTAACTTGGACACAATCATCTCTCTTAATACAGAAATTTTCAAGAGCTCTCAAGACCCTGAGGCATCTGGTTCCCATTGCCTTGCTATTGTGGCAAGGTGCCTAACTCCCTTAGGTGCTTTAGAACAGTCAATCACTGGCAAGTTTTGTCTGCAAGGCTTGATCCATACTGTCCATTTTCTAAGAACTGTTAGATCCAACTCTTTCTACAAAAAAGCAAGGGAACCAATTCCAGCCCCCAAGGGTTGTAAGTTGTCAGTTAACAGAACTTCACACTCTTTCAAATGCTGATGAACATCAGCTTTTCACAGAGAGAAAACCAGCCACAGTATTTTTTCATTGTTTCATGTCACTTTCTCCACACAGAATATAAATACATTTCTGAGAGGGTAATTATTCCTTGATGAAGTTACCAATATATTTTTCTCAAAATACAAAAAACTATTGTAATACCAAGAAATATGAGGATGCTTTCAACAGTAGTTTCTACTAAGAGTAGCGGTTTTTCTCTTTTTGTTAGAATAGATGAAATTAATATGAATTTTATTATTTCCAGGTTTAATGCTGGACTACTGATACTTTTTTTAACCAAAACACCCTCAAAAACCAAAAAACACCAACACCCCCCAAACAAAACAAACAAACAAAAAACCCCCTTACTAAATCAGACATTTCTTTTAGACTTCTTTAGTTCTAGGAATTCATCTTCACCCATCACCATCACGCCATCCAGAGGTACAAACTCCACAAGAATTTTCTTTTGCTGGCTTTTAGTTTTATGCAAATATCCTTTGTGCTAGAATCTCATCTCTGCTGGCTTTCTTTTTTAGCCCATTGTTATTCTTTTCTGCAAGTACACGGCAACACTGTTTATTGGGAGAGCTAATAATAGGAACATTTCAGGACCAGCTATGAGGCAGTATATGGTACTACATATGTCACATGTATTGTCATGCTTTTAGGATATACACAAAAGCTCCAATGTTTGCCATTACACACACCCATAAGCGCACTGGACTAGGAATCAAGTCAACTAAAATAACATGCAACTGACATGACATACACAAACCTAACTGCTATAGAAACTGCAACACCAAAACACTTTGGGTTCTGGGCCTTTTTACTAATTAAGGATCTTTGTTTTCAGTAAAAAGTGGAAAAAACACTTCTTAAAGAACTCTGGAGGTAGGAAAAAAAAATCTTTAACTGCTAGAGGCATTTTTGAGACAGGTACACAACTTGCTATTAGTTAGTAGCTCTCAATAGCAACCAAAATTGTACTATTGATCCTATAAGTAGCTGTATGAGTTTTAATGATCTGCTTTTAGAGGACACTATGAGTGTAGATAACAGAATCCAGTATTCCTTTATATGTGTTTACATAAATAAACCAACCAACAAAAAATCCCTTACCATTTTCTTAAACAGGAAGAAAAATCCTTTCAAAGTTTTGCATTAACATTTTCTTGATTCAGACATTTATATGAATTTTTTAATGGGATGCTCTTCTTGATATACTAGGATAGAGAAAAGTAAAATCTTTTAACCTTAATGAGATTCACATATAAGCTCCTCTTCACCTCAGGAATGATTCTTACCATCCCACTCTCCCACATTTGCTTCACAGTGAAAAGAATGTTAAAATGGAAAATCAGATTCGTTTGTAAATATTAACCAATGAGCTTCTTAGCAAAGACTGAAAAAAAAAAAATTATGTATACATTCTGTGGTTTCCATTTCCTTGGTTTTATTGTTTTTATGTAAATTCTCCCAGGACTTTTCAGGTTATATGTCTGGAAGCCGCAGCTATTCAGCAGAGTAAAAGTTGAGAGAATAATGAGAAATGTGCTGGAAAAATTCACATAAAAGCTTTGGAGACATGAAAATGGAAACAACAGATATGTAAAAGCCTAAAGGCTCAAAAAAAGAATTGTCTACCCAGCATGTGCATATATGTGTTTTAGTGCAGCTCTCTCTGAATACACAGACATATTATTTATAAAGACACTGCATACAGCAGCAAAGGAGTGGTAACTGACAATTTTGAGATATTTTCAGGACATTAAGGCAATGAAAGTGAATAATCCAAATGACTTCTGTTATTAGAACCCAGACATACACATAAATAGCTCTATACATAGTTGTCTTGCATAGAGTTTTATATATCTTTTTATGTAAATGAACATGGAAACGCGTTTATGAGATCTCCCTGAACTCTTGTGCATGATAGCAATTTAAGTGTCATGGAAATACGCAGAATCTACAAGTAGGAAAGAGTTTTTAGTTGTTATTCTTAAAATACTCATCTTTCTTTTCTTCCAATACTCTTACACTTTGTCATTCAATACTAAACCTGTGATGCTAGACTAAGCCTAGTCCGAGTATGCTTCACTTCATACAAGTACTAAAGTATTACATATCGAAATTCCAAACCTTTAGCCACAGCCAGTCTTTATGACTCAAGTTTTACAGAATATTATTTTCAGAGCATTCTGATAAGATGATCTCCAAAACAGATAACTCTTTAGGACAGGTAACCAAAAAAAGGGGGTTGGGTTCAGCCTGGAAGAATGGTTCAGAAGGATGAATTTGTGCACCTGATCCTATAAGAAAAGTACTTCAGTAGATAAGAGTGTTCTTGGCTTAAAGGAAAAGAAGGCATGGAAGCAAACTGACCAGTACATGCTGTCACCTAGCAAGCTCACCACCACAAGAGGCAGCAAATTAAATCTCTCTAAAGGGCATCACAAACAAAGGCAAGTGACCAAAGCACACAGCTCAATACTTTACCATTCAGCAACTGAGCAACATTACTGCATGCTCTTATCCCACAGCAAATGTATGTTAAAAATGCATTAACTCAAACAACCTCAGGCAAAACTAGTTGCAGCTAATACACACATAACAACTGCAACTGGTTTTTGGAGTGCATAAATGATCATTTAACACGGCTCATGTGGTGCAAGGGAGCTTTGAATGTCTGTACTAACTTCACTTCTAATTGATTATTCACATAGGAAAAGGTGACTCCATTTGCCACTCAATTACACTTATGTTTGTGTCTATGACACTGAAGAGCTATACCCTAGCTTAGGTATTTGCCAGTATAGTTCTGACTCACAGTATCAAAATTAGAAATAGAGCTCGGCAGCAAAATCTTTTTATTAAAAAAAGTCAGTTTTGGTATAGCCAGACATAGGTGAATCAGAGTGAGGTTTAGGTTATGTCAGTGACATGTTATTTACAGCACTCTTTCAACATGCTGAGTTTCAATTGATTTTCACTCTAGTGTATTGCAAAACTGATGCCTGGTCATTGAGAGCAGTTACTAAAATCCTAGCCTAACTCACCACAAATGGGCATTGCTATAATACAACGATACACTACAAGCAGGACCTAGAGGTGTCAGGGGAAATCCCCCTGAGGACAGATATGCCTTTTGTACAATCTGAGGCTCATGCTGATCGACAAATTAGTAGGTTCAACACCTTTATTATGCAATATGATCTCTTCTCATACCAAAACCCCACCACAGCCTTGCTCTTTTTTGAGATATTGAGAGATTACATTGACATACAAAAAAAATCTAAGTACCTCACCAGAAGATATGGAAGGGCTGATATAGTCTGCCAGGTAGTGGCTTGACTAATAACCTCTGTTTTCCACAGTTTGTTACAGAAATAAAAAGAAATTCTACAAGAATGCTTCACAAGTTCAGAGTCTTCACTACATCTAAGATAGTAAGTGTGCCTAACACAAAATTTGAGGCAGCTAAACAAATCTCCTTACGGTTAGAAAGTGAATATTGGTGCCAGAAATATGGAAGATGATCATACATCTCTTTCTCAATGTATTAATTTTTATAATTTACCATAACACCCCCTTATCTAAGGAAAGACCATTTTGGAGTTACATACCAGTTAGAATGAGTAAACAATGTCCTAAATTTCTGTTCAGGAGAAATAGTATAACCATTTTATAGCCAACATGATTTCTGAGAGGAAGGAAAATATAACAATGAAATCCAGACTTCTGGCTACCTTGACCAATTTTGCTTCAAAAGTGATATTTCCTGCCAGGGTGAATTTTACTGGCTCCGTAACCAGAGTGAAGAAACTCACTAGTTCCATAAAACTTCCTATGAATCTTTTACTTGACTTCTCAGCTTAGATAAAACAGCACAGTAATTCATATTAAATGCAAGGTTTGTGAAACTGTTTTGCAGTGCCTCACTGAAAAGTGGGCTCGTTTTCAGGGAGCTGTGAAAATGACTTCCCAGATCTTTGTGTCTAACAGACACTTCTCTTCCTCATCAGCTTTCTTTGCCGTGTATGTTATCAATCAAAAGCTGTAGTGGAGGAGAATTTACTATAGCTTAACACAACCACAGGTGAGGATCATAATGCATTTTCAAAGAACATTATGGTTTGCCCTACAGTATGTAGCTCACAGCATTACAGTTTGGTTCCAGTTGCTGGTTCCTGCAGTAAATTCAAGCCAAACCTCATTCACCAGTGCCTTTCAAAAAGCCAAAGGAGTTGCTCGGGCAGGTTGGCAGTGTTGTCCCCGTGACCGGACACGGGGCCATGTCCTGGCAGGCTGGGGGACAAGGGTGTCCACCCTGCTCTCCCAGGCATTGCTGCAGCCCAGCTCAGCCAAAGGCACCAGGGGTTCACCGGGCTGTCACCAGGCCTGCTCCAGTGGCTGGGATTGTGCCACAGAGCTGGCAAACTTCCAGAGGAAGATCCAGCAGCTCCCAAACCTCCCAGCTCCGGTGCCTGGGTGCCACTGCTGCAACCCTGAGGAGCAGAGGCACGGGGTGTGCCCATGGAAACTGCCAGAAGCCAGATCAGCCCGCTCACTTCCACACCCTGAGGGAACACAGAGGGTAGCTCTGTCAGGGGGATGAGGATGGAGGGAAAGAACCTGTAACCCAGCTGAGTGGAAGCCCTTGAGGCAGTGGGCATTGGGCAAGCACATGAGAACAGTCACCCCAACACACAGGCTGTGTCAAGTCATACCTAACTTGCTTGCCTTGTAACTTTGTCCTCCAGCTAGCAGAGGTGGAAGCGGAGGAGTCACCTCCTGTCCCTGCGGAGAAGAGCTGTGACAACGTTTCCATGCTGTCTGGGGCACCTGTGGGAAATCCCCGCAGCGTTGGTGCCATTATCCCTGCAGGCAGCCAGGGGCTTGGCACAGGTACTCTGAGAAGGCCAAGTGCCCCGGGGAATCGCTGATGAGTTGTTTCTAATTAAGTGGTGGGGCAGGAGGGTGAGCCCAGCCCCTGGCAGAACACTGAGCTGTGGGTAGCCTTGCTTCCTGCCGAGCTCGGGTATGGCTGCCTTCCAGAGTCTGAGCTATCACGGGTATTGGGAAATACCCCCAAAGGTGGGGCAGGGGGGCTTTGCTCCTGAAGATGTTCATTTTTTAGGGTGTGCCCGGGAGCACTACGCTCCTAGAACCTTGTTCTGTGCCTCTCAGCACAGGCAGGGCGGCCGGCCGCGGGAGGTGATTGTCCTGCTCTGCTCCGGCCTCACCTCGCGTCCTGTGCGTGGCTTTGGGCCACAAAATACAGTAAAGAAATAAAGCTACTGTAGAGCGTCCAAAGGAGGGCAACGAAGATGGTGAAGGGCCTGGAAGAGAATGAAATTATTTATTTAAAAAAAAAAACCCAAATGAAAACTTATGGTGCTCGGTGTTTATAATTTGGCTGGTGTCAGTTTCGGGTCAGTTTCCCCGGGGGCTGCCGGGGCGGAGGTGAGTGACGCCTCCCGCAGCAGCAGCTCGGCCGCACGGACTGACGCCCCGCTCAGCCAATGGAGCTGCAGCCGCCGTCCCTCCGCGGCCCCGCCCGAACTGCGGCGCCCCGGCTGCGCCATGGAGGCCGTACTGGGCCAGGTGGAGCAGCTGCCGGCGCTCCTGGCCGTGTCCCGCTCCTCCTTGGTTAGGGAGTGGGACTCCCTCACCCTGGACAGGGCTCTAGAGTGGGCGCGGTATTTCCAGCACCTCCATGACCGGTTCCGTGCCCGGCCCCAGCTCCGGGAGGCCCTCGGGCGGCGGCTGCGCCGCTCTCCGCCGTACTCTCGGCTCGGCTTCCCCGCGCTGGGCCGCTGCCCGCAGCTGTTGGGGCTGGCGCTGCTGGAGAACCGCGCTTTGCCGCCCGCTGCCTGCCGCCGCCTGCTCCGCAGCCTNAGGCCGCCGAGCAGCGGCGGTGGCTGAGCGGTGTCCTGGAGCAGCTGCCCCAGCCCCGCGCCTTCGAGGTGGTGGCGGCCGCGCTGGCTCTGCTCAAGCGGGCCGGAGACACGGATCGGGATGGGAGCGGCCCAGACGGGCACCGGGAGAGTGCTGCAGGAGACGGATGCGCGGCCGGGCTCCTGCTTTCCTGGCTGCTGGACAGCCAGGAGCGATTTTCTGCCTTCTGCCTTTGCCTCCCGTGCTCCCGTCTTGCCTTCCTCGCTGGTCACTATTCCCAGTTAAGCAGATCTTATTTGGACCTCTTAACCTGCTGGGGAAGCCACTTGCACTATGACCCCTTGCAGGGACGGTGGGTTAAAAGTTGCCTTGACAAAGCTGAGGTGTCCTGGGAAGAATTAAAGGAGCGCTTCAGCTGCCTGTGTCAGGGATCTGCGCTGCTTAAAGAACAGACCCAAGCTGCTCTGAAACTCCTGAGGACACAAGACGGAGACTTTAAAGTCTGTGGCCTAAGTGTATGGACTGACTTACTGATGGAAGTGGGCTCCTAATGCATGAACACAAAAGCAATGTGAAAACTTAGGCAAAAGGCAAGGCAGCTGCACCTCACTTTGTTGAAAACCAAATGTTACTGTGACTGCTGATCACAATATTTCTGACTGCATCCGATTCTGAAGTCTTTCAGGGAGGCCTGGTGTTTTCTTGTAATTGTGCCGTCATTTTTGGTCAACACAGAAAAGTGTCTTTGTTTTCAGTACTTGCTGATTTGTATCTAATAAAATGAAGAAAATCCCTTTTGCCTCAAATATGTAGTAGTTTTCTGTTTAGAAAATATGGCAGATCAGATATGGTCACTGTAGTCATTCTTCTAAATGTTGGAGGCTGAGCAGAAGTTCAAAGGGAGGGCAGAGTTTCAAATGTGAAAAACACAGATTCAGGGTTGCTTTGGTAGTGGTTGTCTCCACTGGGCTGGCTGTTCTGGTGGCCACGTCAGTGCTTCTATAGCTCTTGCACATGACATAGCCCCAGAGTCGGTGAAGAGAGTAAGCCAACTGGAAAGCTTCTTGAAGAGTTCTAAAATAAAAGCATTTATTAGTTGCTATATTATTTGATAATATGCAGGTACTTCCTAAGAAAATGGTGGTAAAATGTAGGCTGTTTCTTCCTATTTCCATAATTTTTTACACCAATAATTGCTTTGTGAAGCAGAAAAGTGAATGAACAGCAAACTATTTTACTATATGTATATATAACATGTATTATATTTCTAAAACTTTATATATTTATACACCATATTATATAATCATATGTATTAAATATGTGATATACAGTATATATAATATTTCCCCCCTTTGTTATTTTATCTTTTATCTGTTTCTGTGAGGAAAACTTGAAACAGGGTAGTTTCTACCTTTCCACCTTCATTAAAATGAGTACTGTAATACAGAAGTAAACTAGTATTACCGAAAGTGAGCACTGTAAAAAGAGAATAGTCAAGGAAGATGAGGCAAACATATGGAACTACTGCCAAAAGAGTTACTCATTAATCTTTTGTGTGCAGGACCTGTCAGAGTTCCTGTAGACCATATTCTTACAGTTTCAAGATCAATTGAGACATCTTTTTTGTTGGAAAAGCCTTTTAGGAGGGGTCAGAAGATTCTTCACTTATGCTTATAAGCTTAAAGAAAGCAAACAAGCTGTTAAATGTATAAACTGTATTGAAGTTAATTGGAGTAGTAATCGTCCTATGACAAATAGTGTATATAATGATGGCAGATATTTCTGCACGGCAGAACTAGAGTGGGAGTAATTTTGTGGGTTTGAAATGGAAGCAGTTAGTACAAGGATTGAATATTGTTTATCTGGGAAAAGAAATGATGTTTGTTTGAATTTGTGTAGAAGTAATTACAGACATAAATAAGTTCTTGTTCTTCACCTATTCTAAAACAGAAGAGATATGTAGGGGTAGCAACCTTCATATAGTTAGAAGGACATGCTACTGACCCATCAAAAATACAACTGTTTTCTTTGTATTCCTTGCTATGTCACATCAGTGAGACAATGAAGTCATGGAGATCTGTGGATAAACATATTCTAAAAGTACAGCTGTGGCAGTTGTCTTGCTCTGTCTTAAATTGAGTTCTTGTCCCTTCTGGACAAGACACCAATGTCAGTGGATCTCCTGACTGAGTCACTATTTCTGTGGTATCAAAAAAAGAAAAAAAGAAATCTGTCTAAAAATCTGAATGTCTGAAATCTGTCAGTGTTTAAAACTGCTTAGAAGTGTAAAGCATGAAGTTTGAATTTATGTTGTCTAGCCACAGTTCCCTGTGTTATGTAGTTTTGGCATTTGGCGTGGAAACTCTGCACTTGAGCTTGCTCTTAACGCTTTTAACAGGCATAAGATCTTTTTGTCTGTTAGAATACTTTCTGCTATCAGAGGTTCCTGATGAATAATATACCCAAAGATACTAGCCAAAGTTATTTGCTTGTCCCCAGATATACATTAAGGGTGATTATCAAATATTGCAATAACCTTACAAATGTTATAGTGTCAAACTGTTAGGTTCCCAGGTACCTGAATCTCTGGGACAGATTTCAATCAGAGTTAAGTCTTAGTTTTGCTTGTCAGGTTAGATACGTTTCTTAATTATACTCAGAATGTTCACTATAAATTAAGTCTCTTAACTATTTCTAGAATAAATCAGATCCTTGTAGGGAGTTTCTTGCAGTATTTCAAGTCTTGGTTTTTGATAAACTTAAGCTTTGTGTTATAAAATTCGTTCATGAATACATATGTCTTCCTTTCAAGTAGTGTTTATTACACCTTTTAACTAAGTGCAACTACAGAATCTTTTACTGGCATAGCTAGTGATAGGCCCATCATTGACTTTATTAAGAAAGTAAAGAAATAATCGTGGGCATGGACAGGCAAGAGACAGGCCAGTATAAATAAACCTTATATACTGATTTCCACTTCTGTCTTCCTTATAGAAACAGGGATAGTAAAAGGTAGTTTAACCTCAGTGAGACAAAAGCACCTGGTTATAGCAATTACACAATAATGTTCCAGTCTGTCCCAAATACATTATAAAGGGATGCCAGATCCCTGATTACCAAATTCCAAAATCCATATGGTATTCATTGAACAAACACTGGTCCACATTCCCTATAATTTCAGAGGGCTTGGCGAGTTCTCCAGGTAGCTGTGCAAATGATGAATTCTTTCTGGAACTCCATTTTTAACAGAAGTGTAAACAGGAAAGGAAAAAGTGTGATGTCTGCAACCTCCTCCCTCTATATATTTGCAGCTCGTATGTGCAAACTCTTGACAATCCCAACTATCATGAGAAGCAAGATACTGTAAACAAGAGGCCTCTTCCACAATCGCCTTCCTCTTTTTTTTTTTCCTCTTTAATAAGGAGAAGCATCAGGAATGCATCAGGAGGCTCTTACTTGCCCAATTAACAGCTAAGGCATTTTCCTGCTATTGGTATTTGGTTTTTTTCCCAAGAAAGAAAAAACAATTTACCCTTTGCCAAACAGAACTCCACAAGTGACAGTCTATGAAATGTTTGGATACAAAGTTGCCTTTTTTCTTATTTTTCTTGTGAAGTGTCTGTTCCCTTGTACTAAGCAAAATCTACGAGAAAGCCAATTATATTTTCTAGTGTTTTGCAGTATGTATGCAGGTACTAGAATAAAGATAAATGATGTAGAATAAATTGTTCGTGTATGAAAACAGTATTAGCAAATTGGTACTATTCAGGTGAGTATGCAGGCCTGATTGTGACAATGCATTAGCAGGAATATTTTTTTTTTTCACAAAAGGTTTCTTTTCCCCAGCCCTTTCCCCAATAGGTGAATAAGGGTCTAAAGTTCTTTTCAGTGAGCCTGAAGGATGACTTTTTTTTTTCTTCTCATGTGTAAAAAAATATTTATTAGGTCGCAAAGGCAAACTAACATTTTAATCACATAGAAGTAACATTTTCAGATACTGTTTAACAAGAAAGTTAAAGTTGTGGGGCTAATTTTAGTTCTGCTGTTTCTGGAAAATGGAAGAATGGTGGCAAAGGTCCTACACCATTGCCATTCAGAATACAGCAAACAGCAGTAGCATGGGCATCCTGTACTTGAGAAGCTTATTTATTTGTTGGGCAGAATCCCAGAAAAATAAATAAAATGCCAGTGGGTGAGGAGAAAAGGTAGAAGGCTGCTCACTTTTGAAGACCCATTGAGAAAGGGTAGATTTCTCCTTCACCAGAACTTCACCAGAGCTTTGCTACTGCTGGAGGCAGCATTAGGTTGTT
>VWYN01029962.1:165923-177970 GCA_013400075.1 Hippolais icterina | reverse complement strand
AAAAAAAAAAAAAAAGATCAGAAGAGTTTTGATTTGATGTTGGCTGCTCTTCCAAAGAACTTATCCTCTGTGTGCCCAAATGACCACACTGATCAGTGCTTTAACTGGCAAGAATATTAAGGTAGTGAATGAGAAATGTCATTGTGCAGGGTGGGAAACTGTTTGTTTAAATAGGGGCTAGTCTCACAGAGGTAAGACCAAAGAAACAGCATCATATCCACCCTTGTATAAAGTAGAATTGAATAATCACAAGTCTGGTCTGGAAAACTAGCTTTTTATCAGGTAATAATTAATATAAATCCTTCTCAGAGGCAGTTTGCTCTCAGTATTGCATCTGTCCCATGAGGAATTAAACCTTGATTTTACCAAACACATCCTTCTTTATTAATCAGTTATGCACCTTACTGTATTTCAGATTAAGAGATGCTAGACAACCTGGAAAAAAATTGCATGTTTGTTCCCCCCTATGTACTTCTTTTTAAAAAGTCTCATGACTGTAGCAATGAACTAGACCAGAGATAAACATCTAGTTAAGGTGCATTCTCTTTGATCATTTTCAAAGCCATTTAGGTGGTAAAAGTAGCTCCTACTTCAATATTGAAGTCATTCACATGACATCACCACTTTAATTCCTTGTGTTCCACTACCTTAGGGTTACTGATATTATTTTAAATGTTTAATTGTCAGTCAGTAGTTTTCCATTGTGTCAGTTCTTTCACAGCTAGGTATCTGTCTGTAAATCTTTAGAGTGGTTGGCATTTTATTTGCAGCTGGTATTCTGATTCATCTCGGATACCACAGAGGGTGGCAGCAGAGCCTCACTACACAGATATGCTTGGACTTCTGATCCAAGGGGAGAATCCAACCTCGAGGGCCATTTCTAGATGCAGAGGAGATGCAGGGAGTAAACACCAATAGTTGAGTTAGCCAGTAAGAAGTTTCCAATTGAGAAATCCTAGTGAAAGTTTATTTTGTCCTTGCAATTCTAATTTTACCAGCTCCTTAATGTAATCTAAGATCAGGTAATAATATAAACCATATCCTCTAAGTGTCTCTATGCACAGGCCCATTTTATTAATAATACTAGGTATGCAGCTCTTAAATTCCTTTTCTATTACATGATAAATTCCATAGTATTATGTGATCAATTTACTGTAACACTTAGCTAGTACATTTTACCAGAAATCATAGCAGTATGCACTGAACGGAAAACGTAGCAATCAAATTCTGAATCTTGTCTTGAACTGCACCTTGCTATTATATTTCTTCCTCTGGGAGGAATGTTCAGGATGATTGCTCAGACGTGGGCTGTTCATAGCATGTAGCTCACTAACACACAAGTCCCAGCATTTGATAAAGCACTATTTAGATTTTTGGCAATTGTCGTGAGTTTTAAATCCCACCACAAAGATTGCTTGAATGTTTTCCTAAGGATAATTGCCAGTAATGAAATATGTACTGCTCTTACCTGCACATTTGTATCATTGTCCCTCTTATGGTGTGTTGGACTCAGAACAGGAAATCATAATTGTGGTCTTGAGTTCCTGTGCATAGCTCTTCCCTCAAAATGAAGTTAGCAATGGACGAAAATTATCATGTGCTTTCTATCATGCATAATAAATACTACACTCATAAAAATAAGCTAACAGTGCAAGACTATTTGCTATATGATTCAATTGTCAGTTAAATACCTAGATAAATACTTGGTTTTAATGCTGAATAAATGGGAAAAAGTTTGTATTTGTTCTGCTCTCAGAGGAGGAGTTAATGAATCCTCTTTAAAGACCAGTATGCTGAAATGCGAATGCAGTCTCTCTTTCCAATACTTATAGGCAGTGGAGTCATTAATATTTTCTCATTAATGTAAATGAGCTAGGTAAGAACAATTGATTTCTTCTAGGAATTAATTGGACATGATCAATCCCTAAAACAAGTGTGGCAACAAGGTCATTCATCAGCTGCTTAACGTTGCAATAGCCTAAGCTTGCCCTTTCAGCTAGGGAGAGATGCCATGCCCTGGAGGAAAGGCTTTTAAATCATTATGCTATTGACAAAAAATTGTGTACTCTTGTCTCTCACAGACTCATCATTCTTAATGTTGAGGTGAAAGTTGCTGACTTCAGGTATTTTGTAATTTGCCTTGTTCAAGCTTTGGTTTTAGGGCAAAAATATAAAGTATATAGGGGAAACTAAAGGTCTTCTCAGCTATGCAGGGATCTTCAGGCATTGGAAGTGATATGCAAGCAAACGCCATAATTTAATTCGTGTCCAGATCTTCTACACACTTTTGAGTGAGATGATGGCATTTTTTGATTATACCAATGAAATAATCTGACCCATCACTTACTTGCTTCAAATAAGTTTGAGCACTGAATTCACCTCCAATTTGCCAGTGTTTTGCTTTTTTGGTAAGAGGTTTGCTTTCTCCCTAATGCAGCAAAAGCACCTTCCTTTTTATTCTTTATAAATATGTACAAAATCCTGTTCAACTTCAAAGACCATATGCATGAAGGGAACACAAGGATGACCATAATGCAGAAAATAATTTCTAGAATATAAAACTAGAATTTCTTAGTACTGCTGAAGTAGTCAAGGACTTTCCTGTATTTTTAAATGCGTCAAAATTCAGTAAGGAGACAACCTCCTCCACCTGCAAAGAGTACATCAAACTATCATTTAACCCCAAAAGCACAAATAAGATCCAGCAGCAAGAAATGAAAGCTTGAAACAGTTAAAAGAAAGATTCTGTTTTCTGTAATGATAAGATTGTCAAGTTAATGGAATAATTTATCAATACCTTTTGTGGTTTTCATTGCTTACTTGCAATCCTTTGCAGAGACTTAGTGCGTTCCTAAAATGTGCTTTTTTTATTTCAAGCAAAAGTTTTTGGCTAGTAGGACCAAGCATATGGCCTAGTGGGGAAAAAACAAGGAAAGAAAGAGAAAGGGCTGGTGTGTGCACTTCCCCACCATGAGATTCGGCTGATCTGTGAGCAGTGAGCACAGTGCAGAACACGAGAGAGCAGTGAGGAGCACGGGGCTCATAATGACAAAACTGCCCTTGTAATGTTTTGATGTGATCATTGTTGAAGACTATTAGAGTCAATCTAATAAATGCAAGAAAGATTTTATCTGGATCAGATTTAATACTGCTTCCTTTTGAAAGTGATTTGGTTTGTGGCACTGGCTGTAATTGAGCTAAGTAGAGCATGAGTTCTGGTGCAAAGTGTAATGGACAATATCCCCCCTCCAAAGCAAGAAGAAACACCAGACTTATTTTTTTGATGACCATACAAATGTGTAGGACCATGCACTCCTACGAAAGAAATTTCTTATGTGAAAAAAAAAAAATGTTTAGGTGACTGAGGAATGATTCCTATGGTATTAATTCTAGTAACACAAAATTCTCATCTTCACACCTTGCGTCTATGTCAAGCCCTCTAAGATTTTTATCTTTGTCCTATGGCTTTCTACATATGACAGTTTTTATACCTTTTCAATCTGAGAAGGGGAAAAATGACTTAATTAATTCTTCTCTGTGTTCAGTGATGTCAAAAATGTGTTGCTGACACTGCCAGTTCAAGACTGTCGGAAACATGAAATAAATTGCAAATAAATAAAAGGAGCAATTTAAGAAGGTGCATTATCCAAACACATACACATGCACACTCCACTAGTCCCTGGACATCTGCCTCAATCTGGAATTACCACAGTAACGTTCAGGTAATGGTGAGCATGCACTTGCCACTAATTACAGTTGGAAAATACTGGACCCTCTGCACGGCACTGACAAATTGCTCCCAGTGGTATCTAAGGTATTTCACTGTTGTCATTAAAGCCTCTAGCAAAGCCAGGATATTTGAAAAGAGTATGGTGTCTGCAATGTATTAGAGATATTATATCCCTATTTATAGTCCAATTCCATGAATAGAAAATTCCAGCAGAGAATGTTTACTGTAGAAATTTTGGAATATGGAGCTTTTAAAGGCAGGTATGTTTGTTTTATGGGCCAGGTATTTAGAAAAAAAGCAATTAAAGCCACCTTGCTCATTAACCTTTCAGTCCCTCGTAGAGCACTTTAAGCATAAGAAAGTGATTGCATTTTGATTTGTAATGCTTCAGTGAGCTGGCCCTCTTCTCTGGGTATGTGTGTGTTGTACTAGAGCGCGTGCTCTAAACACCTGCATGTGTTTTTGTTTCACCACGATTTAACTGGTATGCTGATCTAAATTCTTTGAGCTCATGGAGTCCAAATGCCTTTTACCATGAACTTTGTTCAATCCTTTTTACTTTGCAAAGCTATATTGCATGCCATAACTGCATTATCATGGTTACTGCTATTTGAAAAGACTCAACAAATTATAAGCAATATCAAATCAAGACAATGATTTATAGAAATATAGCTTGACTTCTGCACTATAAATCGGAAGAAATGACAGCGTATTATTTCTCCATCACTGAGTATGATGACAACAAGTCAACAATTTTTTACTCCTTTTAGAAGGTATCAGAGGTGAGGAAAAATGCCAAACTACATCCCATGTAGCTGGCCTAAGAAATGGATTAGCGGAATCAGAAATCTTATTTTAAAACAGTGTATTAGCAAAGGAGACACCTTGAAAAGTATTTGGGTTCTCCGAAGCTAATGAGAACTAATGTTTTTTGGCAGAGATGATGCTCTTATGTTAATTTTTTCATTGTCTTCCAACAGCAATTAAAAATAATAGATAAAAAAAACCCTAAAAGGTGAAAGATTATTTTTTCCCATCTTCTAATTACAGAAAAATAAGTCATGTGTGGGATGGAGTTTTTTCCTTCAGCCTTCATAAAGACATATCCAAATAAGCCTAGAATACAGAGCTTCTTAAAATGCAAGGGTTTTCCATCATCTTGGCAGCTGTGACACACCTGTTGTATCCTCGTCTGTACAAAACTTCAGACACTTTGCTGAACTTCCAGGCATTTTGCTCTTCATGTGGAAGTTCGTGACGTCAGTGTTTAGACAACATTGCACGTGTGTGTGAGGTAAAGTGTTCAGCTACTGATCAAGGGCTGGAAGGGACTTTTCCCCAACAATATTAGAGGGGACTTCAGGTTTCCATTTCTCTTTGTATCTAGCTTCATATTTTGTAGTGTGAATTGTCACTGCAAAGGTTGGAAATGTTGATTCTCCGTCTCCCCTTCTGAGCCTGTCACATGCATACAGCATATGACTAAAATGGTTTGGTCCAACTACAGCAACTAGTTGAGAGAAGAGAGATGATGATATGTAATGGTAAAAACAGAATTTTGTGTTACATGAACTGCCATGCTAGTTCTATTATTTTTAATACATTCTTTACAAAATCTCAGTCTATAGGTCTGCCTGTACTTCTGGACATACCAGGGTTTTTTTAAGCAGCATTATTACTGCCACAACATGGTTTTGGATTGTGAAATTCTTGATGAAAATGTAACACACACTCAATTAAGAGTTATTATCCAAAATTTATATATTTTTACTAAGTTCTAAAGAAAGTGTCTAATGTTAGTGTAAGGCTGCTGACTGAAGCACAGAGAAATCAAATTGTGCAGAGTGAAACAGGAAGTTTGTGGCAGTTGTCCACTTGATGCAGGTATTTATGCTCCTGGGTCTGATTGCAAATCTGTCCTTGTTAAAATAGGAGGATAAGATGTTTGGAATGTTTCACAGTGGTTCAGAAGCAATTCTTACAAAAAAGCAAATAGACATTTGATATTACCAACAAAATTGTCCATCATGTACACTGTTGTAGACTTCATCTTGGTGACTTTCTTATTCCTTTGGCACTCCTGTGGTAAAAGGTAATTAACTTCATATGAAAAAAATGGAAAATGGTAGCTTTTCCACCACAATGAAATGCTGAAATCTGAATGAATGATGAAGCCTTTAGAGTTAGTGGCAACATTACTGTGGTGAACTGAGAGAGTGACCTGCCCTGAAGGAACAGGGAAAAGCAGTAATGTTCCTGTCCCATCTGTCAGGAAGGTGTAGGAGACATTTGTTACATAATGACTGTCCCATTCACTGAAATATTACAGGGATTAGAAAATACCTTGCAGAATTCATATACACCATCTCTGTTGTGGAACCATCCATTACGCTTCCCACAGACAGATTAAGCTGACATTCTGAACCATAAGCATGGTTTATGTGGGTAACATAAGACTTTCAAATTATATCTGCTATGAGCCAATAAAATTAGTACGGGGTAGTTAGGCAATAGTCTCATAACAGCTAAACTAACAAAGGTTTATAAAATACTTCTCTCCTAATTTTTCATGGGGCAGTCATTGGTTTTTCATTTTTTTCTCCTTAGCTTTACTGATGAAAAGCAGCATTACAAACAGTTCTGTTACTACCCAACATGCTGGTGTTCTCAGGCATATACAGAATTTGAGTCTATCTCTTCTGCTCAAATATGAATTTCTATGGTCCAATAACTGGATTTTCAGCTAGTACAGAATTCCCACAAAGCTGTGATAAGCTACACTCACTTAGAACTGAGCTTCTTGAAATAGAAAATGTGATAATTTTAGATACACTTTCTGAGGTGGCATTTTACTGTTATATCAGTTTTTATTTCTGTATGGATATTTTTCAAAATACCTTCACTGACTGACTTCCAAAACAGTTACTGAGCAGTTTCATTCCATTAGGGCTTTTTTTCTTGGGTTCTGGGGGCAAGAGGGTGCTTCTTATTTTGAGAACATCCCAATAGTACAAAACCATTGGCACTATTTGACTTTGAAGAACCATCAATCCGTTCCAGACAATGACAGGACGAGAGGATTGATTGTTTCCAATATTGGGAGCCGAGAGAGACAGAGCCAAGGCACGGTAGGGAGCAGTGCACAGCTTCTCCATCCATCTGGGAACTGGCACTAGGTGCTGTGTGAGCTCAGTGTGTTCTAGACAGCTCTGTAAAGCTCTGTAGTACAGCTTTGGTGTGTTTTCTGTGCAGCCTGCCGTGTCTGCAGCAGGAGCAGCCATGGAGGAGAGTGCTTTCTGCTGGCTCTGCTTCCAGCCCAGTAAAGCTAAGCTTCCACAGACCTGCCAGCTTTGCTGCTGCTGAAGAAGGTAGCCTGGCCTGCCTGCCTGTGGGAACTATTAAAGGTAATGAGGCTTTCAGAGAGCTGGGAAGGCAGGCCCCAGAAACAGAAAGAGCTGAAGAATTTAGAACTAGCTGTAACTGCAAAGCTTGAAAATAGGAGGAGTCACAATAGTACAGCAAACGAGGACATATCTTTGGCACTAGTCCTTTGCAAAGATGCAGAGGATAGGCTGTCTTAGAGAGTTACTGATGTAGTCATTTCAGATGGGTAACGTCTGAACAGTAACTTCTATTCTGTTTTCCTCAATCAGCTTAGCTTTATTCTAAAAAGTACATTATTGTGTGTGATTAGGTCCGCTATTTCCTGAATTTATATTTAAAATTCTATGCCATAATTTGAAAACAATGTTTTTTCTTTTCCATCAAGAAAAAATACTTTATAATGTACAAGATGACTGGAGAAGGATACAGATCTAATGAAAAAAAGATAAGACTAGGTTTAATTCTGTTTCACACCTTTGGAGGAGTAGAACTGCCCGGAACACAAAGCATTGATCTAATATCTGTTCAAGACTTTCAGGATTGACACGTGTTAAAATTTGTTTTATATTTTACAATTTGCTTTCTGACCATTAGTGTGTTATTACTCCTCCTATGAAGAAGGTGTAACCTCATAAAAGTGAGCTCTTCCTACCATTACTACTGTTTCAAACTTGTAGCAGAGTTGAATACCACTAGATGTGTTTGCTGATAAACTGTTTCAGTTAGGCTTTCTCTGACACCTAAACAAACACACCCCACGCGGAGCTCTTAGGTAAACAGAATCTGAAACATTTCCCTGCTGTAAAATCAGTAGGTGGGTAGTGTCAGCAGCAGCATATTTTGTTTATATTTTCCTGCAATAGCTATTGGTATAGAAAAAAAAAGCAGACCTTCAATTCCACACAAATAAAATGGGAATAAGGCTCATGTTGTATGTAACCATACCAACACAGGTTTTGCCATCCTATTGTGCTGTTATGCGCTGAGGTGGAGTTAATCTTCTTCACTGTGGCTGGTGTGAGGATGTGTTTTGGATTAGTGCTGAACGCAGGGCTGATACCGTAGGGATGTTTTTGTTTTTGCTGTGATGTATGTGGTTAACAAATATACATCAAATATATCGATGTATATTTGTCAACAATAACAATTTTGGGGTTTTGTTATTGTTAAGAGCCAAGGCTTTCTCTGCTTTTTGTAAAGCCACGCTGGTGAGGAAGTTGGGGGTGCCTGAGAAGGTGAGAGAGGGCACAGCCGGGACAGGTGACCCCAGCTGACCAAGTGATATTCCAGACCATATGGCATCAGGCTCAGGATATGGAAAAGGGGAAGAAGGAGGAAGGGGGGGATGTTTGACGTTGATGCCATTTGTTGGGGCCCTGCTCTTCTGGAAATGGCTGAACACCTGCATGGCACACAAGTCTGGCGGCGCACAAACAGGAAAATGAGACTTGTACCATGGATATTTCAGGCCACTAAGTCAACACACCTACAGTTAAGTGTAGGAATCAAAATTGACGAGGCAATTCATGAGATTGCTTTTACCAGCTACCACAGAAATCTTTATGACATTTCATTATTTTTCTACTATTCATTATTTCAAAGATAAATGAAAACTGAGCTCTGTTAAATATTGTTTATTTTATGTCCTTGGGGTCTTAACCAAGAACAGTAATTTTGCTGGGTTTCTTCCCTCTTCTCTGCAAGACCTATTATGAATTTGACTATTCAAGTTCTTTAATTAAAATGTTTCATTTTCTGCTTGTTTTAACAGGACACACAGAGTTGATTAACTTTTCCTGAGTATAGTTTGGATAGTTGATAGTTAAGTTTTGCTAAGTTTAGCTTTTATAAGGAACTTACCTGAAATTATTTCTGTGACAAGGTCTTGTTCCTAAGGTATCATACTACTTGAATCATAATAATGAATCAAAACCTAAAGACTTTGTGCTAGGTTACCACTCTTTGTAATGTAAGAAGAGGGTGAAGCAGAAAAAAATTCTGTTTCCAAACAGAATCTGTAACAGATGAAGGAGGGAAAAGCTGGATAATAGTGAGGTGCTCTGCAGAAGAGATGTAGAAGCAGTGGGAAGTGTTTTAAAACAGTACTTTTTAAAACTACTGCTTTGCTAGAGTGCCCACATGAGTACAGGAGCTCTTCACAAATCTCTCCCCGTGTGGATATGTGAAAATGTTATTTATCTTGAAAATGTATATCCAAAAAATTTGCATGTCTCTTTTTGAAATAGTAAAGCAAACATCCTTACAGTTCTTTGTACTCATGAAGACCCATCCGCAATTCAGAGAGCTTCGTTACTTTAAAAAGAAACTCCTTTCCCTGGCGATGGAAAACAAAGAGGTATTCAGCAGTGGTTAAGAGGCAGAGGGGCCAAGGCATTTGGAATGCTGTATGTAACTTGAGAATCCCTCAAGCAGAATGGAGGGACCATGCAGTCAGCGCTGCTTATTCCTACCTGCCTACAGGGATAGAGTTATGCAATATTAAATGCTCTCTTTATTAAACTCATAATATTTTCCTTATTAATTCTATAACCTCTCAAAGAATATTTTTGCACTTATAAACATTAAGATAGTGAAGTATATATAATTTTTATTATTAAATTTTTATTAGGCATCCAATACTTGAAAAATGTTTTTTCAACTCCAAAACTAAAGATTGTTTAACTATTAGATGTGCAAATACAATGAAATCATATTTCGAAAACAAGTTTACAGAAAGGAGCAAACGTTTTCTTTGTGTACAAGCTGAAACTCATTAAGCTTTTTGTAGTTGTGTCTTGAGTTGCAATGCAAGATGTATTCTATTCCCATCTGCTGAAACCAGTTAAAGAGGTGTTTTTCTTTATCTCATAACTCCAGGAGGAGGGGGCATGTGTCTTCTGTTAATGGGCAGCTGTTAAAACCAGGTGGGGCAGTGTTCTTTATCTCTTCCATGACCCATCTTCCCTCCCATGTTATAATCACAATATTAACCTAGGGTGGTTGCACTGTAATGATCTTAAAAGTTTAGCTGTACTTCTGTAAGAGTACCACTCTAAGCACCTCCTCCATGGACAAGCATGTAGACACATTACTTCTGGAAGTCATATTTCTCTTTCAGTTGTTCTGTTCTAATAAAATTTAACAGAATCAAAATATGTGGTTAAAAGTATGTCTATATATGACAGTTTAAAACTGTTTAGACTGCCACATATAGACAAACAGTATGGTTCAGTGGTGCTAACCTGCCTTTTAATAGGATGTTTGAATTGTGTTATGGTAACCTGAAGAGCTAACATAATCATGAAAGATAATTTTTTATATATCAAGACATACCAATAGGTTGCTTTGACATAATAACTGAAGATGCTTTATTATATCTCTGGTTTAATGCCAGTTTGCAGAGGTACATCTCATCTTTATAGGACATTCTCAAGTATAGCCCAGCCTACTGGGTTTTAACTTGTGCAGACATTGCCCCAAAGTCTGTCTCCTATCATCCCTTCCAAAACATCTTTTTTGGTGAGAGAAACTCTAGGCTAGGACCAGTCAGATCTGGCGTAGAGCCAACATGGGACTCCTGCAGCGGACAGGCATTGGGATTTTTAGTGAATATCAGAAAAATGGTGACTCTGTCCTGTGAAGAGCGATTTTAATAAATGGAAGAGAGCTCAATATCTATTGAAAATAAAGTAAAATTGAAGGATAAGTCCTAGATATTCTGAGTGAAGAATAATGCTGGACAAGTCACTTCTGCTACTTGTACCATAATAACATGAATGAAGACAAGAAGAAAAAGGTGGGCCACCAGCATCTGTATATTCATCCTAGCAGAGGTTTTACTCAATAGAAAGTCCACAGAAGTTTTCATCAGAGAAATAAGCTGCATTTATCTCAGACCAGACAGGCACTATTAGCCCATCTGGAAAGTCATTTTATATTATATTATTGATAGCTGATAATTGCAGGCAGCCATAACAAGAAAATGTGGTACACTTGTCTCTGTGTCTTGGTTACCACTCTGCAGATAAATTCCTAGTCCCAAACTGTTCAACAGCAGGAAATGCATTTTTAGCACTGCAATATGTTGTTGTCTATATGTGTTTTGTTTGGTTTTTTACTTTTCAGTTCTGTTGATATGTTATGATTGGTCTTACAATTGATGAACACTTGTGGGAAAAGTTTTTGGGAGTAACTGATGAATTTTGGGTGCCTCAGGTTTTGAAAGGCCAGTGAAATTCAGAGATTTTATTTTGAGGTTCTGGCATTTATGTGCTGCATAGCAGACCTTTCCCTCTTTCACAAAAAAACCAAGCCAAATTGAAAATCTGTGTAGTATTTATTCTGTAGTAGTTTGGCACTTGGAAGTGAAAAATGAAGGGACTTTCTGAGCTAAATCACTGGGGATGTGTGTGGGAGGACGGTTACCAGAGCACGTCGTATTGTGGCTGTCAAACCTGATCATTTTGCATTTTCACCTGCTGTGGATTTCTCCATTTCCAGGCAATCATTGTTTATCTTTCTAGTGCAAGCTTTTGGGACATTTTTTAATGAGTGGAAGAAAAAGCTTAGAGTAATTTATTTCACAAATTACATATCACACAAGGAGGTTATTAGAAATAAGTATTAAGATGCACTGTGGTTAGTATTCCATGTAACTCAGTGCCCCTTTTTATTAACTTCTCCAATGAAATTATTTGCTGAAGTACCAGAGATTCAGTATGTATCTGTCTAGCATAAATGTGTCCCATTCACAATTCAATTCCAAGCAATATCTTATATTAGAAACCAGAAGTTCTTTGTGTAGACTATTGTAATGTTTGTTTTACTGCTCTGCTAAAGTCTGATGGCCAAACTCAGGCCTAATATGAGTCAATGAAGTTTAAAAAAAAAAAAAAAAAAAAAGAAAGAAAAATTTACTTCTTTTTTTTAGGGT
>VWYN01029962.1:118150-165908 GCA_013400075.1 Hippolais icterina | reverse complement strand
AAAAAAAAAAAAAAAAAAAAAAGCAAATTTCATTCTTCTTTTTGAGGTTTGTTTGAATAAAATCATCAACAAAAATTAAATTAAAAAACAATTGCCCTAAATGTTTTTAAACTTCTAGATATCACTGTAGAGCAACTTTTAGTTTTGAGTCTTTTGGAAAGAGATGAATAATCTCTTTTATCTTCCAGATGTTGAACATTGCAATTGTTCCTTTTGCCACTAGGCTCGTAGGCAGTCACTGAGGGATATTTGCCTGGCACCTCTCTGCTTAGGCTGCAGCTTTACAAATAACTGTTCATAACTCCTCGTCTCTCAGCTGCATTATAAATACTTTAAGGTTCCCAGCTGCACTGTGTTTTTACAAACATCTCAAAATTATGAGCTTGCTGGCATGCAGCTGGGTGAATGCAGTTATGAATGGTTTATACTCAAGGAAAATCTCTGAATAGCATTGGAATTCTTTACTTGTTGAAGTAATCTAGTGTTAGGGAAGTAGGGCCCGCAGATTTTTTTTTCCCCCACCATTGCCACCATATTTTTCTTTTCATAGCTGGTGATCTGCCATCTGTGAAACTATCTTGTGTCACCATCTACTCTGAGTTGTAAGGAGCAACCATCTTAAGTGTGTATATCTGCAGCGGGTTTGTAGCAAGAGGTGATGAAGGAACAAGAAAATGATAGCTGTGGGCTTATTTCTAGCACAGAGGACTTGCCAATTTTTGTTCATTGAAACTTTTAGGATGGCTGCCTCTTAGGGAGTAATAATGAATCATTTCTCCTTGCCGGATGGCCTGGTGGAGTTTTCAATGGTAGCACCCTAAATGGAGAGTACAGAATCTTGCTTCTAGAAGGTCAGTGTACACTAAGATCATGGCTTCTTGCTCAGCTGGAAAAGCAAAAAAGGATGGGTATCTTGAAAGCAGCTCTGAGTTATCCTCGCATAGCTGAAATCAATAGCAGTTGCACGTGTCACTCCCTTGGAGTTGCCTGCTGGCATGTTTCTACATCAGAGAGTATTTAGAATCTTAATATTTCACAGATTTCTTCATTTTTGCAGATTTAAGATCCCTGATAATTTAGTGCTTAGTTTGAATATCAAATTACAATTTTTTAAATACATCTGTGTCATAAAATATGGTGTGTTATTTTTGAACTTCATTGTCTACCTGACTTGCTTTTTGTTAATTTTAATGATCAACTCCTTGGGGCAGAAGGGTTGTTCTAAGGTTTCGCAGTATTGAGTGCAATGATAGAGATTAAGTATGTGGAGCTGTGATGAACTGCATCCTCTCTGGCATGAAGTCAAGAGCATTCAGTTTCTGGTTTAACAGTTCATGAACTGGCTTTTGTTTTGACTGATGATGTATTCTTTCTTTTCAGACATCTGGGAGACTCAAGATATCTGCTAGCAAACTATGCTTTCCTGTCTCCCTCAAATGCTGTTCCTTCACCTAATGCTCATCTCTGGGTTTAACACTACTTCATAACTCTTGCTATTGATAATATATCACCTGCAGAATTACAGAAATAAAGTGGAGCCAATATAGATATGAAAAATCTTCTTCTGTCAGCCAGTCAGTCACCTGATGTAGGCAGAACTTCATTTGCTTTTTACTGTGTTGGGCTCATTTTCCTACAGGAACTCCACATCATGTGGCTTTGCTAATAGACTTTTGGCAATCCAGTCTTTTGGCAAACAGTCATTTTTGTCTTCTGGCTTTATCAGCAGGCCTGTCTCTCTTATTCACATGGCACCTATTGGCTAAAGACAGTGCAAAGAGGCAGGACTCATAACCCATAAATGGTGCTTATTTTCATTTTTGATTTCATTTCCTTCAGTTAAGGAAACCCAATTTTTTCTTTATCACTAGTTAAAGGACTGAGGTAGATCCTGCCTTTCTAGGACATTTTCAAACATAGCCCAGCCTATTAGATTTTGCCTTGTGTAGACATTGCTCTAACATCCTGTCTTCCCTTCCAAAACCTCTTACTGGTGAGACAAACTGTGCTAGCACCAAGATCAAGGGTAGAGCCCAAAATACTCATTCATATTTAGCTTTTGGTTTTAGTTTTCAGGTTAAAAAATCTTTATGTTTATTCATTAAAAAAATACTTCAAGTTGCTCTGAGTACATATCCATATTTTATAATTAAATGTAGGGATTTATTGATGCATTCAATAATTTATAGGTCCACTAATAGAAATAATGGTTTTTTATTAATAGTTTAATGATAAATAGTATCATTTATTATATTGATAAGATGACTTTATTAGACTGAAGTAAACAGGAAAGAGTAATGGTTCATGCTTGCAGCGTAATAATGCTTAAAAATGATGTGATTGCCTTAGGCCTGCCATTGGTCTTACACTGATGACAAGCATTATAAAGTAAATAATCAAAATTTTTACTACTCTTGGCACAGGTACTTGGAAAATACATTTGGTATTCTGACTTTTTCCTCACTTTCCATGGTGTTTTCTCTATAAACATTCTGCCAAATGTAGAGAAAATTCCACTCAGCACTTGTTTTATTCTCCTCCTGCACTAGGATCTGTTCCACACCTGTACATTTTTCGTTCTTGCTGTGCCCTTATTGGTTTGAGGCAATTTATTAACTGTGATTGTTCAGAGACATTTTGTACAGACAGCTCTTTCTTGAGGCGGGACTTTGGTCTTCCATAGCTGTGGACACATGGCAAGAAGGAACTCTGTGTGGCAAAGCCTTTTTGGTGAGCAGCAGAGCTGCTGAGCAAAGGCTGACGTAAGCACGGGGGGTAGCCACTAACCCCTCTCTGAAAGTGTCTGAATTATGTTCTGAAAACCGAGCTTTAAATACAGATGGGGCTTGTACTTTCTGCTGTTGTAGGAACTAGTTGTGTGTTGGAACACACTGTTGAATGTCTTTTGGTTTGTTGTTTTCTTAACCTATAAAAAGCTGATTATATGTTCTGTGTTCCCTAGAGAGCTGTGAATCCAGATTAAGACATTACAATATGCTTCGTAATCCTTAAATGTTACAAAACTACTATTGATTAATGAAACAATCTTTTTTGCTAAAATATTGGGGAAAATAGTGGGCTTGAGTGTATCTTGTCAGATTCAGTATACATTCATAGTACTGTATGAAAATCCACAAAACTGTTTACTAACATTTGTGTTTATAATTTTTTGAACTTATCAGTTAAGATCTAATAGGCATAAAAATTTCTTATTTTCAGGGTTACTATTCTGATTTATCTTGCGTGTTGGTTAAACTAAAGGCATAATTTATCCTTTCAGAATAGTAAAATGTACAGGTGACTGAAAATTCAGTAATTCAACTTTTTCAGAGGAAAGAATAGCAAATTTATATTAAGAATGGAACTGTAGATCATAGCTTCAGCTTGATTTGGGAAAAGGTTGAGGACTTATGGAGTGGTTCACATACTTCTTCAGTAAAGAAAAATTGGAGTTGAAATTTTGGTTCAAGATTCTTGAGATTTTTAGTGCCAGCACTAACTGAATTGCTAAATAAATATGATATTGAGACTTGGATTGAATCTGTGTTTTACCACTGGAAGATTCATAACCAGCTTCATTGGTGAATAGGCCATTTCGAAGGAATATAGAATATCTAAAACAGTTAACAGATAGACAGCTGAATCCTTTGTCAGAGACCTTATATTTGGAGTGAACAGACTAAATGATCTTTTCATGCAGATTTATATTCTGGGAGGCACAGAACAGAACTCCTGTCATTTCAGGTCTTTGCCACTGAGAAATATCTTAGACAATATGTACTCATGCAACCTGTTTGTGAAAGAAAAGCATTAGTGCAGAAACCCAGGTGATAGAAAAGGTTCATTTTCCCTAAGCTATATAGAATTATTTATTTCAAATTCCTCTTCCAGGAGACACTCTAATATTGTTAAATTCTTCAGTGGGAATTTTTGGAGCCTCCACAATAACAGGGTAGTGAAGCACCTTCTTAAATGTCTTTATTTTCCAGCCTTTCCCATTGTTGTAGCATTATCCATGAAATGCAGTACCAATAGCTTTTATATTTGAGGAAAAAAAACCCAACAAGGTGTAAAAGAATTCAATAATACTTTGCATTTTGAAGAGGAAAGAGGAAAAATAAAATGTACTGCAAAAGCTCTGATTGTAACCTCAGGAGGTCAGTATGTCAGAGTGGAGGCATTTAAACAACAGGAAAAATAAATGCTATAATATTGCCCAAGAAAAATAGATAATTGCAATACTTTTAATATTTGAAATTCTTCTCTGAATGCCTGAGATGTAGAAAATTAGATAGAATACTAGGGATATCTCTTTGTTGTTGTAATTTTTAATATCATTAGAAGCAGGACTGTTCTCCCACATTGGAAGGAAGGATGATGGGATCACAAGGAAATGGGAGTCCCTAGGAGCCAAAATTTTTCTGTGTAGTTCCTGCATTAAAGCATTACATTGTTTGTAAAGTTTGTGTCATGCTTCCTCTTACTTGCCAAGTCACATAATCAGCTTTTGGGGTAGATGCAAGCCTGGTCCATCTTTCATCCTATTTCTTCCTGCTCCTTCTCTAAAAGCTGATGTTCAGGAGGTCACTGGCAACACCTATGTTGCTTTTATGTTCTTTCCACTCCTACTAGGTACAAGAATTTGTAGTTGGTTGGTGGGTTGGTTCTTTTGTTGTCGCGGGGCTTGTTTTTTTTGGGGTGTGTTTAAGTCTTCCATTTACATGATTTTTCTTTAATTTTCCTAATGTGATTGGGAATACTCTGCAGCTGCACCTTAGAGGGTTTTGAAGACTGGTAATGCTGGAGAGAAATAACCTATTTATAATGGCAAAGCAGGCAGGCAGGGAGAAGTTTTTTTACTCTGTTGTAATGCTAATGGAGGTTGAGAAGTGTGCTTGAAAGAGAAAGATGCAGAAGAGTAGAGCCTTCAGAACTGCTTGGCACTTAGGAACCCATGAGCACGTGGAAGGAGCCACCAGAGCATTTGATCAGCACATTTCTTTTGCCAATTGCCTGTGATAAAACCTCCCATTGTATTTAGAGACTAGTTCAAACCAGTCACGTGCTGCCTCCAAAAGGGAGGTTCTATAAAGCTAGCTGGCTTTCTGGAACAGCTGTGTGGCTTCAAAGTAATACTCTTTGGAGCAGAACATTTGCTGAGGTAGGGAGGGCATTGCTGACACCTAGTTTTCTGCATTGTAGGGTACCACAAGCAATGCAGTTGTGATTGTAATTGTAATTGTAATTGTAATTGTACTGTCTGATTAACTTCCGGACCTAATGCCAAAACTTGTTCTGACATTCCACTGTTAAAGGATATTCTGTGTCCTATGAAACTTGGCTTACCCCAAATCAGGCTAAGGAGGCTATGTTTTGTCCCTCATTCTTGGTTTTATTGTATTTATTGTGAGCATCCTGACTTAGTGAAAGATGTCCCTGCCTAAGACAGACTGCCTGGACAAGACGATCAGTAAAGGTCACTTCTTACCCCAAAAATGTTGAGATTTGGCTAAGATACAGCAACACCTTGATCACAAGGCAATGGAGTCATAAACACATAAGTTAGCAGATACTGTGAATAATAGTGAGAAATTTAAATACATCATAAACTGCATGGTATAATATATATTTTTGGAGAAATTAAATGCTTTTTATTATTAAGGTACTCTTAAGTACAGAAGGTGTCTTTAAAGAGCCTTTCTGAAAATGATCCTATGAAATTCAGTATGTCTATGTAGTTTAATGAATCAAAAGTCAAATTAGTCGTAATAAAATGAAGCAGTCATTTGAATCTGAAAATGTTCTGCTACAGTTTCCACTACAGCAGGTGATCAATAACATAGTGGAGTGGGAAAGCTTGAATTGATTCCACCATCCTTCTTGTGCATATGCCTACATTTCTGGGGCTACATCAAGCTCTTCTGCTTCAGTGTCTAACAGTATTTTAAGTGCCTTTCATTCACCTTGAAAAGCAAAGCGTGCTGCCCTTTCTGATCTGAGGTGCCAGAATCAAGAAACCTGACTGTGTACAGTTGAAACAAACCACCCTATGAAATAAATGATTGGTAACCCTCACAGAGGTGTTTTCCTCCTTTGAAGGTGGATGGAGGAGGGGAGAGTTTGGCTTTCCTGATAACGTAGTAAGGGTTAAATGAAACACTCACTCCCTCTGAATGAAAGTAGCCTCAGTGCCCTTGTGTCCTTATGAAAAGGAACATAAGACCTGGGAGCACATCGATATTATAGCAGGGACATTGTGGGCTGCTGAAAAGAAAATGAAACAGCTGAGACATGCTGGAATCCTTAATGCAAGAGGGAATTTCCCAGTGTTTATATAAGTGTTCTTCCTCAGTAAAACCTTTAAAACACAAGCACAATTTGCTGGCAAATCTTGTCAATAACTGAAGCTCAAAGGAGCAAAGATATTGTTAGCATATAGCTTTTTGTTTTGAGTGATGCTAGACCCTGTACTGGGAAATCCCCCCCCATTTTAACATATTAATTTTGAGGATTCCCTCTTCCATGTTTGTAGAATGATCAATAGTACATAAACTGCATAAAATGCCCAGCATAAAGAAAAGTCCTGTTCCAATGATATTTATTACAATGCTCAATAGTTGCAGCTTTAGCATTTACAGATTATAATCTGAACTCCTTGTCATAAATTTGGCTTAAACACTTAAGTACTTTAAACTGATACATTTTCTTTTTTTCAGCTTCCCTTTTAGTGCTAGAGCCTTAAGGCTTCTGCTCCTCAGATTTGCTTTCTTACACCCCAGAGGTCGTGTTTAAAAAAACCAAATTTTCTCACTTGATATTATTATTACATGAACTTGGTATTTCTTAAGAAAAATAAACAAATTAACAATAAATCACCAAATAATTCAAGGATTTTATTAAAATCACAGGATCTTGCAATACTGCTTTCCAATTAAATCAATGGACATTAAATTAATCCTTCTTTACATGACATTACAAAAACCCCCGAATATGCTGTTATGTCTTTTTACATTACATCTTTGCTGTAATTCTGACTTCTGGTCTACAAAATTGCCTCTTTCCATCATGATATTATTAGCTTTTTACTCCCTAAATACAGCTGATTATCTTTTACTATTTTACTATTTTACTGCATACATTTTTAGGAGTCAGATTTTTTTTTTTTTTTTTGTAGGACTCTGCTGAGCTCTTGTAGCTCCACCAAAGAAGCACCGTGCAAGAATGTTCTATTCATAGAATCATAGAATGGTTTGGGTTGGAAGGGAAATATCTGGATTAAAAAATCTTCTTTTTGCCCTGAATCTCTAAATTGTTGCCTGTATCTGCTAAACTGGTCTTTAAAGAGGAAAAAGTCACAAAAATGGTCTTGTGTTCTAATGCACACTGTAGCCTTACTGAGAAGCAGCAGTCCTGATGGTGTTCTCATGCAG
Organism: Hippolais icterina; assembly: GCA_013400075.1. Classification (NCBI taxonomy): domain Eukaryota; kingdom Metazoa; phylum Chordata; class Aves; order Passeriformes; family Sylviidae; genus Hippolais; species Hippolais icterina. The sequence continues at coordinate 158,478 of VWYN01029962.1, read as the reverse complement.
CCCTCCCCCTGCCAGCCTGGAATGGGCCAGGCACAGCTGGGAAATTGCTGCTCCCGTGTCCCCACGGTGTCCTGCTCAGGTGAGTGCCAGCTAGGTGCCACCTAGGTCACCTGGCGACATCTCAGTGACACATGAATTCTAAGAGGGAGAGATACTGAGCTGCTTTTTGGCCTCTTCCTGGTGTCAAAGGAACAAAATGCAGCCCAGAACAAAGTCCAGATCCTGGCCTGCTAATTAATTACTGTACTCACCTAAGTGTTTGTCAGAGTGTTGTGAAACCTTCATGTCTGGAATTCTTTCATGTGGAGGACCTTTGCATTTGAATAAGGTTCTCCCATGAAAGTTGCTGTATCAGCAAGACCAGTATGAATATTTTTAAATGCCATTTGGTACGTGGCACTTCATTATTTGGGTTACCTTTCCTTTCTCATTGAGTGAATGCCATTGCCTTTGCAAATGCTGTTCCCTGAGATGCAGAAAAGATTTTCAGTTTTAAAATCAGACCACTGCTATTCATAGAAACAAGTTTTCAGCCAATAAATACTATAGAAGCCTGGATGGAAAGGTCACTGCTGCGATAGCCAGGCAGGCTCTGTTTTATTAATGGAAGTAAGTATTATGTGTCTTTGTTGCATAATGTGTTTTGCTGGAAGGTGAAGCTGTACAGCAGTGAGCTTTCTCTAGAGGCCTATTCTCTTGGCTTTATGTCGAAGACAGGCTTCAGCAGTAAATGGCTTTAAGCTTGTCAAAGAAAGGTTATTAAAAATGTTCCTGCCTTTCAGTCTCCACGCTCAATCGGCGCAAAAATTCAATACTGTAGGGATTTTTTTCTATTTAGTCATGTCATTTGGCATTCTGCCTATAGCTAAAAATGAGATACCATCTGGTTTAAGCTCACTAATGATTCTGCATTGTTACCTGAACTGGTTCACTAGTTTATTGTTAGTACTTAAGAAATAAACTTGCCTTCTGCTAATTGCACTTTGGTTACTGTGTTTTCTTAAGATTTTAAATCTCGGTGATTTCTTGAGGTGGTGATTTGTAATCACAGCTCCTCTGTACTCACAGACTTCTGTACCAGTGCTCTGGATAATGTTTTCTGCTGCCTTAACACAGTCCTTTTATCACAATATATGCTTATATTGTAGTAGGACCTCATCTGCCTTAGGGCCTTTAGAAATTCACTGGTTTCAGGTGTGAGGTGATTGGCAGGAAGTTAAAGTGCAAGTGCTGAGGACAGAGATGCTGCTTTGCTGAGCACAGACATCAGGTGAAATCAAAGGTGATTGCACTTTATTCCGTTCAAGTTTTGCACTTCTTGTTACTGTCTCTTCTTGCCTAGATATTTCTAGGTTCTACAACTCTAACCAGAGTGGTAGGGGTCTTTTTGTAATTAAATTAATCGGATTGGATTCAAAATTACCTTTATGTAATTTTCATCTAATGTATTTCTAATGTCTTTAGCTAAAATTACTGCAGATTGATGCGAAATTACTCCATATTCTTTCTAGTGTTTTGTTCCCCATTCAGGGAGATGACAAAATAAATACAGGCAGAAGACCTCAAGAAAACTCAGTTTATCTGACTGTTTTCCTGCCTGGTGCTTCCTCCTGTTGCTGCCCCCAGTCTGAGGGACTCCTCATCCTGCAGCTACCCAGGAGCAGCCACTGTCCTCTCCCCAGAGAGTCAGCAGCCACCCTGGGCTATCTGTCCAGCACAATTAGATTATGCTATACAAAGTTTGTAGCTTTCTGTTACAAACACCTGCAGAAGCAAATGAGCCAGGTCATCAATCTGTGGCTTAGGACGCCCAAAGCAAAACATTTTGGGAATGAAAGAGCAACCACCAAAAAGGCAGTAGTGCAGCGTTATAAAATGGAAAATAATGCAATCTGAAACATTTCCCAGTGTAAAATGAAGCAATGGTTATTAAAGCAGAAATCATGCTGGGCTCCAGTACCTCAGCTGAACACAGTCACACCTCACTGAAATAATGTCTAAAAATGGAAGAAAAGCTTTCCCCAACATCCAATAATGTTCCAACTCCTGTGATAAAATACCAAGTAATGGAGGGAATATTCATAGAATATACATTTATTTAATGTGAAGTTTTGTTCAGGATGGAGATCATGTCCTTAAAAGCTTATTTTAGTTCTTGTTACAAAAAAAAGAACAGTTGTTTTTTCTTCATTCTGTTTCAGTGTTCCAAGACAAGTGTAATCATCTGGGATGTTTTCTTTAGGGATGTGGCTGCTCATTAAATGTTGGCATGTCTGTTTTTCCTGAGTTGTATTTTCACATTTAATCAATATGTATACATCTGAATCTGTCACTAGGCCTGACCCTCATACTCAAAGCCTCATTTAATGAAAACATTCCTCTGCTTTAGTGGAGGAAAAAAATTCTTTATTCATCAGTGTGGTAAATATAACAACTTCTATTTCCTTTTAAATAAACACATAAGAGAGTAAAAATAGAATCAATGGTCTTCAGCTTTTCCTTATCCTACCTGGAAGCCTTACAGAAGTCAAGCAAAGAGAATCTTTTTGTTAGTTTTCCCTTGTGTCTACTGTGATGTCTGGATGGTGAGACGTTTTCCACACAGGAGAAGCTCAAGGCATTCATTGAGTTTTTTGGTAGGGCAGATATCCAAGGGCTGTTTGTGCAGTTTACAATTTCTCTCCTGAGCTGCTCAATCATCAAGCAATGAAAAATGTCACTTGCATTGCAGAAGCAAGAGAACCCTCCCTCGTCCTGTGGGCATTCCCCAGCCTGAAATTATGTAAAAACCAATTACAGTCATAGACCTTGGGCTGACTGCTTTAACTTCTTTATTCCACTGAATCTCAGATGAGGGACAAATGTACTCAAATGTGCTTTGAAATAGCTATTACCATGAACACAAATACTCTGTTGAATAAGAAAAGTAACAATCTTCATTTTTTCAGGTACAAATGCAAAGCCTCTTCCTTCTTTAAACTGTCCTGATCCATTCTGTGAACTGATTGCTTTTCAATACCCTAGGGTGAAGTCATACATTCCTTCTGAGCAGGACATATTCCCGTGTCCTTGTAGCTGGCAAGTTCTCATAGTGCTCTCAGAGCCTGCAATGCAGCCTGGAAATGCATTTTCTAAAAGCAGTAAATTTTAGGTATAATTGATATATTCATTCTCTGTGAATAAAGCACTTGTTGCTGGTCTCATAGCAGCACCAGTGGAGCACCGGCTCTTGACTTCCTCCCACCAGTCTGGAGAGTTACCAACCTGTAGGCAACGCCCAGATGGCATGAAATGCTTTTTTGGAATTGGTATGTGAAGCAAGTTCAACAAACAGCTTGTTCTGCTCCCCAGTTAAAAACCATATGGAAGATGGGGAGCAACAGGGTGGTGTAGGACAAAGTCCTAAATGACCACTGCTTCTTTTGGCTCTCTTTCTACAGCAGAAGACACAATGGGTTTCATGGTCAGGAATTACATGAATAGCAGAAGAACCTTATATTTAGAAGGTTTTAAGTTACTGATAAATATATTTTTTAAAATAGTCAAGAGTCCTCTCAAAATGGTTTTGAATCTTTTTTGTCACTTCATTGGTTCTGAGAACTTGGGGCAGGCAAAAAAGTGCAAACAACTGCAATTTCATAAAATAGCACAAGAGTGCAACTTTCATCTGACTGGAAAAATTAACTTCACTGATAAAGATTTTTCCCTTTTTCAACTGGTATTTTGATGGAATTATCAGGCTATGATGCTGTGAAGGAACACCATGATAGCAAACTTGTGTCTTTAATTATCTGGGCAAAGAAATGAAATTCCTTTGGTTGACCTGCAATTAAACAAGGAATGCTTTCCTCTGCCTTGTTTTTGAACCTATGTTTTTGCTCTCTCATTCATGACATTTTCTGTGGTTTAATTTATGAATGTTTGGGCAACTGCTGGTCAGTATGCACTCATGCTTTCTTTTCCCTTCCTATCTTACAGCCCTTTGTCTGGTTATATTATTAATTTAAATGAATATTAATTTTAATAAATTTAATTTTAAATTTTAATATTTGATCTAGTAGTTTTTTATCCATGTATATGTGTATGATTGAATGCAAGTGCACCTACAGTTGTGCACATCTGCATATGCCTGTTACATCAACTATGCACTAGTAGCCATCAGTCATAAAACCTCAAGAGTGAAAGCCCAAAACTCCAAGGGGAAGGAGTTCTGGAGTATAAATCAGTGTGATTTAGATGGAAGTGGTTCCTTGCCTGTGTTGGGATGAAGCCTTATATCTGAAGTCTGTTGACTACAGGAGATCACTAATAAAGGCTTCTTTGTCTTTTATTGACACTTAGGAATCCCTCACATCCCCCGTGTATGAGAACACTAGGAAAATACAGGACAGGACACTTAATTACCTGTACATCCAGAAAAAAGTAAAATTATTCTGTCTTTTCCAGGATTTCAAATAGCAAATGAATAGCAAAGCTATTGTACATCTCAGTGTTCTGCCACTAGAGAGCACCAGAATGTTTGGTTGTAATGGACTGATTGCACTAAGTTCCCTTGCCTTAAAATCGTGTTCTTTTATGTTGTACAAGTCTCTTCCAAAATGCCTGCATGATTTTGGCCCAGTTTTAATAGACGTGTCTAATATCCTGAGAAAATATCCGCTTCTAGGTATATCATATCAGAAAGTATAATTTAGACTTAGGGCTTGCAATAGTTAAACCCCAATTCTTTCACAGTTCGTCCCACAAAAGCCAAATGAATCTGCTAATTCTGCCATCAGACATTTTGAGCACATGAGTGTGTGGCATTCGATTTTATTGATCTAGTGTAAAGTGGAAAACACAAATTATGATTAGAGACAGAATTCTGGCTGTTTTATCTAGATAGAATTGCAATTAATGTGATTTTATCAGCGTTTAAGTTGAGAGATGAAAATCTGATCCTGACTTGCTGCCAGAAATGAGGTGCTCATTAAAAAGACATAAAGGTTGGGGCAGATTCCAGATATGAACTTCCTTGCTTGCTTGCTTCTCTGTATTGCAGTGGTAATGCTGCAACCTAAACTTGAATGCAAACAGTGATTCAGCTGTGCTTTCAAACAAGAGAACAAGTCACAGAATCAAATTTTGTTTCCATTTTAGAACAGGGAAGCTTACATGAGAAAGCTAGGGGTTTTATTCTCAGAGTTGAGGGAAGAAGTATCTTTAGCTGTGGGGAGTGTAGTCCCTGGTCAAAAGGAGCTGTACCTTTCTGTACCATTCAGAAAGATTCTCCAGCCCCCCAGCACATGAAGACCTGTTCTCTGTTCCTGGGTTTGCAAGGCCCACCTTGATGGCCACAGCCTTGTCATCTCCATTCTGTGGCCTCAGGACACACAAGAGCTAGAGTAAGCTGAGCCCCTGAGGGTGTCCTTTTCAGTGAATACCTAACCCAAAGGATGTCAGAGAATGCCTTTGTCCAGTAGAAGATGCACAAGAGAGTAGACTGAGAATCCAGTAAAAATGTGTGACAATAATATGGGATGCAGTTGTTCTCCCAGTCCTGGATTGTGAAACTCCAGTGATACTGACTCTCTGAAGAAACAGACGTAAGAAATATACATAAGAAATGTTCTGGACTAGAATGGCCATCAGAGTGCCAAAGAGAGATGCATGGGTTCTGCTATCATAGCCAATAACCAGTATGTGTAATTTGAAACACTGGGTTTTGATTATTGTGGAAATAAAGACCCAGGCTTATTAGTCTGCCAAGAACACTGATTTCTGGAATTTAATTTATCCTTGGTACTTCTAACTGTACATTCACAAATAAGTAAGAAATAACATTGCAGTGCATTAATATCACAGGTCCAAGCAATAGAGAGCTCTGCTTCTGGACAACAAATCATTATGTGTTTTAAACAGAAAGCTACCTTTCTTTCTAATTGCAAATATATCAGTAAGAACACTGCTTACTCTTTTTCCTGAAAAAAAAAGTCCCAACTCCGTAAACACTGATCAATCCTGTGCTAAAAATGCTCATTTTAGCATTACAGGACCTAATTTGTCTGTAAAAGACATACTGAGATTCGAGTAAAATCAGGTTACCTAAATGCCTAAAGGTCCGATATAGTTAGTGGTGATTATGCACACATCCAATAGGCGATCCTATTGCAGTTTAGAAGTACCAAGCCTTGCTATTGAGAAAATAAACATCTTTCTTAAAGCCCATAAGAGAGGAACAAGAATTACAATAATAATCACCAGTTTGTTGTACAAATCATGAGGATCTGCAAGACTTGGTGTTAATTTCAATAGGTTTAATTCAACCAAGTCCCCAGTCCAGAAAATAAAGAACAAAATATGCCCAAACACCTGAGCATAAAAAATATAGTCAAATACGTCTGCTTTAGCTAATCCCTTAACTGTAACTTTCTGTGTAAGTATCTTCTTAGGTCTCTTTCAGTAGCCAGAGACTTCTGTTCTTAAATTTAGACACTTGATGAAATACTGTGATAAATAGTCACAGCCTGATGAATGTGGGCCAATTGCCTCATCTAGAAACATCCAGAGTTCAGAAAAAGCTTAAATTCTCACATGCCAATTATTTATTAGAAGGAAAAACCAGTTTTGACTATTCTTCTGGTGATATCAAGGAAGCAAATCAGAGAATCCTTTAGGTTGGGAAAGAACTTTAGGATCATGAAGTCCAACATTTAACTGAGAACTGCCACGTCCACGGCTAAGCCATGTCCCTGAGGCCAATCTTTTAAATAGCTCCAGGGATTCCTGCACTGCCCCAGGCAACCTGCTCCAACGTTTGACAACTCCTGGGGTGAAAAAATTCTCCCTAAGATCCAATCCAAGCCTCCTCTGGTGCAACTTGAGGCCATTTCTCCGTGTCCTGTTATTTGCTACCTTGGAGAAGAGGCCAGCTTCCCCCAGCTTCCACCTTTCAGGTATTTGTGGGGAGAGAAGGTCCCCCCAAGCCTCCTGTTCTCTGGGCTGAGCCCCCCAGATGCCTCAGGTGCTCCTCAACAGACTGGTGCTATCAGAACTTTTACCTGTTTAATTCTTTAGACACTCAAAGTTTTCCAAGGTGACTAATAATATTGATATAATAATAATAATAATAATAATAATAATAATAATAATAATTTCTTTTCAGAATTACATTTTAATGGTACTGTTAAAACTGAAAGAAATATTTCTATGTGATCAGAACTTTTTTGTTTCAAAATCTGTTACTTCACAGAATTCTCTAGATACACTTTTTGGTTCCTTTTTTTTAATACCATTGATTTACTGCCTCTGTTTACGTTGGAACAGAGATTTAAAGGATCATTTTCATTTATGTTTTAAAACACATTATCCAACTGCTTCTCCCCAAATCATATTTTTCTTGGCTGTGTTTAACTCACATTGCATCTGTGGCAATAAATATCAAATGAAAGTAGAAAAAAAAAAGGTGAAGGCAACTCCATTGTAGTAATTAGATTACTCTGGAAATAAAGCTGTGGATCACTAAAATCTAATTTGGAAGTGATGAAGTGCATGTGATTGCCAAGTAATTATTTCTGCACAGTTGTTGTCCATGGGGAGAACAGAATTATTGGACACTACACAATGTTAATGATGCAATAGTTTGACAACCTCATGAACATGCAGAAGCACTGGTCTTTTCAGGACATTTTGTGACAATTTGTATTCACCCAAAATTCTGCATTAATATGTGCACCAAAATCAGTCTGTGTTAGCAGCTTTGGTTGCTGTTTATCTTTGCAGAATAAAACTTGAATGTGACCTTATGATCAGAATTTATGTGTTGACTCACTTGCAGAAGATGAAGAGATGTTGGGTAAGACACAGAAAGAAAAAGGATGCAGTTATCCTCCTCTGGAACATTTAAATTTAAATTTAAATTTTGCGTGTAATATTATCTGAAGTTTTTTCTAGGCAATGGGAAATGTAGAGATTGCAACCATGGCTCCATGATTATTAAATGTGATTATATTGTAATACTGATAATATTTTCATCTTATATCACACTTGTATTTCAGATCCAATTTTTACTAATCTAGAAGAATTAATTTTTCTTCAGCACTAATCACAATATCTCATTGTTGACTATCAGAAGAAATGCCACAGCAAAGAGAAAAGATTTAAGCATAGATGCACTAACCCTATACCAAGGGTCTGGATTCCATATTGTAACAGTATCAGAAATCCAAATTTTTTTATCAAAGTGTTTCTGTTACTGTGGCATGAAACATTCCTGTATTTTTGTTTTCCAAATCAGTGACTTTTTTGTAGAAATTTTTACCTTGTTTTTTACTCAAACTGGTAGGTTCATAAACCTTGATGCTCGTTTGTGGTCTAATCTCATGTTTTATCAGCAAATTTATTTGTCTGGGTTTTGCTCCAGGCAGGGGAGTCACCTCCACCCTTTTGGATGACAATGAGATGGGATTCCAAAAGCATTTTCTGATGGGCTTGGCAAAAATAATCGGATTTAAAAGCCACAAAGTAAACTAGAGATCAGTGGAAGAGTAGGAATTCCGACTGAGATTTACTAATCAAATATAATTTGTAATTTTTTTTTCTGATCCTGCTTTGCTGAAGTCAGTGGGAGGAGATAGAATCAGGGCTTGAAATTTCAATTTTCTAAGCAATATTTAAAGTTGCAGCTAACAAGATTTGCATGCAATTGTTCATACATGCACTTGCAGAGCTGAATTTCAGCCAAGATCTGCGTTTAGGAAGCGAGATGTGGAGCAGCATTGAATCACTTCTATTGCATTTGGGCCATGCAGGAAGGTTTTAGTGCTGTGGGATACCCCGGTACCCAACTCAGTAATGAGATACCTCCCTGCACTGAAGCAGACTAGAACTACAGGTCACAGCTCTTACTGTGAAGTGTCGTGCTGCTCTCTGTTATGGGATTGAAGAATAATCACAGTGAGCCAAATGACCAGCAGGAGTAGAAGTTTTTCCTTTAGAATATAATGATCTATTGAAACAAGTGAGAACAGCTGAATTACTTTTGGATTCTGAAGGATTCTGAAGAAATCACTGTTCCTCTTAGCTGCTGTGACCAAATAAGAGGCAGCACCTATATTCCATAATTTTCACGTATCAAGAAATTCATACAGAAGCATGGTGTGGGGGAATAATTTCCTTTCCCTTTGTCTTCCCATGCTTTGCCTTCTGCTGAGCACCTGATGTGTCGTGCTGCCAGTCTGAGAGCAAAGTGCTCCAGACAGTTGCTGGCCCCAAGAAAAGTCTGAAGTAATTAATACTCCTGCTACCAAATTTTTGGAAGTTGTGTGCAGCTGTCATGGGTTGGAACCACATCTTGCATCACCCTGTATACTACCAGTGAGGAAATGAGAACTTCTGAGTTGGTTTGTTTCCAAAGTGAGCGTATATAGTCACATATAGGAGTAGAGTGAATCGATTCTCCAAACCTAGGTGGTGTGAATGCTATTTAAATGACACGTCTCATCTAATTTCTCCTGTGGCTAGGAAAAGACCTCAAACAGTCTTGAAAATTAAAACATTTTGACTTGGATATGTGAGTGGCTGGGACCAGATCCCTGTCATGCCTATCTACTGTCACTGAGAAAATAAGTTGGAAAGATGGCATGCTTTTCTGCTGGCATAACTACTGTGAGGATTAAGTCAATGAATAAAAAATGTGCAAGGAACAGAGAAATGTAACCTGAGCATGTACCTAAGATTTGTTACCTAGTTGCTGGCGTAAGTGAGAAAACTAAAGCTTAGCCCTGAAAATGAGAGTTTTAGATGAAGTTCTGCAAGAAGACATTCCTATGAAATAGATTTTCTGCTTTTCACTTACAAGAGACATTGAGGAGGTTAAAAATATTTTTCGATTACTATTGTCTCATTTGTTTATGGAAGAAATATTTAACAAAGCAGCCTCCAAAGCCGTTGTCCAAAAGGAGATACAGCATCATATTCCAGTTGTCCTTTTCAGCTGAGGAAAGTAATTGGAAGTGTATTTTAATTTAAAAGACTTGTAAAAACAAATTATTTCATCCTATCCCTCTATATCTGAGTTTAATCCTAAAAGCAAGATATTTAACTGGTTTCAGCATGCTTTTTATCAGGACTGGGATTTAGTCAAATCTCTTACTATCTGAGGAACTTGTCAGAGATGCTGCCTTCTCTCTTCCACCTGCTTGCCCTCCCTCCCTCCTGTAACCCTTTCAGGGAAGGATGGTTCTTGCCCTGCATCTTGTGAAGCCTGCACAATTTGCAGGTGCTACTGAAACTAGTAAAAAGCAATATGACAAAGTTCTATTCACACAAATTAATAAACCAACAGAAAGAGGGGATTTATGGTGTTTGGTGTTAGCTTATTCTCTTTCCACTTAGTATATAGAAAGAAGCAAAGGCCAGGACTACACATTTTGGGAAATCTCAGCCTAGGTGTGACAGAATTAGTCCCACATATTATTAAGCCTGCCTCCCTCAACATAAATTCACAAGTGGCAAGTCCTACTTTGGGACAATGGCAGCCAGGTAGTAATTGTGGTGTTTAATTCAGTTTAATTGTAGTGTTTAATTCAATGTGCTTTGGAGCTGACTGAGATCCTTCCCCAGCCCAGGTACTCACGTATCTCCTTTAATTAAATTGAGCCCAAAAGGTTTTACATATAGAAAAGAGGGATTCAGGAGCCACTAAATATTTCTGAATCATTTGTTGGCAGAGTTCTCACCTCATCTCAGAACCATAAGAACACGGACAACTTCAGCACTGTTGTTTCCCCTGCTCTGAGGAAATGCTGCTAACAGTGCTGAGGGGGAACCAACACCTTCCTTTGCTGTCTCTGGGCAGCCTGGCTGCTCCAGAACACGTAAATGATGTGGTGGTGACACTAGAAAAGCCATTATTTTGGACATCTGCAAATATTAATCAAATATATCATTGTAAGAGAAGCATAATTTACCAAGTAATAGATAAAAATACTTTGAGAGTCCGTTTTCCATCATCACTGTATCAAAGCTACAAAGGACCTCCAGTGCTTGGAAAGTGATTTAAATGGATTTCTTCTTTGTTTCTGGCCTGCCACTTTATGTGATTTCTATAATATAAATACATTTTAAACTGAAAACCTAGATTGAGTGTCCTAACACTGCAAATTTATTTTTGTTTTATAGAATTACATTTGCAGGCCTGCTATACTTATGAATTGTATTTTCTCAAGCCAGTTATGAGACTGTAATGGGTTAAATTAATCAGGCTGTATAAATGTGAGCTGAACATATGGTCAGACCCTCAGAGAGTTTTAAAAAGCAAATGTCTGCTAAAATAAGTAAAGTCCAGCTTTTTGTGAGTATGTTGTCAGCATGAAAAGAGTCCTCCTATTTACCACAGTGAAAAAAAGGGGAACATCTGCAATTATTTCACTTCTCTAGTTGCACACAATGAAATGGGAGGAAAATTAATGTTTAAGTAGGGACAAAAAGGCAGAGAGGTGGAAAATCCATTTGGGAAACTGGTGTGAAAAGTTGTGGGAGAGAAGAAATATTTAATGGCTGGACTTGTAATGGGAAAGGGAACAACTCTAAACTGCAGGTCCTCAAACTGCTGCAGAAGTTTTGATTTTTAAGTGAATTATTTTTGGTTTTACTCCTCATTACAACACTCCAGACTAATACAATCAATTTGAAAAAAACCCCAATCTTTTAAAATTAAACACCTGTCTTACGATCCTTACCAGCTTTGGACTGCAAGTTTTAGAACTGATCAAAGATATCAGAGTTTTTTGTGCTATTTTACAGATAATAAAAGAAATGCCTGGCCTGTGACATCTGTATGGTCTCTGAGTAAAAGACATTTTTATGTCCTCTTTCTTTAATTTTAAGGAAATACTTTCAAGCAAAAAAAATGCTAGTGTGGAAACTTCTTGTATTCAAAAGAATTTTTAACCTGAAAGTTTTGATTTTATTTTTAAAAACAACGTCCATTGCTCTGAAAATCTATTTGACAAAGAGCAAATATCTTTTTCTGGTGTCCTTGAGACACTGCTCTCATCTGACTTATGCATTGAAAATTAGTTGGAGCTGATAGTGATTGAAGACTCAAGAAGTCATAGGTCTCCTAAACAATAGACAAGGAAGTCTATTTTTCCCTATTGGATTTTCATCTACAAGCAAAAATTACTACGTTTTATCTCTGGCTTGTCAATTTGAAAGGGGGCTGGAACAAAGAAGTCAAGGACACCACAGCCTGTTGAGATGAAGTATCCTTTAGGTCCCTTTCCTACATGCTCCCTGTTCTCTCCAAGCAGTGACTGAGACAGCAGGACAGGAAAATGTGTTGATTGCAGACAAAACTGGTTTTATATTATGCCTGATAAATCAAGGTTCATGGACCCTCATAATCAAATTAGTGTCTTTGTAGGGTCAGAGCTAAATAATGGAAACAAAAGGATTTTGCTCCCTATAGCTAAATGCTTAATGATATTATTTCTTTTTCCTACCACGAGAACTTTACTGAAGGTATTGACTTTAACTCAGTGGCAAAGCTTATATGTAGCTGAGTATGTCTAGGATTTCTCTCTCTTTTCAAGACTATTGAAAAAATTAATTGTTCTTTGAAATCTTTAATGTCCATGTTTAATCCTTTCACTGTGCCAAAAGGGTTTCTCTTAAGGAACCAGTGAAGCAAATTTATATTTTCCCATTAAAAGTTTAAAAGCCTTTTCCCTGCAAAGTTACTGTGTATGTATATATAATATTTATTTTTAATTTTTTATGGAGTAAGTAGTTTGAGGCATGCATCAGCTTTCAAATTCCATATATATCACTGATACAAATTCTTGTATTATCTTATGAAAAATTCAGATATTTTATGTAAGACTCTGCATTACCTGGATCCAGCTCTGAGCCACCTTAAGGCAGCAGGGGCCTCAAAGGCAGAAGTGGCACATTGCTGCTGGCACAGTGGGATGTATGTTTTTATTGAAATTAGCAATGAGTTAGTGTTTTCAAATGGCCACTGAGATGCTGATGTCCATGGAAGTTACTAAGGTGACATAGCAGGGAGCATGGAACACCTTGAAAAATCACTTGGTAACTGTCACAGAAGGGCAAACCTGCAAAGCAACCTCTAAAAAACCCAGAAACAATCACAGATCAGCCTGTTCTAGGGAAGGTGCAGAGAGATCACACAACTCACTGGTTTGCAAATATGGCAGCGATAAATTTGCACTCTTTCACTCATATGCCATGACAACACTAATTGAAAGTCTTGAAAGACAAACAAAAAATTCTTCCTTTTGTTATAAATCTTCCTAAAATTTGGGCCTTGTTCTACATATCATCCTCCTAACTCTGCCAATAATTAGCCTTTCAAGCATAAAAAATGTGTATTACTTACAACATAATTAACTAACTGTAAGAAAACATTAAAATTAATAGGATAGTAGTGACAAAAGAGTAAAAATCATTTCCACCCTGGCCCTCCAAAAAGCATTCAGAGTATTAAATGACATATTCAGGTTGTCTTTTGAAAAAAGCTTTGTGAAACAAACCCAAAGGCTTATAATTTCTGTCTGCAAGGCACTGCATACAGTTAATAGTGTAAAATATGTTAAAATCTGCACAATGCGTCTCACTTTCCACTAATGAGATTTCAAAATCCATCTTGATTTGCGGCTGTTTACATAGGGAAATTAAAAAATTGATTGGTTACTTCCTTCCCTGGATCCCTGCACCTTGCCTGGCTGCTTGCCGTGACCAGGCAAACCTTTGGAGCAAGAAGCAGACTTTGCAGCAGCAGGGGCTGTGAGGAGGGAGGCTCTGGGATCAATTAAAATGCCAGGCTTTTCCATGCTGCTTTCCAGAGCATCTGTGCATGATTCCACATAAATTTAGGGAATTAAAGATCAGACAAAGGTAAACATTTCCACGCTTTGCTTAGCATTGCATCAAAATGAGGGTATGAAATATGACAAGACCGTTCAGACCGAAGCTGTGTTTGCAGTCTCCATTTTATTTACATCCAATTCCTTTGTTATTGCAGTTATGTCATAACTACAGGCTGTTTGAGTCACTGTTTGGGTGCAGACTCTGTTTGGAAGTTCAGATCAAACCACTCTAGCTATTGGGAAGCAGCCTGAGAAAAAAATACATTATCTTAGCAAAGAGATGGGGTTTTTAAATACATCATATCCCCTTGGAGACACCAAAAAAATCTTTCTCAAAAAACCTCTCCAAGTAACAAAAAAAGCAAACGCAATCATTTTTCTATTCATCACACACTCAGATTAATTCTGGTAATTCTGTATCTTGGCAGACAATTTCAATATTCAACATCCTGGCCAGCACACTCCAACCACCAGTGCCTTAGAAAAGCCCTGCTTTGTTTTGAGGTAGTCAGCACTGCCATTGCAAATGAAAGGTGTCTTCAGCTCTTCATCTCAGCAGTGATCTGTTCCTGGAGGCACTCGGGCTTTGTTTCTGTGCTGCATGCACAGGGCAGAGCGTAGAGCCTCTGGCCTGCAGGACAGGAGAACCAGGTGGGTGCAGAAGGATGCACCAGCCACCCTCTGCTGCTGGGTACACGAGGGGCATGGAGCAGATGTGGCAGGGAAGGGATGGGATGCTGCCACTCCTCCTGGAGAAAACGCTGTCAGTGTGGACAAGCAATTGAGGCCGAGAGAAGGCAACACAGAAACAGATTTAGAATTAACAAACAATGAGATGCTGTGTGGAAAAGGTGGAGTCAGCATTCCAGTTAAATCCAAAAGGGTTATATGAAAAGTACCAAAAAATAAAAAGCAGTTCAGGGACACAAAGAGTTTGCCTTGAAATAATACCTAGTGAAGACTGGGTCTCCTACGTTACCACATTCTGATATTTCTCTCAGAATAATGTAATGCTTTAAATATTTTCAATATTCCTTTCAGGCATTGAACTCTATCAGTCACTTTTCTAGCCTTCTTCAAAATTTCAACTGAAAGAGTTTTACCATCATTCTAGAACCAGAGACTATAAACCATAAAGGTTCCCAACTGAATTTGACCTGCTGAAGTAAGTTTGGTGAGAATGTGGCCGTTTATGTTGCTCAGAAATATGTATGACATGGTGCAAGTTCCATTATACAATATAATGATCTGTATTGTTCATTTTGTGTGATGGATTGAAAGAAGAGAGAAGTGTTAAGCCTGGGTACTGATTGCAGCAGCTGACAGTTTTCTGCTGTTAAGAACCCAGAGAAGAAAAGTTGTTATGAGAGGAGGAAGAGCGATTTTTTCCAGATTGTGGTAGTTATTTTTGTACTGCCGCTGCCTTCTCAAGACTACATAGATCACATCTAACACCAGCAAACTTCTGCTGCCTGAGAAAGGTGGTGTCTTTTTTCCTTAAGTACAGATTTATGGCCTTTTGGAATCTGCAATATTTCTTTACAGCAATTCCTTTTTTGTAGTATGTGAATATAATTTTTTTTTTCCAGTAGTCCTGATGTATGGAATTTCCAGCCATTGATATGTTCAGCCCTCTCATCTGGATTTCCAGCTACAAACCTGCTTTTCAACATTAGAGAATTTGCTTTAAAGTCTTAGATGGGTAGGAGCAGTCTTAAATGGGTAATAGCAGCAGCTTTGTCAAAATCCATTACCTCAGCATCATGATAATCTTGCAATGTCCTTTTACCTTACTTTTAGTTCTTAATCTAAAGCGTTTATTTAAAACCTGCCAAGAACAGAGAACCAAATTGCCTAATCTTCCAGAAGAATACGTGTGGTTACTTTGCATGATGTGGCACAACAGTTAAATTGATGATGGTTTCACAGGATCAGTGAAAATAGGCGAAATGTTAGCGTTGTGTGATGGTATTACAAATGCAGACTTCAAAAATCTTGAACTGCCTCATCTGTCTGCCTTGCCTTGGGCTAAGTTACATGTATTTAAACCAGGAATCACCACAGGGAAAAAAAATCTTTGAATGGTTAATGGTCACAAAGTTCAACTACTTTTCTCTTTCAATATTGAACCTCTGGCTTTTGCAGGAGACAGCCCCAGTAGCATTTGTTTTCCCCTTCCTTTTAGGAGAAGAAAAACAGTTTATTCTGCCTGTAGAGAGTGTTCAGAATCTCCTCAGGTTGGCATATATTCTGTGATGAAGAATAATATAATTTACTTCTTCCATCTTTCCATTAATCCAAATACTAGTTAAGAAAATAGATTTTGTTCCACCCTCCTCTTCCAGATAAAGTCCTGATTCATATCAAAAGGCAAAGCTGGAAAAAAGGGTACAGAATATTCTGCAGCTTCTCTAGAGCCAGTTCACCATCTGCCTCTCTATTAGGTTTTGGTAATAAAAACAATTTCCTAAGCCTAGTAGACTCTTACACATTTCCTAATCTATTTTTAAAACCAACACTATCGCGTGTACTGAGTGAAGTATGCAGTTGCTGTAGAGCAGTTTTACATAATGCTTTAGTTGATTATGATTCAAACTGAATTTTTCCTCCAAATGCTGGGTGAAAGTTGCCTAGAGCAGCATCATTATCCATGTTAACAGTAATTAACACACTGAATTGGCAGCTTGGACAATGCAGAGTGAGCACCTCCCTTTTTCTGCAAACACAACTGTTGTCTTAATGTTTTATGTAATAAGCACTTCTGTTTTCAAAAAAAGTATAAAGGTGTATTTCAGACATCTTCTACCCAGCAATTTGATATCTAAACTAGACTTCTACATCTTAAGAAGGCAAATTTTAATTCCAAATTGCAGAGCATGCATTTAATTATAGACTGAATTAATACCATTCATGATGCTTTTGTAATTGTTATAAATAAAAAATATTTTGTAATCACTTTTATGGGAACAGTCACAAGATTTGACATTCCTTTTGCACAAAACATGCTGATAATTAGGGAGATCTGTGGCTGTTGGGCAGAGCAGTGATGGTTCTGAGCTTGTGGTGTCTCTGTTTTGCCATATGTGGTTTGAAGAGGACATGATCCCTGCTCTGGTCCTTCTGCTTCCCTGGCTAGCTCTCCCTGCGTGAGATGAGGGGATATTGGAGCTGACAGGGTTTCTGCAGGATGGGAGCCAATGGGAGCACCAGAGAGCACACATGAAATATATGCTCCTGTTCTGTTGGTGCTGGGCCGTCCAGCTCAGAAAAGGACAATTTAATGTAAGCTTAGACCTCTTCTCAGGCATACAAATTATAAATGACATACTCTGAAACAAAAATCTGACCTTTTTTTTTTAAGTGAGAGAGCACACTTGGAGACAGAAAAGGGGGAAGGGTATGGTGTTAGTCTAAAACATATCTTTGACCACTGCAGTTGGGCCCTTCTGCTTTTGCACTGCTGCCTCAGCACAGGAGCCTTTCCCTGGCTGGAGAGGATCCTCAGGTGGCACTGAGCTTTCCTCAGCTGTACCACAGAATCCGAGCTCTCCCAGCACACCTCTCAAACTGTCGGTCATACTGACTGCCTTAACAACCCAGGGGGAAAAAATCAAACATTCCTGAGTGTTCAGAAGAAGAAAGCATATGTTTGTTTCTCAAAGCACATTTTTCAGTTTAACACATGCAGTTCTCAATAAAAGCAGCGCTGTACCTGGCCAAAAACCTTAGCAGCTCTTTGAAAATGTGCCTCTAATGTGAATAACCATAAAGTGTATTTAAGTGCAGACGAATATGCTTCTACTGCACAAGCAATTGTAAAAATAAAATGTCTCCCACTGCTGCCAATGCATTACCCTGGAAGATTACTACAACACATGTGCTCACAAACGCAGCACAGTCTAAACTTGGCTTACTGCAGCAAACCACAGTAACTCTTTCCAAGAAATGTTTCAGTGGTGTTGGCCTCAAAGGTTATTCCTACTCTTGGCAGGTGACCCAAATAGCAGAATGCCATGAGCACACCAGGTCTGTGCTCGTGAGCAGCCGTGGTTCTGCTTTTCTGCTTTCCTGCTGCCCCTGTGCATCCCTTCCTGCCGTGCGTGACTGCTCTGGGCACTGCCTGCACAGCCCTTCCCACAGTGCCCCGTTTGCCAAGACATGTTCCCAACACTACTGTGCTTGTGCTTCCCACAGTCCAAAGTCATGAAGGCTGGTGCAATCAGGAACAATTGTACATCCCCTCATGTCAATTTAAAGCTCACAAAGTGCCTGAGAGCACCTGGCATTTTCAGTGAACAACCTGTCTGTCAGGATATGTCTAATAGAAGAAGGAAAAACATGTTTTCCATTCTTTGTCAAACAACTACAAGAACTTTCAAAATTCTGTTATTTCTTTTTGCTTCAGCAAAACACATTTTGATTTGGAGGGGGTTTTTTTGTTTGTTATTAAATTGAAAAAACTTGATGCAATTTGGGAGAGAAATACGAACAGCAGAACGCTGCCACATTTCTCCACTTTTGACAGCTGACTGTTTCAGGGTGATCTAGGTCCTAAGCTTGAGTAATTAATAATATATCATGACAGCAGCTCAGCAGTGCTCATCTGCATTCCTTGAAAAGTTCCTGAGTGGATTTTCACTGTATGTTTCGGTTTTACATTGTTTCCTTAATTTTTTCAACTGACCATCATTTGCAGCAGGTGCTGCCCTTAGAGCATTTAAGGCAATCATTGCAGCGCTTGGCCTTGTACTTCTGCTCTGAATGTTAGTTTCAAGTACATCACTTTGAATTATTGTCACCTTAGCCTGTTACTTTTTAAATGTATCTTTTCTGAATTGACTTCAACTCCTGTGAACCATCTCCTGCTAGTAGTCCCCACATATAGATACTACCTACAAGAGTTGTTTCTTGTTTGTGCATTACTCTCATTGTGCACATTATTATACAGATAGAATAAATTTGATAAACAGCATGAAAGAATCTGTTATTAGTGGTATAAAAGTGCTAATTTAAGAATTTTTTTCCCCTCAGGTGACCATCTTCTTCAAAAATGGAGAAATAACAGACAATACCAAATAATGAGCATTTCTGGAGGAGTGAAGGAGTAGATGAAAATTATACTACTAAAAATATGTTTACCTTTCATGAATCATAAACTGGCTCTTGATCAGCCAGCCCATCAGTTCCAAACAACTGAAGAACAATCAATCATGGTCTGCCATAATCTCACCTAGTGAGATTCAGAATGAGGATACATGAATCAGGGATTCATTGTCTTGCAGAATGTGTTAAATTTTTGAGCAGCACGGCTGTCATTTAACCCAAGTTGAAATACATGTAGCTATGTCATGAATGATTGTCATTTTCTGTCTCTGCTTGATTGATGTGTAAATACATCTCCTTTTTAGAGTTCTTTCAATAGTTCCAAGGTACACTTGAAGTTCAGATATCTCTTACCTTGTCAAACTTAAGACAGAGAACTTAACAATTTTGTAGTTTCTCTGGTAAAGAAAACTGAAAGCACCAGCAGGCACTTCTGCAAGCACTGCCTGTGCTCTTGGTTGTAGTGCTGGGTTTCAGAATGGCAATGCACAGAGCTTTCAGGGGACAGACAGGATTTTACTGACAGGTGTCTAATTTCAGTCTCCATTTTTGTTTCTGGGGTCCTAAAGGAATGAAACTACCCATATATTCAAAGTTCTACACATAAACAAGCATTTTCAGAACTGGGGCTTTTTCATAGCTCTGCTGTATAAGGTATGTAAACATTCCTGGTTTCATATCCCATTTCCTTTACTCTTTTTTTCACTTGTTTGTTTGTTTGTTTAACCATGTTGGATTATATTGGTCAAGAAATATTGAACTTTAATTCAAGGGGATTAAAAATACATTTTCTTCCCAACATAGCATCATTACACTCATGCTAAAATTTCATAGAAAAGAACAGCGATATCTACCTCAAGAGTGCACAAAATATATAATCTAAACTATATTCTTTCACTGACAACCATATAGAATACTAAAATAATTGTTACGTATGTAATCAATTACTATTTAATGAACTGAACAAAGCTCTCAGTTGAGATCATGGCTCTATTTAGCCTGCGTGTTACACAGGAAAATCCTTCAGAGTTTTCAATCCCCAAACATTTGTCAGTTAGTTAATGATTGTCTAATTTCATTATCATGAAAATTAAAATGATAGAAGTTTTTTCTGTGCACCTGACAGATGCAGGCAAGAGATCTTCTTTATCACGGGAAGAAAAAAGAAATCCATTTGAGAAAGTATATAGGCTAAAACAAATAATTAAACATTGACATTAATTCACGTTTAAAAATACCCTCTGAAATCGTTTAGAAAAAACACTAATTATAATTTAAGTTAATTAAAATGAAAACTTGGATTTTAGAAAACATTTCATGTATAGACTTTGGAGTATTTTATGAAAAGAGGCAAAATAATTGCTCTATTTTACAGAGAAAGCTGAGGCTGAGAGGAAGGAAATCCTCTAGAGATAGAAGACAGGCCAGTGGCAAGGCCAAAAAGAATGGATGCTTGAGTCAATACCTGTGGCGGTCTGCACTCTGCCTGGCGATCTTCGAGGTGCCGCGACACCGGGCAGAGACGTCCTTCAAAGGACGCCCTAACCTACCCGGTGCACAGGCAACACTCGGGGTGGTAGTGATAGTCACTGATATTTAGTGATATTCACTGATAGTCAGTGATAGTCACTGATATTTAGTGATATTCAGTGATATTTGTGCTTGCTGCCTGAGCAGAGCCATGCTGAGTTAGGTGGGAATAACGAGAGTGGGAACGGGCCTTCTTGTCCTCCAGGTCCGCCTTTTTACTGGGCTGGACCCGAGACAAAATGGCGCCCAGGTGTGAGGGGAGCGGTTTATATAGAGGTGGGCGGGGCTTGTGACTTGGGCCAATGGGGCGCGGGATGGGGGAAGGGCCAAGGGCCAATCAGGGAGGGGATGGAGAACCAACCAATGGCTGAAGAGAACGGTGAGCCAGGCCCATGGGCGGTAGGAAGGCTGGAATGGGCGCGTTCCATAGGGAACTCACGGGAGCGTTATCCTCAGCGGGAGGACACACAAGTCACACGGAGTTACACTGCAGCTTGGGCGCTGCCCTCCCGCCAAGGAACGGGGAGCTTAGCTGTGGGTGGCTTAGGGGCCGCCACAAGTACCCTACTCACAAAATCACACAAATTCATATTTTTCTTGGAGAATTTTGACTGTGTAGTCGTGCGGCTTTTCCTGGCTTTATTCAGCTAGTAATTGGGAACATACATGAGTAGGTACTAGGGTAGATTGATATGTTTATTACTCCCACATGAGAATAGAAGACTGATATACCAGGGCAGAAAGGTGCACACTGTCAGTTCTGCCAGGATCTCTCCTCATTTAAATTGGAATCTGTGTTTTCAACCTGGGAAAATGCCCAAGCCTCCACCCCATGGCCTTTGTGTGGCTGCAAGTCTTAGCTGAGTCAGTCACTCCAGTTTGGAGTAGGATGGGGTGAATTAGTACTGGTCTTTTTGCTCTTGGCTCTTTTTCCTAGTGATATTCCAGAGTTCTGGATAATCCAGGAAGGACTGATATTCAATAGCCGCTGTGGCAAGCCTTCTGAGACAGCAAGAGGCTTTTGGTGCCCTCTAGATCCTGTGTATAGGCAGTGACAGGCCCACCTCAATTCTCTGTACATAGCTGCTTCTTCACTAGTGTGACCTAATATAATGTGTTATTTTTCAAAGAGTGCCCCAAAAAAGCATAAGGTCTTGTGTCAGAGTGACAAAATGCATGCATTGCTTCTGAATTTTCACATTTCTTGACTTCTGCAGGCAGCATCTGGTGATTTGAGTCCCAAAACATTTAGTCATCTTATTTTCATGTCACTGTTACATCTCTTTGAGGCATCTTAGAGAAGATCTGTACCATATGTTATACTTTAAAAGTATACATATTAGTTATCTCCATAATTTCAAAATGAATCACAGAATTATAGAATAGTTTGGGGCAAGAGAGGTCTTAGAGATCATCTAGTTCCAAGTCCCACTGCCACGGGCAGGGACACTATCCACTATCCCAGGTTGCTCCAGTCCAGCCTGGCCTTGGATATTTCCAGAGATGAGGCATCCACAACTTCTGTGGGCAAAGTGTGCCGGGGTCTGCCCGCCCTCACAGGGGGGATTTCTGACTTTTAATCCAAACCTCCCTTCTTTCAGTTTGGAGCCGTTCCCTCCGTGCTGTGCCCTTGTGAGAAGTCCCTCTCCAGTTCTCCTGTGCCCTTTCAGGTAAAATCTTCAGAATCCCAAATTTTTTTTATAAGCTTCTGCAGCAGTTACCAGACAGAGTTTGAGAGTTAATGCACATACATAGCTAAAAAATAATGTTTTGGGGCCAAAGATCTCTTATTACAGTGTTTTCTAATTATTTTGTGGGGCCCTTTGTAAGAATAATGATATTATTGGATATTAATTGCACTAGTGACCTTTTCTGATACACTAGTCATGCAAAAGAACTTTAAATTCCTAGAGAATGAATCAGTGCCAGCTCCCACAGACTGTCTGAGGCAGGAAAGGCAGGGGGAACCAGAGAAATTTTACCTTCTATTTAGGTTTTATTTCACCATCCAAAATCAACCTCATAAGGAGGTGTGGAAAGTTACTCACATTCTTTACCCTCTTTATTCTCACAAAACACTTGTGTTCCCCTGACTAATTCTTGCTTGCATGACAATCAACAATTTCAGATGACTGAGCTGCATACCAGTACCACGCACACAACCAAACATGGGCTAGTCACCCATTTACACAGAGCTGCGAGGTATTTTGTGTTCAGTACTTCCCCAATCACACTGCAATGCCTGCTGAGTTCAGAGCTAGCACAAATCCGCCTGCAAAGTCCTTAAGCACCCATTTGACATCAGCGTATACCGAGGTAAAGCTGCATGGGTTGTTTAGTCTTGCCTGGATTCTCAAGTTATGCACATCTACCTGAGGAATAGGAATGGTTTCTTTTGATGAATAGATGTCTCAGAAATAGTTTCTCTTTCAATGTGGTACATTCAGATGATCATAGCAAAAGTGCTTCAATCAGTCTGTACCTTCAAATAATGAGCACACTTACACGTCTCTAAACAAATTTGCTGCAGAAAGATATATTTATGCACCAGTTCTCCTGTGTGTTCCTGAAAGACAGATCCTTGTGCCCTGTGTAGGTTCTGCATCCATTGCCTAAATTTGTTGAGTTACTCACCGTGAATCATTTCCTGACTGCAAAATGTTACAAAAGGCAACTGCAGAAGAAAAGGAGGCTGTACCAGGGTAGAATATGTCTAATCACAGAGACCTGCCATATGCCAACAGCTTGCTGCATACTTTTCACAAAATTTAATTTGATTGCAGCACAATACAAGCAGGTTATGTCCCATGGAATCTGCACTGCAAAACCTTAGAAAAGTATACATTAGCTGTAATTTTATCTTGTCTCTGATGGTTATGATAAATTTCACCTGAGACATCTTGCAAGTGATTATCTGAGAAAACGTGTGGGTTGGATGTGCCTATAGTAAAGCTGCATATCTGACAATAACAAATATACATCTCTAGTTAAATTAAGTTGTTGGCCTGTCAATCATCACATTGATTCTACTCTCCTTCAGTTAAAAGTTGTGTCTGTCCTTTGGGAGACAATTTAAGAAAGTAATGCCTTTCATGCTGGAGTTTCTCCTAACAACATTTATTTGGCAATACTGAAACCCTGAGATTAACACATTCATTTTAGGTGGGTTTTTATGTTTCTGTTCTAAATGCCCACTGAATATCTTGTGATGTACAGTGTTACTTACAAGTAAATTGTGGGAGAAGGAAAATGGGAAAATGCCACTCTGTAATTGATAATGTTATTGTGGCAAAGTGTTGAGTCAAATACAGCGCAGGCTGCAATTATCATCAGTTAGAAATTACATCCTTTCTCACTTTATTACATAGCATGAATGTCAAAGTAACTTGAATGTTTCAGCAACTGAAGTGGGAAAGATGTGAGCTACCGAATGGATACACCTTCTTTTAGCTGCATTAATTTATTTGGTTGTAGGAATATGCTTCTTTGGAAGCTGTTGCTGTAGTGCATCCATTTGGAAGTCAGCATGTTATAAATAGAGCAAGTTATTAGGAAAATTATTATTAAGTGAAGCTTTCCTCCCTTCTCTTCTTCCACTGAAAGTAAAAATTATTTGCAAAGTAAATAGAAGATTTTTCAACATGGCAAAATAAATATACACCCCCTCCCAACTATTTGAATGTTTTACCTGACTTTTCCAAAGACTTACTATTATTGTCTTCTAGTTTCAGTTAATTACTTTAAATCTATGACTCAAAGCTTCAGTGTGTGAAGACTTTTTTTATCATTCGAGAATCTCATGTTTTTATTTTTATGTATTGAGACTTCTTTTTTGCTAGTAAACCAGCGACTCAATTATTTGTACAGGTCTGGGTTTACTGTACAGGGGAATCATACATGATTCTGCAACAGAAGTTTTGTCTGTGACTGTCTAATGTGCTTTCAGTCTGAGCAATCTGTGTTTTCTAGCAGTTTGCTTGTCAGCATTGCATCGTATTCAGATGAAAGGAGGATTTACAAATATATTTAAAGAGCTTAATCTATTCACAAATGATATTTATTTTGGAGGAACAATGAAACACAAAGGCTTTTGTTTGTTTGTGTCCAGGCTGTGCTCTGTGCTGCCTACATTGATGAAGAAAGGGTGGAGGGGTGGGATGAGGCTGTTTTGCTTTGAAGGAGAGGAGTCTCAAAGATTATTTATTGTTGCCTGGTTACAACCCTTGTTTTTCACCTCTCCCAGGGATAAGTTGTGATGTTCGGAAAGACAAAAAGAGGTTTTTTTTCAGAAAACTCTTTACATCCAGAGCTCTAGATGGAGTTCTTAAGAGCTCCTCTTAAGCACGTGTGTCCTAAGATACATCTCATTGTTCTCCTCTGCTGCTGTACATCTGTACAAGGATGGCAGATGTCTGTGCTGAGTGCCCTCCTGTACATATGTACAGCCATCATTTCTACTTTCAATCTGCTGCCAGCATTCAGAGAACTCATGTATTATGGGCCAAAAAATTGTCCTGCATGACTGCTGACACCACTACACACCTGTGCTCTATGCACTAAACAGCTGTTCTATTTACAACCCCATTTTGATATGAAGCAGCCAAAAGGGAAGCCAGCCTTTAGAAAGATATGTTAAAGAACAAATAACTAAAAAATTATAATCTGATATATTGTAAATAAAAATCAGTGCCAGATCTTTCTTGTATTAAAATGAAATTTAATTTGTTAATGTGCCTTCTAGGTCTTCTAGGGTGATGCTTACTTTTGGAAATGTGTCAGTGATGTTCCTCTGCAAATAACTCCAGCCCATTTTACTGAATCCAACTTTCTTTTGTGCTCCTTTAATATCCTCTCCACCTAGTTAAAGAGCAGGCAACTTCTTACATGTGATGAGAGATTCTAGACCCGGGGTCATCTAAATTCAGGACATGGTCTGAACATGGTGTGGTCTGTCCCATTAGGGAATCTGGGCCTCCTCCCTGTAAGAGCAATTATACACAAAGGTGGTCGTAAACTCAGCCCACAAAATCACAGTCACAGAATGTCATTTTGGAAAAGACTTGTGAATCATCTAGGTCAGCTTGTTCTACAGCAGAAACTTGTTCAGTTGGATTTTAATATCTCCAGCACTGAAGGCTCCACGATCTTCTTGAGGAACCTGTTGCACTGTTAGAGCACTCTACAAGTAATCAGGTTTTTATTTCATTGTAAATGGCATTTCCTGCATTTTTATTTCTTTCCATTGCCTCTTCTCTCATGCCTGGTGTCCTGGTTTAGTGCAAATTTGGGAGGAGACCTCTGAAGGGCTCCCTCTGGAAAGCAAATTCAAGTGGCCCCTCTTTCCAATAAGAAGACATAAATCACTGGAGACATAAATCTCCTTGGAGAAAAGTGGAAAAAACCCTGTTTATTTAACAAGCAAAGTACTCACAAGCATAGGAAGTGAATAATATTGAACAATGGAATCTCTTGTTGTTCTGAAGAGATGCAAATTCAGACAGTCCTTGCCATGGGTGCAGCTCAGCTCAGTCTCCCATCAGTCCCCCCTGCACTGGAAATGCCATCCCAGCCCCAGTGGGTCTCAGGTGTGAGCTCAGGGTGCTCCTCTGGGCTTTCAGTCCAGAGCAGCTTTGAACAGTTCCAGGAAAAAGAAAAGCCACAGGGCAGGGAACTTCTCTGCCTCAGCCAGCTAAAAACCGACTAACAGCAAGGGAGAGCTCTGTGCTGCTGCCTGTCCGTGCTGCAGACAGCACAGCCATGGGAGAGAGAGGGAGAGGGAGAGAGGGAATGCTGAAGCTCTGATCTGTGTGTGAACCCAGCCACTCAGACATTCCACTGCTTCTCCTGCTCTCCCCTCCACCCTCAGATCTCGTTTTAAAGGCACAGAACTTCTTTCTGGGCTAAACAGATGGATGGGGATGCCATTCAGCATCCTCAAGTCACCCTAGGACACCTGGGCACTACCAAGACATATCTGGCTCCGTCTCTTCTCCCCTCCCCAGCAGCCAGCACTAGATTGATGAGATATCCAAGAACCTTCCCCAGCCTAGAAACCCCAGCCTCTCTCAGCTTTCCCTGTGTGACAGATGCTTCAATCCCTCAGCCCTGTTTGTGGCCCATCACTGGATTTGCACCAGTCATGCCCACATCTCTTTTGTACTGGGGAGCCCAGAACTGGAGCCAGCACTCCTGTTGTGTCCCATTAGTGCTGAGGGGCAGGAGGGAATCACCTCCTCTGACCTGCTGGCAACACTCTTTGTAATGCTAACAGACTTAGAACGAACATGTCATTTTAGACAACTCATAAAAAATATTTCACAAAGCTAAAAAGGAAAGTACATAAAGCTACTGACTATTCATGCAAATAAATGTTACGTTTTTCACTCTCTTATCCTACAAATGCTTGTGTTATACTTTTCCCCATGCCTGCTTTTTTAAGGAGAGGACTATGTTTCTGTGTTTTTGCAGCCGAGTTGTTGGTGCTGACAGATTTAGAGGATTTTATTAGCAGGCAGAGGTATCCAAGTATGTGTCATCTCTTAAACAAGTCCTGTTTTTTGACTGACACGTGTCACAGCGTAGCAGGCTTCTCTCTCCTTGCCTCCAGAATAGACACCCTCCCATTTGATAATGCTTTGCAATTCAGCATTTGGTTTTCTCATGAAATCCCAATGAGTTAGTTTTTTCCTTATTGGCTAAACTGTTTGAAACTCAATTTATTTTGGCCATTTCTGATCACAGGCTATGGTGTCTGTATGGCGTTGCTATGATGTATGGCAAGGTATGAAGCTGAGGCCACAACAAGAGAAAATGGCAGACCAAAACAGAGATGAGATTCTATTTCTGCCTGAATCAGTGACAAAATGTGACTGAGTTTGTGGGGCCAGGATCTCACCTGAAGTAATTTTTCCATGTTCTCCTTCCTAAATCTCAGATTTCCTTAAATCCCTGAAGAATTGGAAACCTAGCATGAGACATATAAAGCAGCAAATTGTTGGATGTGGATTACACCTCAACCACAGAAGCCCTCTGAAACAGATATGAACTGTGCCCACCTCCATATGTTCATGCAGTTAACTCCAAATCAGAGAAACTAAGGGTTTTTTTTTTTTTCTTTCTTTTCCCTTTTTCTCTCCTATCTGACTTCTCTTTGAATGCAATGGGCAGTATTGACAGCTCCCCAGAAGACAACGTGTGGGAGGGTGTTGCTGAAAACCTCAAAAGCAAATATAAATTAGTAAAACAGATGCAAGTATGTTTACCAAGGTCTGGCAAGCAGAGGGATAATTAAATTTGGATTTAGGAGGTATAGAAATCTTTAGCAACAAAAATTTAAGGAAAAAATCCTTAGAGAGTTCTGCCAAATGTTAGAATAATTATCTCTTAAATAAAGCTTTATTTGCTTTCCTTCATTGACTTTTGTAAATTCCAGATGCTGCCGAAGCTTTGACTATTTTATTGATGAAATTGATTATTTTGTTTTATTATAGAAAACTGTGTTCTATAAAAATTACACAGTGGAAACACAAACTGTATTAGTGAGACACTGGTAGGTTAAACCTTCCCACACTTTCTCACGTCTTAGACATCTTTTCACAAAATTTTTTGATATTTCAAAAATATACCTGCTTTAGCACACATGGCAGAACTGCAATATTTTAGCAGTTTGTTCCAATAGATAAAGAAATTGGAATAACCACAGATGTCTTACAGGCCCTTTAGTCACACCGCTGCTCTTCCCAAATACAGAGACCACTAAGTGCATGTGATCTGTGTCTTTCTGTCTCATCCTCCTCACTTCCTCCCAAAAAAAGCACCCGTGTTCCAAATCATGGCATATTTACCTGTAGCCAAAACATTTCTGTTTTCCAGTACCTAAGGGGTTTTTTTTCCCCACTTAAAATTCTGAGCTGTTGGTGGTAAGCAGGCTTTTTAGGTAGAATCATAACAACAAAAAGCCCTGAAAAGAACATTTTCTATGGAATAATTTGGATGCTCTTCTACTGAATAATTTTGATGAGACACTTCCTTCAAACCTACTTAATATAGGGACTTAACATTTTCCTTTATTAGATCTCCTAAACTAATTATTATATTTTATTTTGATTGCTTTTTTAGTGTTGGATTTCTAATTTAATCTACAATATTTAGAAGCAAAAATGAAAACTACAGAGAGCAATTTTAGATGGAATTACACTAATATTAAAATTTCCCATATGAATTTCTAAGCCTTTCTGTAGTTTACAGTGTGTTTTTTGAAATGTGGCAGGGAATTAATCTTGCAGGCTGCTGAATTTTGATTTCCCAGTGGAAATCAACCAGGAATGGTCAAGGCTACGAGTTATGTAAAATTATCCTTTGCACATGGGAATGCTCAGGGCTGGTTCTGTGTGAAGGCAAAGCAACCATTTGGCAGTGGCAGCAGATAGCTGAAAAACAAAACACTGACAGCTCCGGAAAGCCAGGCTGGCCACGGTACCACTTGGGAAGAAAAGGATTCCCCCACAAATATCATTTGCCATCTTCACTTTTCCATTCCTGAAGGAGGAGTAAGCCCAACTCTGCACCTCTGTCTTTCTTATCCTCCCTTCTGCGTGGCAGAATTACCTGGGCTGTATCCTTGCATCTCTCATAGCTCAGCACCAAATGCTATTATCAAGTAAGACAAATTTCAGCCATTTCTGATTAAAAGGCATTTTTCTGAATGACTGTGGTTGACTTTCCTATTTTTACCTGTAGACATCATTCTCTTAGCAATGGAAAAGGGAAGAGGATCTGTCAGTCCAGCTACCAGAATGGCGAGGAGTTCTGCATGCCTGTGGCAAAAAGTTGCCCCAGACTGAAGCTGATTTTTAACCTCTATCAGTTACTCTATTCTAACAGTGCACAGGGGAGCTAAAATTTGTGTTTCCCACCTCGGTTACAGCTTGTATATCGGGGTTCAGCTTTCTTGCATGTCCTGCACCGTTATCATTGACTCAGAGTAGAGAAAGGAAATCCTCTGCATTTACAAGGTTAGTATCTATTGTAGTTTAACTGACCAGGAGGGCTTGTCCAAATAACTCTACTGCTCACATAATACACAGATGTTATCTGGAGGTTATGTCAATTTAAAGACAGTCTGCTCACTAAGTGCCGTAGCACGCTGTATCTTTAAAATCAGACAACACCTATGTACATAAAGTGTGCCTTTAGTTATTATCAGCAAATAAACCCTCAGTAATGAGGTTTCAGATCTATTGGCTCAGTGTTGGCAATAATTCTCTGTGGAACTGACTCCAGCCCATTAAGCAGGCCTGCCTCTGCTCCCGTGGTTGTTAATTTGACAGGACTGTGTCACATTAAGTAGAACAAACATGTTTTCACCCGCCCAGCCATCCAGAACGGACATGGCTGTTACTCCAACAACTGCATATTGATTGGGAGCGCTCACCCTTCCCGACCTGGGGCTGGTACATGCAAGCAGAGCCAGCACTGATTAGGGGATTGTATGTGCTTGTGCACATGTGTGCCCTGTTAATGGGCCACATAAATTTCAGCCCCTTTGAATTCCTGTCATGTTAATGCTCTGAGCATGAGACCTGTCACTCATTTCCTGTAGAAGCTGTGAAGCCTCATTTAGCTTTAATTATTTATTTGTCTGCATCCTTGTACCCATCTGGTCAGGCCATGCTTTCAGGGTCCACTGCCCCATATTGAAAAATTTGTTTATTGGCTGTAGCTACAATAAAACTGTCCCAGGAAATGATGAAGTTGAAGAACTGTAGGGATTTGCTTCTGGTTTTGAGCTCACGTGTGGCACAATTCAGTAGATAGTAGTGTGCTACTTTTGTGCATTCTTGATACTGAGTATCATTAGCTGCTCATTTCTGTAGAAAACCAAGAAACAGAGGAGCTGAAGGGGACCAAAAAAAAAAAAGGGGAGGATTTTTCATCTATTGATGAAAGCACGCTAGCCTGCAATATAAATGTTTGATACAGTGCACTTCCTTCCTATAAATGTTGCTCTATTGCTTCCACTCAGTGCACACTTGGATGTGAACCTGGTGTAATTTGCAGCACAGAGAGGAGGGAATGGGGTGAATGGCTCCAGTACCCCATGCTGGTCAGCTGTGGTGGCGAGGAATGCTCTGCTTGCCTTGCCACCAGGAGAATCATGAACCTCCAGGAAATTCTGGGATCGGTGATGTGCTCCCACCTCGTGCAGGCCTTCCTCAATGTAGGCAGGAGCTCGTTGATGATTTATTTTTCTTTGATATTCTTCTCCATTTTATTTTTCCTGCTCCCTCTCAAATATTGAGGTCTTCACCTGTATTCTGTGACTCAGTAGAATCATGCTACCTCTTCTCAGTTTTACTGTTTCTGAAAATAGTACCAAGAGCTGATAATAAGATTTTACTTGTGAAGGTAACTACCACACATTGTCTTATAGTCAAATATAAATTTAGGCCACTCAAAGTGAGAAATTACAGTTTTAGGCACTTTGAACATGGTAATAGGGGATAATCATAAGGGCTAGATATCTCTCATATGTTTTCTGCAAAATAAATTATGCAACACATGTAATATTTACTTTCCACTATTTAATGTGGGCTTTTTTCTAGCACTAGAATAAATATTTATTAAAAAAACAGGTTATATAAAAATATATTCTAAAAGTAACTAAGTAATAAATAAGTGGTCCTGAGCAGCAAAAGGTAATGTCCATCAAAGAGAANAATAATTTTTTAAAAATCTAGATTTTAAAAATTTAAATACTTAATTTCCAGTGTAAGATACTTAAGAAAACAATGTAACAATATGAAAAAATTGAAAATTAATTTTTTAAAAAATTATTTGTTTAAGATATAGCAAACAGAAACTAGATTTGCATTGCTCTTGCATTTCTCTCCCTCATAAAGCAGGAACAAACAAAGCAGCAGTGAAGAAAACAACATTGAAGTTTATCTGAAAATAGAAAAGAAATTTTATGGGCATGATGCATTAACATAAAATATAAATACATTACAGTGCTAAAATTCAAGAAAAATTGGGAAGAGAAAATGGCATAACTAAGTAATAAATAAGTGGTCCTGAGCAGCAAAAGGTAATGTCCATCAAAGAGAAAAAAATCATGTTATGTGTAGAATCATTTCTCTCTACAATTTTAGTGAAATGCTTCTACAATGAAAGAACTTAGGAAAAAGTATCAGGTTTATGGAAACAATTTTTTCAAAGGACCTGTTTTGGTATTGAAAGTGCTTTTATTTTCCCACCTTGTTATGCTTTCAAGCACCTGTTATACTTTCAAGGAACAATCACAGGAAATATTGCTTGAAAACCCTTCAAGAAGAGTATGTGGGGCAATAAAAGTTAATGTTCATTTTCTATAGCTCATAATTTGCGAAGCAAACAATCTCAGAAATATATTTTGATACTCTGCTTTATGGAGATCATTGGAATTCAGCTGAGTGAACATGATGATGGAAAGTGATTCTGGCACAACTGCATTTGAAGGGAATTAAAGATTCATGGAAGCTCTGCAGAGGGACGTAAAACTGGAAGAACATCAGGATACACAATTAGTCATAGGGGATAATTCTGCTGTGATTTTAAAGTGATCAATGCATTGCTTTTTCATATTATTAAGCTATAAATAATTTTATATTATTCCCCCAGAAAATCAGACTCTTAATTACAGAACAGTAGTGCTGCAGGACATTATATAAATGTAACCATGTATATAACAAAATCATCCATCACACTGTGATAAGCAATTAGTGTTCAATTGCAGCTAGTCAATATTACTCTTCTAATTTTTTTAAATGTTGAATTCTAATGAATATTTCATTTGGAAATTTTAGAGGTGTACTTTACAGATTTGAGCTTTATTGGCACAAAGTCTTTCTGATTCTTACCATGATTTATATAATCACAGAATGGACAGGGTTGAAAGGGACCACAGTGTTTCCTCTGGTCCAACTTCCCTGCTCAGGCAGGGTCATCCCAGAGCACATGGCACAGGATTGCATCTCAGTGGTTCTGGAATATCCCCGGTGAGAAAGACTCACAGCCTGTTACATTTTGTCTCCTTTTCTGCCAGATTTGGGATTTAATGTTCACATGGTGTTTCGTGTTCAGACTCAGATGTTTATTAATTCTTATCTACATTACAGTCTCACAAACTGTGAGTGCTACATCACTTCTACCTAACAAACTAAAAATGGCCCCATCTCTCTCTCTACAAGTTCTTTTAAGGATAAACTGTCCAATTAAGGAATGACACCTAAATTATTCGTACTTTCTTGCCACCACTGGACCCTTCTACTGGATCATCTGTGCTCCAACCACATCTGTCACTGCAGGAGGACCTGATTGGACTGCTCCCAACACCCAGGCAACAGGGTCAGGTCGTGTTCTGACTGTCAGTGTTTTTCTTTTTCTTTTTTGTTTGTTTATTTTTTGTTTGTACTCCTACATTTTTAATATCCCTAGTAAAGAACTGTTATTCCTATTCCCATATCTTTGCCTGAAAGCCCCTTAACTTCAAAATGATAATAATTCAGAGGGAGGGGGTTTACATTCTCCATTCCAATGGAAACTCTGGCTTTTCCCTGGCTGACACCCATAATTCCAAACCAAGACCCTCACTCAGGGACACACGGAGGTGGACACTGCTCCTGCTGGCACGGCAAGAAGAGGAGCAGCATCCCCATGGCCAGTGTGCTGGATGCAGTGTGGCTGCACAGCCTGGGGTCACTGCCCTGTGCTGCTGGGCGAGCACACAGCTGACTGCTGTTCTGTTTGTGCCCCATCTCCCACTGTGCAAAAGTCCTTTCTAGCCAGCCATGCCCAGCCTGGGGTGCCAGCAGCATCATTTAGGGTTAGGTCCAGATTCCCGTGTACAGAGTGGTTCCCCCAGGCCAGAGGAAAACCCTGGACTGATGCCCTGGGAAACGCCTGTCTGAGTACAGTGAGCAAGAGGCTTACCCACATGCTCCTCAGTTCAAAAATGCAAATTGCTGTTAGAAGGTTCCTTGTTCTTTGTGTTACCATAGATTGGGTTTTGGTGCAGGAATGTTAATATTCCTAGTTGTTCTCCTCCCTCAGACTCTGCCTTAACTCCTCCCCACACTGGGATGAATAAATCCCCCTGTCTGAGCTGCGCTTTTTGCCCCTTGTTACTGCCTTGTTCCAGTTCACTCCAATACAGTGGACACCTTCTTGTTTGTTATTTTGGCATTATTAAAACTCCTTTTCAGACAATTGGATCAAGGCTGCCTCTCTCTATCAAATCACCACGGGGCAGAGTCCTGAGGAAACTCAAAAGGGTCTGAACTTCCTCAGAAGTTTCATTCCTGTGTCCCCCCTCAGCAATGTGTCTTCCCAGGGGTCTGTGATAGACAAAGAGGTTGATCCTGTGGCTTTAATTCATGTGTTCTTTACAGCTGTACCAAGCCAGCAATGTTTTCATTATCAGAAGGGTCAGAGGGTGTGAAACTAATGCCTGGCTTCAAGGAAAAGAAATTATCATTGAGGAAGCTACTTGAACCTGGCCCTGATTTTAACTGCTTTGTATCAGCTTGATTAAATCAACACTGGATGGGACCACCAGTAACATTGGTGGGTTTGATTGAATTGCAATGCTTCAGACAATCATGAAATACCTTCTGAGTAATAAATGTTCTACTTCTTGTCCTCTGATTTATTTTAGTTTCACCCGTGTAAAAGGAAAATATTTTTTCTGTATCAAAATAAAACAACAGAGGGTTCTGTCTTTTTAACTAGTTAGTTAGGCTTTTGTTGCTGTGTGAGAAATGTTGTGAAGCCTTGTGTCCTGTAAAACATTAATAAAGGATTTTGAAAGCCTGTGTTTAAGAGACCCAAGTCAGGATTCTAATGGGTGCTCCTCAGTCTGAACAAGATCCCTGCCTTTAGGTATTGATTAATTCTTTGTAAATGAGAGCTGCTGCTCAGACAGTCTTTGGGGCTGTTAGAAGTTCACAGTGTGATGGTACACAAAATGCTCTCTGTGTTGAACTGAGTGTGGAGTGAATTAAAATTATTAACAAGCCTTCCCTCTAAAGACCATTAGCTAGGTAATAAATCAACAAGGGATACCACAGCATGATGAAACTGTTACAGCCCACAGTTATTACAACACATGGGGCACTGTCAGAGGATTTTAATCTCCCTCAGGAAAAATAATTTATTACAGCAACATCCTCTGAACTTCCCTTGTCGATATAAAAATTATTGGGATTAAGCATTTGGCCAAGCAATATTTTAAGCAGGTTGCATATAACCATTCCTTTCATGAATCCACATCAGTACCTTCAGTAGTGAATACAATTATCTGATTTTGCACCAAGAACACGGTGGAAGCCAAAATCTTACGTTTGAGGTAATTTGACAATAAACATATCTTGGTAATTTTAATTATGAGAAGGAGGATGTGTATACATGAACCAGTATAAATAAATTAATAAAATCCTTTATTTGGCTTTAAGCACTGCCCCAGTTATCCCACTGTATGCTTGAAATCATGCAGAACATGCTTCTGCAGGCAGAATCTTTCCAAGCTTGGGCAGAAGATGGGGAAGTGGGAGTCTGATGGTGCCTCTGACACACGTATGCTTCTCTGGAAACAGGTGGGAAGCGTTTAGCTACCTTGAAAAGACTTGGTTGTGTTTCATTGTCTTTTTGCCAGAGTCAGGATTAAATGCTCAGACGGCATTTCTTGTTCGGACTCAGATGTTTATTAATTCCTATCTACATTACAGTCTCACAAACTGTGAGTTCTGCAGCACTTCTAGCTAACAAACTAAAAATGGCCCCATCTCTCTCTCTCCAAGGCCTTTTAAACACAAACTGTCCAATTAAGAAATGACACCTAAATTATTTTCACTTTTAACCCAATAACCATCCACCTGTGGCCCACAATGTGGACTTTTCTATCCAATTACAAAATACCACCCAGAGCCATGAAGACGGAGGTGAAAAAGAAGGGCTGACCTCTGCCCTAAATCCTCCATCTTGCTTTATATGTGTATTACTGTATTCTAAACCCTTAAACTCTAAGTTTCCCACCCTGTGATCTCACACACTTCTATCCAAACTGCACACCCACAATCCCAGTGCTGTCACTCAATTTTGGGAGCCTGTTCCACGGCCTCAGGTCAGTGCAGTGTTTGCTTGGGGGTCAGTGCCTGTCAGCACAGAAACCTGGAATTCTCAGTGCCCAGGGCTCCAATAAGACTTCAGTGTCCCCCCGTGCCCAGACACTGCCCTGGATTGGGCTGCCGTGGGTGGCTCAGTGCTGGTCCCTCACAGAGACCCACAGGGACACGATGCGCCCTGGCTGGGGATGGGGAGACATGGATCTGTGGGGCCAGAGAGAATGTGGGTCACTGTGTTTGCTGCCCTGGGCTGCCAGTGAGAGTGGAAGCTGCCTGCTTTCACAGGAGCATAGCGGCTCAGAGCACCCATGTCAAGGAATTCTTCTGGTGCTGAACAGTCAGCTTTCAAAGAGCGCAGTAATGGCTTGGACTGATACCTGCCCTGTATTATTTCCACATGCTGCCCCTGCTGAAGGGAAAAAGCAGAATATCTGCTATGCCTTTGGACAAGGCTGGGGAAGAAAATTGGCTCAGAAATCTTTGCCATCTTTTTCAGTATTAGATGAAAAACTAAACCATGCTTCCTAAGGAGGCTAGCCAAGCTCAGATGTGATGAGGTATTAAGTAAAACAAGCTAAATGCAGGTAACTGAGGAATTACTTTAGTAATCTAAATGTGCAGTCTTTGATTGTACTGGGGTTTTTGCTTTGGGTTTTGGTTTTTTTTTTTTTGGGGCGGGGGGGGGAGTGATTTAGCACCTTTGCTCCAAAAGGTCTACAGAAAATCAGATGGAAATTTTGTATCTCCTATATAACATATAATTCCACAACTGAGTGGATTGACATGAAGATTTTTATCTTTTTTTTCCCTCCATCTGTTCCAGTTCTACACAATCTTGTGAGTATAAGGAAATGCCAATAGTCTGTTCTGAAAATAATGAAGAGCTCATGTATTTTCCTTTCCCCAGCTACCCACTTTCATGGTATTTGTTACGTGGCCTCATGCAGACAGGCACCAGCATGCAAAGCGTGCACATGCAATAGCAAAAGTAATTCATTTCATTAATCCATGTGCTCAAACATTCCCATTCAATGACGCTATGAGCACCTGTTCTGAACCAGGAATGCAGCATCTCAGGACCCTGAAGGCCAGATAGTTGTGCCTGAAGGGCTTCCAGGGAAGAAGGAATTGGAGATCAGTATTGAGCCACACTGGTGAGTCAGATCCAGCACACAGACTTGGGAAAGACATCCAGATATTGCCAAATTTGCTCATAAACGTTGTACTACTCATTTGAGTAAAGTTATACAAATATATGTCTGAGCAGCCATTTTTGTTCTCTTTTTCTAAAGTGGTCAACTTCTAACAGCTTTATTTTCTTAAGTAAATGTTTCAATAACCAAATGTCTCCTGCAACACCTAATTCTGTCCACAAAGGCATGTATTTTTCAAGTTCACAAGGAATTAATTTTTTCAGGGCTCCTGGTTGCATCGACCATTGGAATTCTTGGCCCCTAGTCACTTAAATAGACCCAGTTGGGCAAAGGTGGAGAAGCAATCATGCATGGATACACCATCAGATTTTTTAACCTAATGGCCAGGATATGCTTAACAGAAATACCAGAAACCTGTAAAAGAGTTACAGCTATTCCTGGTAGCAACAGTAAAACTTCAAAAAGCCTGTAGTCTATCCTTGTCCCATAATTTCATCTTCTCTTTTTCCTTTGTGTATATTTCTCAGACAAAATGCTAACAGTAAAATCATTCCAGACATGTGTCTTCTATTAACTTGTTGAACTCAAGAAACTTACAACACTCCATTAGAATGATTTCCCCTCTCCCTAAGATGCCCCACCATAAATCATAGAGCAACTTGAGGCATTTCTTACTTATTCCTGAAAATACTGTAGTCCTGAAAAAAACACTGAAAATCCCTTTCCAAAAAGAGAAGTTTAGTTCTGAACTGTGGCTCAGAGGCATTGCAGGCTTCTGCTCTAAATTATCTCAGTTGAATTTGATAGCCTGGGGTTGTGTTAGTAGAGATTGATTGAAACATTAGTTGGGTTTAATCCTGCTGCTTGGGAGAAAGGAATATAAATTGCAAGCAGAATGGTAGCCCTGAATGAGATGATCAATACATAACCTCGCCCAGAAATCTGAGGTGTTACATTTCACATTAAATTATTTAATAGAATCTGTGCCAAAATTAATATGATCCATATCAGAAGGGAACGATTAATGTTTTTATGACGTTTTATTTGAGCAAGTTTAAGTTCATTTTTCAAAACCATGATCACACTTGCTATTTTTATATGGCTCCTTGAAAGTGTTTCCCCAGAATGAATCCCATGAATTTTCTTTTGTGTGAATGGAATCGAGCCTTCTAGTTAAAAAATGATGAACAGTAATTAGAACATAAATTATTTAAAGGTCTTGTACTTTAAGCAGACATAAAAACTGGCAGGCAATTATATTCATGGCAAACTCTCGGGGATACTGGTGGAAACAGGTGGAAGCAAGTATTTTATGAGATCTTAGGACAAGCTTAGGGCTCAGGAGACGGTGACATGCGGATGAAAACTGGCATTTCTCAGTCTAATGCTGGCTTAACAAGATGTCTAGGAAACCTTATTACACTGCTGTGAATGTCCCCTGTGGGCCAGGGGGAGGCCAAAGCTCCCCATTCAGAGCTCCAGATGGGAACAGCCAGCCCCCTCTTTGCAAGCTGCCTCCTGCCTCCATCCCTTTATGTGCATAAATATCTGTGGTGTGGGCTTTGGAGCTACTGTGAAACCAAGTGGAGCATTCAATTCTGCATCCTCTGATCCTGTATGCTCAAACATCACACCAGAACATAACGATCCTTCATTTGGGATCCAGTTCCCTGCTTCATTTCCACAAGGCTTCCCCATCTTTGGAGCCAAAGGTATGCTTGGCCCATGTGAAAACTTTGCTGTGTTGCACAGAACATACAAATACTACACATGTCATTAAAGTATGCTATAATAGTTTTCTGTATGCTTTGAGGTATTTAAATAATGATAAAATCAACAAGGACACGTAGAAGGGCAGATTTAGGCACTATGCTATGCAGTGTACACATTAAATTGTGCAATTTCATGATGCAGAATAATACTGTGAGCTATTAGGTCACTGTTTCCTGTTTATAATCCACATCTGATTTCTGTACCACAGAAACAGACTTAAAAGCTCCAGAACTCCCTAAGGAATTGATTATTTTTAGGTCTTGGGAGGGTTTGTGATTTTTAAATCCAGCCATACTTCTTTGACTAAATCTAGTTGTGTGTAACTGCTAGTAATAATGAACTATTTTAAATACCCAAAAAAAGCTTTTAGCTTGCATTACAGCTTAGCACAGCATGCACAACACAGAGCTGAGCAAAGGTGGTTTTACCACTCATGAAAACAGTCCTGTATTCGACAGGACTTTGAGTAAATGATAAAGTCAGAAGGCTTACCAGCACCTTTATTTCTTTGCTGTAAAATGAAAATACAGCTAAATATGCAGATAAATAATGCATAGTACTGCTGGGGAAACAATTTCCTTTTCAGCTTTTATACATTGACATAAATCTTACGATACAGTTTTCAGAGTTGCACAGGGTATTTGACTATTTCCTTTTTATTTAAATTGCAAATGAACATATAAATGCCAAAGGCCTGGGTTTTTAAAGCACCTTGAGGGATTGCTAATCTTATTCATGATTCTTCTTTCCATTTAGGGAAGAAAATCTTTGAAGCCAGTATACTAGCAGTGGCATCCAGAAATATCACAATCTTGAAAGTATTTTTCTCTCTGTAAGACAGAAAACATCATAAAAGTAGATACTGGTGATTAAAAAGCCTCATTTATAAATTAAACGGTGGTCACTACATTGCCAAAGTTACTATAGCCTGGAACTGTGATTAGGACCCCACTACAGCAAGTATTGTAGCTGTAGTGAAAAATAAACCAAATCCCCAGGAGAGCATAAAATGCACACAGAAACGAAACATGAATGAAAACATTCCATGATAAGCTTACATATGGGAGACTGAATGAACTGCTGGGAAGGCTCCTACATATTAAAAATACTTATTATGGCTTCATCCTTTGTGCCAAGATTTACTTCACTTGGGAATTTAAGTGTCATGTAAAAAAATTATTTACTTTAAAAATAATGAGCCATTTTATTTCTATTTAACAGGAATCTAATAACTTTGACTTCTGCTCCGCTCATCAGAAATCTATTTTATATTCAGTTCCACTCAGAGACTGCAGAGGCAGGGAGACCTTGGGTCTCATAATGCCAGCCTGGCAGATCCTCACTTCCATTTGCCAGTGCAAATCACAGAGTCACCTGGGACTGGCACAACACAGAAAAAGTCAGGCTTAGTGATGACATGCTATGCAAAGGCAGAAGCACTGACCAAGGAACTGCAAAATGCCAAGAGGAAATCATGAGAAAGGCATAGCTTGAACTCGTCTCCTTTCTGGGAATTAAAAAGCTGACAGGAACCCTGATCCATTTCTTCTCTCAGTTCAGTCCCAAGCTCTCCATGGGAATCAAGCATTTCAGCTTTTTTTCTGACTTGAGGCCAATGCTCTTTCAGAACAGAGCAGAAACAGGTGCTCCAAAATTTATCTGATAACTCAGTAGTACAAGGACTAACGTGGGCTACTGACTAATTTCCTTCCTTCCTTCCTTCCTTCCTTCCTTCC
>VWYN01029962.1:79086-118061 GCA_013400075.1 Hippolais icterina | reverse complement strand
TCCCTCCTTCCCTCCTTCCCTCCTTCCCTCCTTCCTTCCCTCCTTCCTTCCCTCCTTCTTTTCCCTCTCTCGGCTTCCTTCTTCTCCTTCCCCTTTCTGTTTCTCCCTCCCTCCCTTCCTTCTGGTTTTAGCCCCCAGCCAGTAAAACCCTGTAGAATAATACATTGTCAGTCTCTGCTGCCTCAGCTGCCCCCAGCTGTGTTGAACAATTAAAAATTCATGGAGGTCTGCAAGAGAGAAGCATGTTTGAGACAAGGGAAAGAGCCTGGAGTCCAGTGAGAGCGTTAAGTCAGGAAGCTGAGATAGGCTGCTTCTTTCCAATCAATAAGTAATACAAGAATTTAATTATTTAGTGAAGTAGATATTAGGAATCTGATCTCTCCTCTCCATGTGACACTGACGTGTTGCTATTTCTGGTTCTCATTTCTGGAATAAATTATTTATGTCTATGAAGTGCGTGCGAGATGTTGAGTTTATGTATGTGTGAAGTGTCACATCTAAGGGGAGGATTGTCCCACATTCATACACAGCATGATGGGCTGGGAGATGAGCACTGGAATGAGCAAGGCATCAAAATCACAATACAGACATGCATGCTGGGTCCAGTGCTCAGCAAAGGTCCAAAAGAAAATCAAACATCTGGAATTACGTGAATAGGAAAAGATAATGAAAAAAACCTGCATTCAGCCATTGAATACATCCATGGTTTGTCAACACCAGAAATGTCATGGCCAGTGACGGTCCTCTGACCTCACAGAATATATACTGGAACTAGAAAACTTGCAGAGACAGGGAATTCAAAAGAATGGAATGACTCTCACGTGGACAATGATGGCTAGCAATCTTCAGCATGGAAATCAGGGCAGCTAATCAAGACAGAAGTCTTCAGAATCATGAGTAGGACAGCAAACTGTCATTTGTCTTGTCCAACATAAGGAGATCAGGACCATCAAATTAGGGTAGGAGGGGCTGACAAAAACCAAGTAAACAAAACCCCCCAAACAAACAAAAAAATCTCAAAACACTGAAAGCAAGCAAGAAGTTATGTTTGTGTTAGGCCTGTGAAATTGTTTGCTTTAGGGCATCCTGGATGACAGAATGTATTTTGTAAAAAGGGGACCAACAAGCATTCAGAAGAGAGGTTAGTTGATGATTACTAAGTTGACAAATACCAGCAGGCTTTGGGAATTTTCCAAGCTGAAAATTGTTGGAAGCTAGGAGAGTATGAGCAGGGGAAATACTGCACATTCCTGCTTTCTTTGTACTCTTCCATAGGAGCTCGCTTTTCCTCATTGCTGGAGTCAAAGCAGTAAGACGTGGTCTGACAAGGACAGCAATTCTTGTCCTCTGTGATCCTTCCTTACATGTGGAAC
This sequence comes from Hippolais icterina, assembly GCA_013400075.1. Taxonomy (NCBI): domain Eukaryota; kingdom Metazoa; phylum Chordata; class Aves; order Passeriformes; family Sylviidae; genus Hippolais; species Hippolais icterina. The sequence continues at coordinate 116,688 of VWYN01029962.1, read as the reverse complement.
TGCTTCAGCAGTAAAGATGAAAGAACTGGGAAAAAACACCCTCATACAGAAGAGAAAAGGTGCATGTCCTGTATCGCACTTCAGTGACCCTCAGAACATGCACAAGAACACACAAGAGGTCTATATACTTCCATGGAGCTCACTTTCAATCTTTCAAATCTCAGAATAATTCTTTAGTTGTTGTCCAGCAGAGTTTGCTCCTGAAAATTCTGCGGCATAAATCACATAATTTTGTTACCTGATAATTTTATAGCCTAAAAGTTAACAGCAGTAAAACCTGCTGGTGTCCACCCATGCATTTGGTGAAATATGTGTGGGTCAAATTATTCATCTTGATCCTCAGACTTTTTTCATATTCTTGCAAGTCAGAAGATGCATTTGGTTATTTAGAGATTATAAACTTTTTTTTTTTCACAACCAGGAAACATATGGGCAAAAAAGAGAACAGATAATGTTGTACCTGCCAGTGTGAATCAGCAGTTGTGGAAAGCTGCCTGCTGTTACCATACTTGGTGTAGATCTGAAATCCAAATAGAGCCATATATGTTGCTTCCAAAGCACTAGCAGACCCAGTTTTAATAATCACTTGGTCAGAAACATTTGGAGCAAGCCCTGTTCACTCTGAAGATTAATTCTTAGCAATTCTGCCTTAGAAATTCACTGTCAAAGAAAACCAAAGACTACAATTTCTCTAATAAGGAATCCAGCTTGCAAAGAAAGTAATAACAATAATAATAGCATCATGTTAGGGATGTGATGTTGAGAGGCCTGTGTCAGGAGTATTTCCCAAAGGTAGCTTTTTCCTTTTAGAAGTAATCTCACGTCTTGCAAGGACTAGAGATAGACTTGTGAATCCAAATATGTACTCTGTTGCTATTCAGACACACACATTGCATACACACAGCCATTACATCATCAAGCTTCATCTTAAAAATATTAAGGTTTCTTCCCCTCAACCACCATACAGAAAGTTGTTTTAGGATCTTGCTGGTCAGATAGTTGGGCAGCGGATTATCTAACTTTGATTAATATAAATGAGTTTATACTTTAGTCCTTATCTTACACAGTTTCAGGCTTCAGACACTTCCCAGATCTGTGTTACTGCTGAAGGATATTGAGACAAGACAGATTTTCAGATTTCTACAGTGATAGAATATATTCCATTACTTACATCAGGAAGTGATGAATGGAGGATCCCATTTGCACTCATTTCTAACATAAATATTTAACCACTTTCTCCCTGCAGTCTTTAGTACCTTAATGTTCACTGTGGCTCATTTGACAATCTTCTTATGTTATTTTTAATCTTTAGAATCTTAATGGAGATTCCAAGATACAGACCCTCTGATATTTTTTCCCTTTCTTTTAAGTTTTAATTTTGCTCTAGGTGTAAACCAGTTGCTCTCAACACACAGAATCAACACACAATTTAACAAAAAGTATTTTAAACTTACTGATCTGCTTTCTGGTTTGGTTTTTTTTGGTCACTTTCCCATTAGCTTAATGCTTAATCATAACTATAATTTTTATTCTGGTAAGTTGTGTCTCTCTAAAGAGAGAAGAGCTCAAAGAGCCAGAATTAAATACTGATTGTATCTGGCATGCTAGTGGCACTTCCTCTTTGTCAAGGGTTCTCAGTGTTGTAGTTCTTACTGGAGGACCTCATCTTTTTTATACTCTCAGGTTTTTGATCAACTTATATACTCTAATATCCTCAAAATTATCCTTGAACATCTCATTGCAACAATTGCAATCTCATTGCATTTTCTTCGTCAAAGTCATTCCATTCCTTTTCTTTCACCATCTGCTTCGTGGTAAAGAAAGAAAGGGGTAAACCTCCAGTGGTGTTTTTCAAGAGCAGAGCTGGGTTTCCATATTGCAAACTGGCAGTGACACTTTGCAGTGCTTTAGGAGGTGTTCTTTTTATGGACAATACCCTGGTGACACACACCAGAGCAGCAATGGCAGCAGCAGCACCAGCTGAGGCAGTAGCATGGTTTTAGTGGATGAAACACAAGAACTTGCCAAACCTGGGAGAATGTGACCCATAGGAGAACCTGTTGCCAGCTTCTTTCTCTTTTATAAATTTTTCCTCTTTCTTTTTCATGATAGTTGACATTTTCCTGAGACTCAGTTTTGTGACTCTAAGTACCTCATGGTGATGAAGAGGAGAAATGGGGGCTGCTATGGTATGGAAAACAGACAAAGCATTTGTGAAGTGCTTTTGACCCTCCTTGTCTGCAGATGCTGGTAGAAGCATCCATGTGCAGCCATTCCTTGCACAGTTGTTTATACACAGATTAAAACCCTGTTAATTTCTATTCCTTATGTTTCTGCCTTATGTTTCTTTCCCAAGCTTTGCCTGAAAAAGAGTATCAGCCTTGGGTCTTTGTCGAGAACAGCAAAAGGTGCCCAGTGGGCTTGGCTGCTCCCTGTGTTGTGAGCCACTCAAAAGCTCAGTATTTGCATGAATGAAACAGGAAATGTGGGGACATAGGTACACGTGTCATCTTCTTCCTCTTCTCTCCTTGCTATTCCCACCCGTGCAAGCAAACCTCTGAATGAAGCATTTTTTATTTTGTCTGTCCTTCCATGTCCTTCCCTGGTCACACACAGCAGGTGTGAGTGAGAAGTTTCTGGAGAGGGTGTTCTGATAGAAGATTGTTTCACAAGCTGTTCTGGAAGCAGAAAGAGCTCTGTTCTCAGGTGGTGAAGCAAGGGCATACCCCTAGGGTTGAAAGGCTGTATTTTGTTTGAATAATTGGGATATTTTCTTCAGACATGGGCGCTTAGGTTGTGACTGAAGACTGAAACATGTTAGCTAATGAAAGTTATTACTTCCATATTTGAAAAAAAAATCCCAGAATTTCAAAATCAGATTCATTCTGCTGTTTCTCTGTGACTGAATGAGTTTAATTTAACACATGCAGATACCTTCTTACCATGTCTGTGAAGTGCTTTCAGGCCTGTTTTACAAAGGAAATAATTGGCGGGTTTTTTATGTTTGTTTTCAAGGTATGTGCAATTTTCTTTGCACTGCCGAAGAAAAAAATTTCTGTCCTAAAGTTTTAAAATCTAATGAATCATTTCTGCCCACTGAACTAGTTATGTGCAAAGGTGTTTTCACTGTTACAGTAGTACAGCTTGAGAAGTCCTTACATGATTTTTTCCTCTGCTAACATCTTCACACCTGGCCAAATTAATGATGTACTGTACAGGGACATTGATCTAAAAATTACTGTCTGTTATCTCTGTGCATCTATGCATGCTTCCTTAAGAAAATGCTCTGCATCTCTGCATGACAACCATGTGATGCAGGAATTGCCATGGTAACTACTTGTATGCATCTTTGATTGTACAGCACAGTAAGGTAAGGAAAGCTGTGAAAGTTGGTGGCCACACAAGTTACTGCTGCCCTTGGTTTGTCCAGCTAAGTCACCATGATAAAAGCATTGCCCTTATCTGAGGATGTTAGAATGTTTCTGTTTTATACATTGAATCCAAAGCAGGCATATTTTATTGCAAAAATAATTTGATTTCTTGTATATTTGTGATTTATGACACAGAGAAACACATTTGCTTGCATTTAGGAAAGAGAAAGTGGACTTTTGCTCATTAATCTCAAGGATAAACTCTTTGTCTTTCTGTATTCTTCTGTAACATTTGTATAGAAATGAATCTATTTCTCAAAAAAGGAACTCACAGACTCCTACCCCTTGAGGAAAAAATATATTTCGTGTTTAATGCTTTTTAAGAAACATGAATGCAGAAAATTCAGTAAAATTGCATTTTCTAACTAACATAGGATTACCATGGCTGCTAAAGCACTTTGAAATGCTACATTTTGAGAGGTGTAGGACCTGAAATATAGATGTTCATTTTTAGGAGATAATAGTTGTATTTAGAAATGTATATGCCCCTAATAATATAATGTTACTATCTTTTAAGATTTGCTTTATGTGAGTGCTACCAAGACAGGGCAGCAGTCTGTGCAGGTAATCTCATTCACTGGCAATTGCTCTGATCCTTCAAGGAGAATTTGTTACTCATTCACTGCATTTCTGCAAAGCCAAGAACCTCGAAGGGGTTTATTGCAGTGCCCAGTGAAATCTTGTTTCTTGCAATTCATTGCCTAAAGGAGAACAATAGAAATTTTATGAATGGAGAAACAGGGCTGTGCCTTAGAAGGGAGCCTCCAAAAGGGAGATAGAGAATTAACTTTCCCCATCAAATTATTTAGAACTAGTTTTAAATCCTGTGAATTGCTGAACATATTCAGCACTCACCTCAGCCTGATGTTACAGGAGTCCCATTTACAGAAATGAGAGGAGAGAATGTATTTCCCAGCAGCTCAGCCACAGACTCTAATGGGTCAAGTGCTCTCTGAGAATCAATAATTAAACTGGGCTGAAATTAATCAAACTTCAATCCAATTAATCCAAGTATGGGTCTATTTTTACATAGTCCTATAGTACATTAGCACTAGAAACCAGGTACTGTTCCTAGCTCTGCCCTACTACGTAAATATGTCCTGGTCCTTTCAGTTTGTAGGTCACTGAACTAGTCTGTCACTATCACATTTCTTTTATTGTCATGTTTCATAATCTTTTCTAAAGATTGCTAGATGCTATTTCAGGTCTAACAACTGTGTAATAAATATGTAATCTTGGTTTTACATATACTCTACATGAAAGAGCACCCAACCAAAACTAAGACAGTGATGTACAGATAACAGCACAGCTGTGCTGTAAAGGTCTCTGAGATACATTTTGGAAATACATGTCTCACCTAATAACCTTTCACATTTCCCCATTTCATCTGTACTTTGTCCTCTCATCTGCCTCCACTGGGACCAGTATTCATATTCCAAATTTTGGGGCAGCTCCCATTATTATAATTTTATTTTTGGGCAGTTCCCATTATCATAATTTTATTTTTATAAAGGCAACTTACCATAAAACGTGCCCCATATTTTAGAATTCTCACGTGAAGGGATGAGTAGCAGACACAGCATTTGTAAGGAATTCTTAGTCCTCCCTCGCTGCTCCAGTGAGTAATTCTCTCCCCTCCAAATGCCAGATTTGTCATATGAGCAGGGCACGTGGCTGGGGGGACAGAGACAAAGCCATGTGTGCATGCTTAACTTTGGTGGTGAACATTAAGAAATAGGTTGCTATCTATTTATTTAGACCTTTCCATGCCAGAGTCCTGACAGAAAGATTTTGAAACCTAGAAAAGGGAGAAAGATTTAGTTAAATAAGCTTTTATGATGCAGGGGGAAACAGGTGTTCATGAAAGAATAAAAATGAAACTCAACACACTTGCTGTATTAGATGCTGAGTTCTGTGTAAAGTTTTCTGTCAGGCAAATATTTCTCTTCATATCAATGTAGTCTATCTGAAAATCCTGAAAATAATTCATCTTGCTGAAAGGAAAATCTTACTAGTTGTCATGTCATTTCATTCTCTATCTAAACAAAGGACAACACCTTCACGCTGTATACTTCACCAGTAGATCGGCAGCTGTGAGATAGAAAAATGTTTTAATGTTCTCAGTAACTCTTTCTTTTATATTCAGTATTTTTCTCAGTATTTGGATGTCAAACTGTTCTTTGTCAGTTGAACAGTATGTACAATTTCCCCCTTTGCTCAGAACCATTCATAATTCATTGCCTGGGTCTGACTAACTGTATCTCTCATGAATTTACAAATAAGCGAAATTTCTTATACTCTAGTGGCTCCTTGTGGAGTTGCCTTTTTTAGACTAAACTGCACGATTCACTGTTTGTTCAAGGGGTTTTTCTTCTCCATTTGCTATGATGTATGTAGAGGTTTTGATTCTTAAGTAAATACCTGGGAAAAATTGCCCAAATATTTGAAGACAGAAGTCCTCTATAAAGTAGTTCAGCAGTTTCATGATATGCATTTTCAAACTGATTTGTTACTTGGTTTTTTGACTGACTTTTTATTCATTGTGAGTTTACTCATTAAAAAATGTGCATAAATGAAGTCTTCCAAAATTTAAATAACAGAGGTACAGGGCACTTATACATATTTACCTGGCCTAAATCACCTGAATACAAAAGGTGATTTTGTATTGTTTTCTAATGCCTCACTGTGGTGTTTGAGAGAATGTGTCTTCACCTGAAACAAAAATGGCAAGGATTGTACATTTCTAAAGTTAAAATTTTACCAAGGAGACATTTGCCAACAGTAATTTTCCCCAACATTGATTCCCAAACATGGAAGATCCTGTCTAAGCACTTGGCCTCAGTATAACTAAGTCCACAGGCTTCTGGAGTGGCTCAGAAGTGAACAGACAATGCATTGAATTCTTTGCTGTCCTTGGGCTTACAGCTGGGTGGAGAGACATGAAGCAAGGCTAGAATAGCAACATGAGACACACTAGCTGCATAGAGAGGATATCCATAGATATCTAATTAAAATATCTGACTGCAGTTCTAGGTGCTTTGATTATTTACTCTTAAACCTCCCAGTGCAATGAAAATTAGCCATGCAAAAGACAGACAAATTCCAAATAAGTACAAAAGCAGCTGCTGTTAAGTAGTTAATCTAGACTTATATCAGCTTTTAAACTCTTTCACAGCTTACCATGAAAGGAACAAAACATTTCATCTTTCAGAGGCAGCAACTGAGACTGTGATGTTATCTTTCTTATGATACGGCTTTGAACTGTGACATTTATTCTGACTTCCACCCTCATTCCTATTCCTAGCTTCATGCTGAAAGAGAATTTCATTCGTATTTGCAGATATTCTTTTGTAACTTTTATTCAACCTTTACCTTGAGGCTTTCTTTTTCCCCTTAGGAAAGTGATTTTTTTAAAATTTGATCAATTGAATTTCATGATCACTTTTGAAAGCAAAGAACACTCTATGATAGCTTTATCTGTACAACAAAGGGTATGTGTTAACAGAAGGGAGTCCACTGAGGGAGATTCAAATATTTTGAGAATTGTCAATTTGACTGGTACTGTCTATATGGAATCATTTGAGGACATGAAGGTGAACATCCGAACTCATCTAAATGCAGAGCTTTTTTAACAGTTTTAACACAGCCTGAATTCTGCCCCTTCCTTTACTTACCTCACTAAAAAGATAAACAAGCAATAAATAAAAATGTGAGTAACGATTCCTTTCTTTTTTTTTTTTTTTTTTTTTCAGCATAGTAAGTGAGCAGGGAGTACCAGATGGGGAACAGAACAGAAACTGGTGACAAGACCAAACCATCAATGCCTGTGAACACGGTCTGATGGACAAACAGAGATGATTCAAGCTGCTGAGGCTTCCCAAAGGGGAGCACTGCACCATGCCTGTGCAACAGGCTTGCAGAGCAAAGTCTTTGAACCTGTGCAGGGGAGAAACCTCTGAGCACAAAGGGCACAGTTCAGACAAAGCTGAGGTATTTTAGCAATGCTATTTTATAAAAATGAAGTAGTGAGAGAAGAACATAAACCTACTTACTCAGAAGAAATATAGGGGCACAGATGAAGGGTCATGTCCCCTCAGCTCTCCTGCTTCCTGAAGCAGACCCAGCTGTTGCTGCTTGTCTTTGAAGAAACCAATTATTTTCTCCATTTCCCCCTTCTTCCTTCTCTGTCGTGTTCCTGATAATTGCTTCCTGTATTTTCACATGAGTAGGAGTCTGGGCACAAGTAAAACCTCAAGACCTATCATGCTCCTTCTTCCCAGCAGAACGGATTCTCCTGCTCTGCCACTGAAAGAGGAAGTGAAGGAGTCAAAGCAGAAGCAGAGAGCTGAAAAAAGAATGTGGAGGTTCCTTGGGTGGTGCAGCATTCACAGGCAATTGTTAGGTCCTCCCTGAGTTGTAGCTGGCTTGGACAGTGCAGTGTCTAATGCCTGGATTAAAGTCTCCCCTTCGTTCTACATAATTCAAAGGTCTCACGCTCAAGAAGAAAAAGCCCCTACCTATATTTAATGAAAGGAAATGATTGAATTATTTCAAGATAGAGAACCCGCAAGATTACACTGAAAATAAAGAATTGACTTTTATTTGGTTTGTATTTTCTGAGCTGTCCACTCACCACAATAAATACAACAGTAATTTTGAAGCCCCTACTTATCCCACTTTGGAATTTTTCAGGAAGTTTCTATGGCAACATGATACCAGTCCATCAAAAGAGTTAGCATGAAATTTGTTAAGTGACTCAGCATCTCACGACAACCAGCCTATGGATGAAAAGCACTGGGCCTGTCACTGCTCTGGTTGGTGCTCTGAAGCCTCTGGTTCAGTTTGATGTTTCTGCATTGTCCTACCTGGTGAAAGAAAATTATTGAAAAGTAAGAATTTTGTTACAAATATACTTATTTTTAATACAGGGTTTCTTAAAGTTACTGACTGCTGTGGGGTTTATCTAAAAACTGATGGAAAGTAATAGATTTCAGTTAAGGAGCCTTGTTGCATGGTCAAGAAAGGGAAAAATGTCACCAACAGCAACGTGCACCTTTTCATTTGCTGCAGAGAATGCTGACCTATGGCAGCTCTTTCACTGACACAGATCAGTCTGTCTTTGCCAGGCCCTCTGCCTCTGTCCCACTGATCCTGCTGCTCCTTTCCACACCTGTGCCAGCCATCCTTTGAGAGGACAGCCAGCCTTGGGACAGGTGCCTCTCCCACCACGGGCACACACGTGGCTGGGGGCAAGAGCAGACACTGTCAAAGGCTGGCTATGGAGCAGAGCTCCCAGCTGTGAGACCCTCTGCATGTCCATGGCAAAATCTGTTCTGCAGTGACTGTAATTTTGGTCACCTGTATTAAAACACGTCTAAAAATGACAAGAAACCATAGTGGTCCTTTTTATATAAAAGGATAAATAGAGCATTTTATTAACACTTTTTGCAGCAACAAAAGTGACACAGTCCACATCTTTTTCATTAAACACAGCAAAAGCTATGGTCACATTTTACATCACTTTGAGGCACAAAGCAAAATACTTCTTTTCTTAAGGTCAAGGTATGATTTGCATTAAAAAAAAAAAGGAGAAAAAACAATCCTCAAGTTGTATATTGCGGTAGCAGGGTTTCCAATCACTAGCACAATACAATGAACAGACCAAGAATCCAGAATGGATTATTACATACAATAATAATCATTTGATTGAATTAAGAAATGGATCGTTTGTTGTCATTTTAGAGTATTAAGAAGTGGTCTGGTGTTGCTAACTTCAGTTGGTTCAGTTTGGTTCAATCCCAACAACCCCAAGTATATACAACAAGCTAAATGAAGGTTAATATATCATCTAGAAGATTATGCACTTCATAATGCATTGCACTTATTGCTTGGTACACTAATGTTGCAGTCACTGTTGAGTTATGCTAAAAAGACAAGCGTGACGCTTGTTGGCTTCTTTCAACCCAACACTAGTTATTTACCACTTTGGTTTATTGTGAGTTTTTATGTTGCTCATATTCAGTGTCCATTATTATTAGGTTTGATCAAAAGACAAATACATCTTTTATTTCAGGGATTTCTAAAATAACAACATTTTCTATAATTACAGTATCTTCAATAAACATATCTATGTATACAACTGTGGCACGATGTGTAAAAATATGAAAGCTATTAAGGGAAGAATAAGGGTTAAATTATTCTCTGTTTCTTCTATTGGTTTCAAAATATTCTGCAAAACAAATGCATCCTTTTTCATAGGGCTACTTGCTCATAGTAAACTTCTCTTTGGAATTTTGTAAAAGACTATATTTTTTTCTATGTTATATTGGGGTTTCTCTTTCTAAAGACACCAGTACAAATTCAGAATATACTGCAAAGAATAGAATAATAAAGCTTGTTTTTTGATAAAGGGACTTGCCAGGCTGCCTGAAAAGTCAGACTTCATATTATATTGTTTTTACATTAGTTGATAAATGCAGGGAAGAACATGACAATGTCTATAATTTTATGAGATTCTGTAGAGAATAGAAATAAGAACTTGTGCCCAAAACATTCAGTATAAAACTCCTAAATAATTCCTTTATTTATCACAGAGTAGCCTGCAGCATGTAATCACGATAAACATACAATATGCCCTATTTGTTCTTTAGGCTTGATACAGGTACCACTGAGGGAACTGGATCAACCCTCGAAAATGCCTAGGACTCAACCTTTCTTCTTTGAGAAAGCTCTTGTCCTGGAATAAACACACAACTCCTACATTGCACTGAGTAAATGTGTGTCTTTAACACAATCTCTTTCAATACAGTGTAACAAATATATAAGTGCATTTTTAATGATCAAGTAGTTTTGGCTTTCTAAAAAGAGCATTAGATGTGCCAACTCGGTTGCTTAGTTGTGCTTTAATCTTTAATTATGAGTTTTAGCTCTTGTATACTGTAAAGTATCTACTTGCCTCTATAGTTTTGACCAGTAAACCCTTAAAACTCTAATGTTTATAGAACAAATATAACCTAATGAAAGTGATAACATCACAACTCATACAGATTGCACTTGGATGTATTTTTTGTACAGTAAGACCTTCCTGTTTGATATGTGTTTACATGTTCATACCACATTTTATTTCTGTGTGCAAACAATCACAATGAATTTAATCACAAACACTACAAAATATACCAAATAGTTAGCTTTGTTATGAATAATCTCTTTCCTTGTAGTTGTATGAGTCTTGTACTTCCTCTTGTACGAATTCCTCTTTTTTCTCCCAGCCATTAGGCCAGCCACCATTGACCTGGGTTGTAGCACCGTAAGACTTGGTGGTACCATAATTTACATAATTCTGAGTAATGTCCCCTGTCTCTTCAGCAAGTTCATCCTCATGAATAAAGCCACATTTCTCTTCACTTGTCTGTTCAGGGTCTGCCCAGGGCTGTTTCTCTCCTGAAGCAAATATGCCATAGAAGATCACACCTCCGTAGTGGACTAAAGCAGCAATGAGGAAGACATACTGCCATTCTTCACGTGTCTGTAGAGAAGAGATTTGCTAAATCAGAGCAGCACACAGATTCACCTAACTTCTGAACTGGCAGACTTAAGTTAGGGATCGAGGTTGTGATAAGCAGCACAGCTAAAACATTAAAGTGTCCATTTCAGAAATATTTATATGCATCTTTCTTTGACAAATTTATCAGCCCACAAAAGCATCAGCCTAGTGGGCATATAGTGAAGTATGCCTCAAAGCAGCATCCCTGGAAGCAAGTCCCAGACTCCTATATGGATATCCTAGCAAGCTGTATTATAGAAAGGTCTTTCTATTGAAACAAGTTGCACCAAAGTGGAAGATTTGAAAACTGTATTTCCATTTACCTTGTTCTTTGTCATGGCTCCAACAATTATAGGGCAAACCATTCCAGACAAGGTCCCGACTCCATTAGAAATCCCCATTAAAATGCTAGCATACCTCGGGGCAATGTCTAAATGGTTGACATTGAATCCTGTAAGAGAAAGGTCAGCGAGCGTTCACACCAGGAGCAGAGCAGTGCTTCAGTAGAGAAAAGGGACATGACACTTTTACTAGAACGTATTTGGGCTGCTTAATTGCATTTCCTTATCCCTATAAGACTTATAATGCTTAAATATTCCTAGAGACACACTGGGTTTTCATTTTCTTTGAAGAAAATATTTTAAAGGAATACCAGGTTAATTTTCTCCCCAAACTGCAGTTTAAGAAAACCCCAACACCTCCCAGTAATGTCTGTGTGCAGAAGATATTTAGGCAGGGAGACAATTTGTATCTCACAGTCCCTTACATGATCATTTCATGCTGTAAATAACACATCTTTTCTTCTTCCAATCTGTAACACGTTCCTTTCCTATTGCCCACATTTTCCTTTTTGTCGCATAGACCAGCTGAAGGGAGTTATTGATTTTTCAGTGGTAAATTGGAGAAGAAAGACAGTATCTATAACTGAATTACTGATTAATGTTGAAAGATATTTACTTGTTCACTTGCATTTTCAGCAGCACAATCCTGTTGGAAATGTTTGCAGTACCTATTTAAGTAATCTAAAGAGGCAGAATGAATTGTTCCCAAAACTGGTACTTAAATAAGTGAAAACAGAACCCAAACCTTTGGATACAGGTGGTAGCAGGGAAAAGGCAGGCACTATGATATAGTCAGCTTGGGGAAAGCGGTGCACTTCCCAAATTGTACCAAACAAGAACGCATGAGATTAAGGACAGATTTGATTAGAGGAGATTTTAGATGTTTGGCACAAAAGGAAGGAGAGCCTGTTTGAGACATAAGGAAGCAGCATGGGAGAGGATACTAAAATCACAGTGGGAAAACAAGGGGAGGTCAGGTGACTTGTGTTTGGGAAGGGAAAAGGCAAAGGGTTGATGAATCAGCAGGAAAGGGGAAGAGCTGAACTTTAATTCGGAAAAGAAATTCTAGTAATTAGGCTCAAAAAAAAAAAATACTAACAGGCCCCAGATTAATAAAATAATACAATATTAGCAAATCAATAACCAATACATAGTGGGGACAAAAATGAAAGACTTCTATTTAAACAAAGATGTGTAATTTTAGGTATCATTGTGTAATACCAGTCCATTTGTCTTCTATGTTTGATTTTAAGAAAAATCTGTAGTGTACATTAACATCCTAATGACAAGAGAGTCTAATTTGCTGCAATGAATATGGAAAAGATTGAATTGTTTGAACAGAAATAATCTAATATAAAAGCTGTAATACCAAACATACATTCCTTTGTAATGATCACAAATAATGTCCTTTGGGAATTCCAAAATGAGTGGGCTTTTAAATTACTATCCATGAATAAAAGCAAAGTTAGATGTTCTGTCTCTTAGGATAAAATAGTTTAATATTAATAGTCATACAATCTTACCAGATATGGCAAATCCACTAAAGCCTACAGCAAGCACTAAGAATGAAATAGCCACTCCTTTGCTGTGTGAATATCCCACCACGAGCAGGAGAGTTGCTTCCATACCAAAACCTGGTGAAATAATGAATAAAACCAGTCACTGAATTTAATTCCCTCTCAAATACTGCAGGCCTTAGGATGCCACAATATTTCATAGGAACACGAGTAAAACATAACCTCAGAGTGGGATATATTCAGGTATTTCTTTCATCTCTAAGAAAAGTGTTCTTCCTCCCTCAAAAAACCCTTACTTTACTCTTTGTATGCTAATTTATTGCTACTTTCTGTCAGTTTTAAGATGAAAATAAATACTTGTGATGTGGTTAGGTCATTCCAGCCCACTCTCATGGGAATGTACATTTAACCTACTTGTGAATTTTCCAGCCCTTCCCAAGCTAATGTGGCTTTAACCTCTCAGGAGTCAAGAATGTAATATTGTAAAAGGTCAAGGCAGTTGTCTGGGCTCTCTTAGAGCAGAGGGTGTTTAGGTGAGGGGCTGAGACTGAGTAAGCAGCTAAGAATAGGTAAATTACCCTCCAAAAGCTCATCTATTTCTTTAAATGGTTTTCCAAATAACTGCATGGAAATGGCAAATGGGAGCACCTGTGTTTTCTTTTATTTAGTGACAACATCTGCATTACATAAAAATGCAGAAAGCACTGATTCCTAAGAACGCACAATGGTGCAGTTTGTTTCTTTATTCTAGACAGAACACAACATGAACATCAAACCCCTCCAAGAGACTTTTAAATAAAATACAAAACTTACCTCCACAGTTCATTATCTTTCTCACATTAGTCGTTGAAACAATCTGCCTGCTTCTTAAAAAGTCAGCAATTTGTCCCCCAATAGGAACAATAATTGTCATCACTAAATGTGGCACAGCAGATAAGATACCCACCTAAAATTAAAATCAGAATTAGCAAAGTATAAACAATAAGAAGACCTTGATTCTTCATTTTCTGAAGCCTTCAGCAGCTAATTAATTATTCCTTTTCAATGTCACACTCTGTGTTAAAACTAAGTCTGGGGTTATGAAATGAACAGAACCGGTGATATGAAGATTTTATTTTATTTTATTATTTTATTTTATTTTATTTTATTTTATTTTTTATTTTATGAAGTATAGTGAGAATTTCTAAGGACCACTGACGCCATGACACTTTTTGTTTATGGATTGTTTTCATAGTTTACACTTAAACTAAAGCTTTTCCTCTCTCACTTCACCCCTGTCAGAATTTTCAGAAAACTGATGATCAAAGGTGTAAAACGGAATGACTCCCTTTCTTTTGGTGTTTAGTGCAGCTTTGCAGTGAGCCTCACATGCCTAGACAGGTTCCCTGTGGGTCACCATCACGTGCACAGTGGCCATTTGTCTTGGATTTGTGACCAAGCTGAAAAGTACACGTGGGTAAAAGATATGTCTGAAAAACTTTGTGTGTAGTGAAAGATAAAGTATAAATATCCAGTGCTGATATTCGAAGTGCTACACATACACAGCAAAACAAGACACAGACCTTTGTGCTGACTGTTGCAATGGATTATATGTGTGTGTTCATGTTCACCTTACAGGTCTGACCCAAACTTCCCATCAATCACATGGAACCTTGGATCACCCCCACATCCCACATTTTGCCACCATATTTCTCCTCTCTAAATGGGAAAGGAGATTCGTTCTCACCACATTAAGGGGGCATATAGAAAGGTGACAAATTATACTACCCTTCCTAGAACAGGGTGGCCCTGCTTTTTAAAAAGTACCTGGAAAAATCCATCTGTCAGTGCTTTCCATACAGCTTTGGTGGGATTCTGCAACCCCCGGGCCATCAGGGGCAGGGTGTAATGGGGCTGCTGACACCTTTCTAGTACCACTCATGATCTGCTTTGGAGCACTTCACTCGCGTTGGAGCCCCAGGTGGATCATCACTAAATCTCATCCTGCTCCACCTTTCCCTGCCCCATCCTTTGCCACAATTGTTACTTCACTCATTCGTGCTGGCCAAGGAAACAGGAACTGAGGTGAGTAAGATTTAAGATGTAAATCCAGGATAAAGATGCATAACACTTTTCTTCCTTATTCTTCATAAATACTCCAAATGTAGCTGTGATATTTACCTAGTTAAGATAAAAGCTTTACATTCCTTTTACATACCTTGCTTATTTCAAATCCAAACACTTCCTCAAAGTAAGCAGGCTGACTAATTAGCAGCAAGTAAAAAGTCCAGCTTCTACAGAAGTTTGCAACTATTATTGCATAGACTGGCATAGATGTAAAAAATTTTCTCCATGGTGTTTTGTATTTCTGAAACACAGAAAGGGGATCCAGTTACCATTGTGATCATTATCAACTCTGCATCTTCCCTTTCCTTACCCTTTCTTTGGCTAGGGTCCAACAAGCACAAATATGCACAGCATTTAAAAGTTACTGCAAAATGCACAAGAGCAGAACTCAGTGATACTTCATTGTATCACAACACTCATGTGCAGGTGCTTTTGCCTTAGTCATATAAACATGAACATACATGGACATGAGACTAAAGTAATAATGTATTGAAATGACATTTTAAATAATAATGTCTTTAAAAGACAATGTTGCTGTATGTAAGGCAACAGACAGATTTGACCCTGTAACTACATGATTTCATTCAGATTTACTGCAAATATATTTTTTAGCATTTAAATCTTAATTGCAGTGTTCTACTTTTTTTTTTTTTTTTTTCCTCAAGTCTCAGCTGAAACTGCTTGGTCAATATATTTTTGTTTTATTGTATTTTTAAAATAAATTGCAGAAAGGAACAAAGAAAGACAGATGGACAGTCCTGCTGAGTCCCAGCACCTGTCCACAAACCCAGGCTTCCACCCATCTGTGTTGATCCAAACACAGGATCCATACCCAGATAAGTGCTGGAAAATCACTACAGCAAGAATTCAGGCTGAATTCAGCCTACTATTGATTTGAATACTGGCTTTTCCTCAAAGAAAACCAGCCCATAGATGGATATGTGCCACACCCTGGATACCTATTAAATTACACTTAAGTGAGGGGTAAGGATTAACTAAGTGACTTAATGGATGAGAAGCCAGCCAGAAAACCTAACTTGATGGTATGGGAAGAATTTCAGCCTAAATATTTTACAAGCAACTGAACTATTGGTACAAGACAATCACTGTGAAAAAAAAAAATGTTTAATTAAAAAGCCACAATAAAAAATGGACAGAAATTGTACAGTCCAAATTAGAATTGTATGGACATCCTTCAGAGTAACTCATTTCACATCAGATTTTCAAAAACCATGAACCCTTCTGAATGCTGTTGGATGTCACTGCAACAGGCCCTCAGTAATACCTAAAAATGTAGCCATCAAAAAAAGTAATATTTTCAGTTCCTTATTTAAAATGAAACAAAGTTTTTACTAACACGAAAATTGTTGATTCCCGAGTTCGATCAAGAACCAGTGTTCTGACCAAATAGAAAACATAATGAGGATCTACTGGGAATGGAAGGTGTAAAAATTAATGCAGATGAAGTGGTGCTCAAGCAATTTTTGTTTGTTTTCCTGAGTGAGAAAACATGGCAATAGTTCCTTTAAAGCTTTTCAGCAGTTACAGAAATAAGATGATTATTTTAGTTAGCATGACTGGAGTGTTAAGTGGCTGGAAAATTCAGAGTTCATACGTGGTTTTTAGCAGTTCTCGAGAACTAAACCAGTACAGAACTAAGATTATGAGAGGCTTCATAACATGTCTACAGCAAAATTACTGCTATCTTGGGAAATATTCTTATGGATCTCAAAGAATGCTCTATTGCAGCTTGCAGTCTTTCTGGCAGACAAAACATAAAGCAATAAGGATAGGCATTTTCTGATGTTCTGGGGACCTCAACAGACACTGAGTAATGCTTTTCCTACAGTTTGCTTTTAGGAAGAGGAAAACCTTCCAGAAATTACTGTGTAGCAAGGAAACTGACTTTTGCAGTGCAAGATATAAGGAAAGTCTAAATAAAGCTGCAGTTTCAAATGTAGCTGTACCTCTTTTTTCTAATTTGGAGTAGAAAAAGAGGCATAAATTCCATGAGTCATCTGCTAGAAGAACTGGAACCTGTGTTCTCTTAGTGCAAAAACAGTGTCCCCCCAGAAATCCACCAAAGATCTTCCCATCCCCCAGGAACACATTTGTTCAAATTGTTCAAAATACACTCAAAGGAGAGTGTTTGGGGTTTTTTGTTGTTGTCTTTATTTGGGTGCTGGGACGTTTATTTTTCTTTCTATCTCATTGCAAACCAGTGTGTGGGTAATATTCTTACTTCCATTGCACCTAGGAGGTTGGCACTCTCTCCAATGCTTTCTTCTATGTATCTCCTTTCTTCATCCGTGATTGTAGGATGCTTTGCAGGGCTCTCATATGAAACCAAAAGCCAAAACATGTACCAGACTATACCAAAGCTCCCTTTGGAATGGAAAGAAAGACTTTAAAAAGAAATGCACAGTCAAGCAGCAAACAAGGAAGAAACATCTGTGAAAAATTACAACAAATTCAAATGGCAATTGTTATCAGTGCCTCTTTACTGAGTTCCCTCAGTAGAGATAACTCTCCAACAGAGTTTGATCCTGTGAATAATACTTGTGCAAAACACATGCAGAGCTAGAGCTAAGTGAGAGAGTCTTTGCTTCATTTACAGAATGATTTCACTGGAAGTGAATATTCACCCATCTTAACATCAATTTGTACAGTGCAATGCAATGAAACAGCCTCCACTTCATTTCACCAGACTGTAAATGAAGGCCCATTGAGCTTTAAGATGCTGCTGTTTGATTACTGCACTACATTTTTAACCTGCAAATTAGAAGACTCTGGCAATCTTTTCAACATAGCAATGCACTTCCTGGGTAGTTGATTAAATTTCTATAATGCTTCCACTTAATTCACATAAATGCAGAATTAATTCCCTCGGGACACCTTTTCTGTCAGTGTAGGTACTCACACACAACTGGTGTGAATGAAGTTACACAGGTCATCAGATAAAAATCAGGACAACTTATTCAGGGCAGGTGCTCCAAATTTGCAGTTTTGTCAGTGTGAGAGATGTTAATACGAGCAGAGGTTCTATAGATCTGCCCAGAGGTTTGCACTGCTTGTGCTAAAAGTGACAAAGGTTTCAACGTGAGCTATCTTTTCTTATTTAATCGTGTTACTTTCTTACATACTCTTCCTTTAAATTCTGTTCTTTCATTGCTCTTTTCCCTAGACTGTATTTTTAGCTTAGCAGTCCCACTTCTCCGGGGTTTTTTGTCCTCTTAACAGTAGCTGTTCCATTTTTAGAAAGGGCAGAGTAAGGTCAAGCACTAGTGGAGTGAAAGGAGCAGAAATGCCTACCATACACATAGAACACAGAAGACCACCCAGTGTATTGCACTAGAATCCCAGCTAAAGGCATTGCAATGACAGCTCCTGCATAGGAACCTACAAAACAAGACACGCGGATGAAAAGGGAGCAAGAGTCACTTTCCAAACACTTGTACAGTACAAATGGAAGGAAGACAAAAATACAAAGTTACTTACCACAAAAGGAAGTGGTTGCTAACCTACTTCTTTCTAATGGGGGGGCCCACTTGCTCCAAATGCCGTGGCAGGCAGGGTAGGTGACCCCCTGGGGAATGGGTGTGCCACAAGTTAGCTAATGCTGGTCAGTCACTCAGTGAATTGTCTTTGCATGACTTTTCAGTTTTAATTGCTATCAACAAGAGGTTGAGAATGCTTTGCACTTTTCTAGCAAAATCTGAGCACAGCCACAGAAAAACGTCAGCATCTATTCAAGTTGAAATGGGTTTTGTGTATCGCTCCAAATCATTAAAGAGACCGTATGAAACAAATATAAAACATGTTTCCTTTTGCTCCCCTTCAGGAAAGAATTGCAAATAATTAAGGAGTAAGAGCATTAGTGCACAAGAACCAGAGTCAAAGGAAGGATGACAACACAGACCCTCTGGAGTCCTAATGCAGGACCCATTTATCCAATCCTTATTTTTTTTAATCTAACATTTAAAGTATAACTTAGGAAATACAGATTAAAGTGCCACTGCTCTAAAACTAGAAAATAAGATCTATAGCCATTTAGAAATACACTTTTAAGAGAAGTTTTTCACTCTGTCTTTAATGAACCTTCTTGAGCATGAAAAGCAAGTGGCTGAATGATATTATTTGACTTCATTTTATACCAGCTACCTTCTAGGTCTCTCTTCAAAACCAGCCTTTAACTTAGCAACAGAAAAACTAAACCTGCAGTGTTGGAATTTTAAAAGACATTACATGAAATTTACAGTAATTGTACACAAATTCTAGATTAAGAATTATGATATATGCGTATACACTATATATATGTATTATATAGGTTATATAGATTCACTTTTCTCCTAATCTGGTATTTTGTTTCCTCTGCAAAAAGTAGAAAAATTAATAACTTTTTGCAATTACTGAGTGTTTCACAAATATTGAGAAGATGAGCTTCAATATGCAGAAAATTGTAAAATGACTTCTTCCATTTTGAAAGAAGATCCTGTAACCAGTTTCCTGCTCGTTTCAGTATTTTATATATTTTTTAAAAATATATAAAGATATAATAATAAGATTGTCATTATTTATCATAAACCTTCTTCAAACATCTTGTTTGGAACTTATTGCATTCATAATTCCTTTGCACAGTATTGGAGAATTGTGTGAGTCTACAACAGCTATTTTATTGTGTAATTAATTGCCCACTTGCTGCTCTTCCTCTCATCTTTGCAGTGAAACACACCTCTGTGCATGCAGATCACTTGCCAGGAATGGATCCAGATTTATACACATACACTTTAACAAATTGGTTGGCAGTTGAAGAAATTTCAGGCACTTTCTGCACCCTTTTTTGGGAATTTTTAATACAATAAAGTACACTAAGTAAAAGCAGTTCATACAACAGATCTCCTGTGGCCCTGAGGAGCAAAGGACCAGCCATCAGTGGAAAGGAAAGGAAAGGAAAGGAAAGGAAAGGAAAGGAAAGGAAAGGGAAAGGGAAAGGGAAAGGGAAAGGGAAAGGGAAAGGGAAAGGGAAAGGGAAAGGCGCAATTATTTTTTTCTCTCTTAAATTACAGTAAATCTCTTGTTCATTCCAACACAAACATGGCATGGTCAGCACTTAAGATATAAACTTAAGTTTTTATTACAGATTTATTCTGTGATACTGACCAGCAGGTAATTGTTGGGAGTTCCACCAGTATAAGCCTTGTGCAGTACAGGGGTTTAGTGAAACCTCAGTGCTAAATGCATAGCGTGTCCCACTGGCTTCTCAGCCAGACAATACTTTGCTGTGAAATTCTACAGCTGAAGGAAAATCAAATAGCTATAATTGATACACTGAAATCCTTCATACTCAAAATCAGTAATAAATTTAAAACAATTTCCACCTTGCTTCCAGAACTGCAATTGCTAGTTAAAGGCTAACACATATCTCTGACATTTACTAGTTATTTTATAGTTTTTCCATACCTCTACAAGGCCCTGCAGGATCCTGACGAAGATGACACATCCGTAGTGCACCCTGGCTGCAGATGGGATGAGCATGTTGAGGGAAGATGTCAGCAGTATAGCAGCACCAAATACTCTGCAGAGGTGGGGGAAAAAGGCAAAGTAAGCCACTGCAGTGGTGTTGTTCCAATTGATTTGTTCTACATATGCTCATATATCAATATATATGTTCCCTAGGTGTGTTCTTTACGTGGGGAATATACTGACTGGGCTGGATAAGTGTCTGCTTCCATCTAGTGTAATAACCTAGAGCAAACATGGATGTATTTATCTGTTTAGCATCATTTCCTAAGGAAATATCTCTTATGCAATCACAGGTATAGTAACTGCTTTCCCTATAAATACCCACTTTACTTTAATTTTCACACTAATTTCAACCAAATCTGATTGACTTCTCCACCCTGTGGAAACAAAATTGGGAACTGTCCCCAAATGGTTTGCTAAAACAGATGGTCAGTAAGTTTCTCCTGTGCTCTAATTGTAAGAAAGTGACACCATGCTGTCACTCCTTATAAAGCAGAAGAGAATCCGCTTTCATTCAGACCAAAAGCATCAGGAAAAGTTTTAGAGCTGGGATTTTCTTAGACACAGGATTAATCAATCTGGAAACACCTATCTGTAGAAAACAGACCATTCTTACTGCTGCTTTTTTCAGAGGCTACTCACTGAAAATTACTCATTTTGATTCCACAGCATCCTACCTTCAAATAAAGTGCATTACAAAGTCTAAATAAATGCATGAAGTGGTGATCCATTTTCAATTCCACTGATTTGACTGAATTTTTATTTGATGCAAATAATATCCACCTCTGGTAGTAGGAAACCTCTTCTCCAGCATGATTGTGCCTTTTTTTTTTTGTATAAAGCTATAAAATGCAAATATAAATCTGATGACATATGACATCAGGGTATCTGATGTGGAACTGATTTGACAGAAACCTTTGACCTTCCCTTGTGTTCTTCAGAAACTGGTACAGTGCCAGAAGTCAGTGAGAAACAGACCTTGGGCTACAGAGGCA
Source organism: Hippolais icterina (assembly GCA_013400075.1). Taxonomy (NCBI): domain Eukaryota; kingdom Metazoa; phylum Chordata; class Aves; order Passeriformes; family Sylviidae; genus Hippolais; species Hippolais icterina. The sequence goes on along the minus strand of VWYN01029962.1, from coordinate 95,232 downwards.
GGGTGAAAATTCTCCTCAAAGACACAACATTCCACATTCTGTATTTAGAATCACAAACCTTCTAAGAGCAAAGTGAGTATGTGCCACCTTTGTTTGACCCCTGTTAGAGGGCGTGGTAAGGAAGCCTTGCTGAAGAGCTCTCAGTCTTGTCTCCTCACTGTGCTCCCCCTGACCTGAAGCTAAACACCATTTCGCTCTCTGTACAGCACATTGCTGGCTCTGCTTGGCAGCACGTTCCATGCATTTGCTGGGACTCACTGGGCACGTGATTGTGTGCCACTGTGAGGACTCTTTGACCTGAATTCTCTTCTACTTTTGATTTCTTGACGTGTAAGTTTCTACTGTAAAACTACATGCACTTAATCTCCTTTCAATTTAACACCTCCTTATGTCCACATAAACTCCAATGATGTCTTGTCCTGTTAAAATCACGTGAAGATAGGATATTAAAAGATGCCATCTCTTTATAAGGGTGAGAGTTACAAAATTGCTGCAGTAGGTAACTGTTTCTTCAGTGAAATTGACTCTAGTTTTTAAATCCTGTATCTGAAATCAGCGTCCATTTGCACACCACTGAAAGCTGTGCTTCCCAGAATCGCCTCTGTTCTCACGTTTACTAAAGTGAAGCTGTTTCCTGGAGTCTGCTCCTTCTAGAAGACAAAGGAAAATGTAACTGAAGGAATGATCAGAGACATGCTTCTTCCAGATTAAAACCTTGCCTGTATTTAGACACACAAGTGCTGGTGAGCATTCAGTTACATCAGGGTGCAGATGATAATTCTGCAGTGTCACTCGGGAGTCAATTCTCTCTCTCAACTATGCTTTTTAAGGATGATTTCCTCTCTGTCCCCAAAAATCTAAGGATTTGAAAGTAGAATAAGTTAGAATTAAATTACGATTCTTGCAAGAAATGGCTTTTTATATTGCTTTTGTGAATCCCTATTAAAAGTGATGTCATGCATGGATATTTTAGCGAGTCCATTTCCTCTATAGCTCTTAATCAAGAGCCAATAAGTCTTCTTGTATTTGCTTTGCATCTCTCAGCACACAATCATAAATATAATAACTACTTCTCCTTTGTGCTCTTTAATCTTCTTATGTTTCTTTCCATAAATACTACATTATACCAAACAAAATACTGTGGTATGGTGCTGGTTTTTTGTAAAAACATACTGGTTTATTGCTTTAAATGTCTCACTTAGAAATATTTATTATTATTTAGATCAACTAAAAATGATTTTGAGCTACAGTCAATCAAAATATATTTGAATGCAGCTCACATTTGAATATATTTAATTGGGAAATGGAGCAATTCTGATTGTTCCTGGGGCATTTCTAAACTATTTTGCTGACTCACCCATCAAACCCTCAAATTGTGTAATCCTGTTTTCTCTGCTTACACTTCTTTCTGTCCATTAAGCTAGTGATTTATGATCCCTTATGTTTAATTTCTGCACCTTGCTCAGTTTTTCTGCAGCGTTAACCCCAGCAATGGGTTAGAAAGCTTAAATTCCTTATGTTTTCGTGGCAAATGGAATGTGTGTGTGATTCCTTTGTCGTATGTGCTGATGGTTAATGTTCATCCTCAGACAGATACAGCTCCCTGCAAAAGTTTCCAGCTTGTTTAGGAGTCTGCTGCTCTCCACACCCCACTGCATTTTTATACAAGTACCTCTTTGCCCTCTGGATTTTCTGATATCACACTGAAGGCAGAGGTGTGGCCTTTATTGGAAGATTTAAAGATTTTACACAGATTTAAAGCTGCTCTGCCCTGCTGTACCTTTCCTCAGTTGTGTTTCCACAGCTGGGCTCTGCAGTGAGCCCAGCCTGGCTGCAGGCTGTCCCTTGGGCTGAGCTCAGCCTAGCAAATCCATGTGGCTGCACTTCCTTTTAGAGGTATCCTTGAAAACCCATTTCATTCTGGGCACACCCCAGACCCCACAAAATGTTCTGATGCCATGGCACAAATGAAGAGCTTTAGCAGATTGAATGTGAACCCTGGGAAAATTGTTACATCACAGAGATAAAGCAGGTGAGACCAATGACACTGCCATAATTCCTGGCCCTTGCATTAGGACAGAATTAAAATGTCATGGCATGTCTTCAGCAGCCCCAAGCCTTGCAAAAAAATTCCTTTCTGACTCAAAATCAGCACCTGTGCAACTCTATCTGGAAGAAAATAACCATAGAAGACAATAAACACAGTAGTAGTGTGTCAAGGAGAGGGGGAAAACCCCAAGAAATTCTGGTCCTCATAAGTGACCAGAAGCAGTCCTGAAACAAAAGATTATGCTTTACTTATTTATTTCTATTTCTAGACTGAGTAGACTCAGTCCCAAAAACCAGAATCTAACACTGATCTTCAATGTTTTGCTGACATTGGCCTCAAAGGTCATGAACTGTGACTTAATCCTCCTGTAATATAAGCAATAATAACAGCAAAATCATATTTGAATGTGAGACATCCACGATAGGAGAAGAGAAAGAAAATTGCTCTGACAGCTCAGCAGAAGTGCTTAGAGTGGAATGAGGTTGCAGGGGGAATTAATCTGTTTGGGTTTCAAGTCAATTGGCTCATTTTTCTCTTTTGGACAAAAGCAAAAAGAAATGTATTTATTTTCACCTCTGGATTTCTAATCTCTGCATCTGCACAGCAGCACTATTGCCATCTGCCTCTGTCAGGCACCTGACATCACACGAGCACTCTGCAGAGTGTTACAGACATTGTTACTCGGCTGGAAGCAGAGTCAGCCCAAAAAGTGAGCTGGGCAGGGGCACTTCAAACGCTGAGTGCCAGCTGGGGGAAATATCGAGTTACACAAGCATCTCTAAAAGCCAGGGCTCCTGGTTAGGGACACCCTTCACCCAGGGACTGGCAATGAAAAGCGCTGCAAAGAATTCATAAAACAAAGGACCCTATTTAGGTGGAATCAATTCCTCATCTGAGCCCTCTGTATTTTTATTTCTGTCAACTTTTAGTACATTTGACAATTACTGATGTCTCTATTCTCTGAATAAGTAAAGTCACCTTGAGAAAATCAAACTCATAGATACCCAATATGTCTTTTCTAAAGCATATGAAGTACCTGAGTACCTTTAATATGTCCTTTAAAAAAATTTGAAAAGTAACTCTGTATGTTTAAAACAGATTTTTTTAGTATTTATTTAAACAAGAAAATGCTGTAGTTTTAAGATGTGTGAATATATGCTGTCTCAGTGAATTATCAACAAAATTTCATTAAAATTTGAAATAATTAAAGAACAGTAAGTCTGGGTCACTTAAAACTACAAAACACCATTACATGTATTTTCACAGATTTGCACTGAAAAATACCAAAGCATAGAAAGTATTCAACAGCTTCATAGAAAATTAATTCAGGACTGTAACTGAACAGTTTTGCCCTCCAAAGTGCAACTGGTCATCATTTCATGGAAGATCTATCTACTGAACAGGAAAGTGTGAATATTTTGATGATTTTTTTGGGAATCATAGGGTGTGTGGGGGGGTGTGTGAAAGCATTTTGCACCACTACAATAATAAAATTCAAAATATTATAAAGTAGTTTCTTCTGACTGTAAACAGGAACATATGGAAAATATAAGCCATGCTCTTTCCTGAAAATCCTCTACATTTGAAAATTTTACATGCACATTGATCATATTCTAGAGAAAATTATTTTCATTGCATGAGGTATGTGTATTGACCAAATACTTGATTTGTAAACAGTGGTAATACATTTTCCCTAGTCATAGTTGGAAATTTGTTAGGTAAGGGTGGAAAAGAGAGGAGTGAAAACATGAGCTTTCTTGTGAAGTTTTCCCTACCTAGTTTAAAGATTAGATGAAAAAATCTGTCACTATAAAATACATGAAATGCATTTGGATTCAAGGTGGTGAGCTGATCTGACATTTTCCTTTACAGAAATCACATGAAATACGTTCAACAAAGACTTCTTTTATGAAATATATAAAAAACTCAAGGTGGGTTTTGACTCTGTTGTTCTTTATTGAACAGTGCTTGTTTGGGAGAGTCCTAGAGCAGCAGCAGCAGCTCTGAGCAGCAGAACATGTATCACATAATGTGACTTTTTAGACTATTCTGTCAGCTCAAGATTTCTAAAATGTATTCTTTTCCTTCACCTACAGTCTTTCATCCGTGGCACACCTCCTCCTGCAAAGGGCAGCAACACAACCTAGACATGCTAATGTTATATTGTTCTACAGCCCAGAGAATATTCTGTCTGAGAGGAACTGCAATGCTCAGTGCTGTATTAAATGCCTCCTTTTCTCCAGTGAGACACAATGTCTAGAAAGATGCAAGACAGGAGCTAACTGCAATGTCTGTGGGCTTACAGCAGCTTTTCAGAATCTTTTCTTCTGCAGAAGTTGCTGGCAGTGACAGTTTGTGATCACCCTTTAAACTTAGATTTTTCTTTGAATATACAGAAATTTCAGGGGTTAACTGACAACACTTCCCTCCTTACAAAGCGTGTCTCTACCCATATCAGCTGTGATGAGGGCCATTTCTGTACAGCACACGTACATTTTGATGATCTGAATTAGCTATGGTTTGATCTGCCATGTTGGAAGATAAAAAAAATCTCTAAATATTCATGAGACTTAGCAAAACAGGTGATCCAAGGGGGTGGATGAAGCACTGGTGTGAAATGCCACACAGAGATGAAGTCCGTGTGTATCAGCAAGCTAAAGTCCTTCAGCTGCCTGCCTTCCTCAAATCCCACTGATGGCACTGACTCATACCAAGACCCAAACAGTTTTCAGGCTTCTTTGCAAATGTGCCTCCCATTGCTTGTTTGCAGACCTATTTTTGGACATGTCAATGCGTATTTTATAAAAACTTGGACGCTGTTGGATGACAGCATCGTTGGAATTGATGCTGAATGTAAAAGAATCCCGGGCCATTAAATGCAAATTATTGTTCTTACAACAGCATCACATTATCCTTTCATAAGCAGATCAGGTTCCATCTGAGAAGTTATAAGCATTTGCCCTACTTAGTAGTAGTTTTTCCTTTCCAACTTTTTACTTCGTATATCCAGTATATGTCTTCATGCTATTTTATTTAAATGGTTTTAATCTCTTCAATTTCCACACCTGCAATCCCACCTTCTCTCTTTTTTGTCACTAAGCAAACCTGTATGCCTTGTCTGCTTTTTTTCCTTCATTCATTTCCTCACTGCACCAATCCTCTTTCCTTCCTGTCTGAATTCAGCTGGGGAATCTCCTAACCTGGGGTTTCATTTTACAACCCATTATGTCTATCTACGTCTGGATAAAGCTCTGACTCATTCCTTCTAGCTCATTAGCTGTGGGACAGCTTGCTCTTTAAATATGTAATCTGCTAGATGATGTTTCAGACCAGGGTTGTCTCATTCCAATCACCTCACCAACATGCAGGCTCAGGCTGTGGTTCCACTGTCTCTGCTGATTTAGAGGTGTGTAACACACCTACCAAAGGAGTCATCTGGAGGTTTAATGTTAAAATGTTTTGTGGAGCTCTTTGGGAGGATAACTACTACGTGTTAGACTCAAAGGCTGCACATCTATAGTGCTTTTTGGAGTGTTTTCTGATACATGGGCCACAGGTTACAGCTGACTGTATCAGGACTGCTCAGAGCACAGGCAGATTCCTCCTCAGCAAAGTGACATTTGTGTTTTTATGCAACCAACCCAGATAACATCTCATTGCGTGTTAAACCCGCTGTACAAATTGTTTTGAGGTGAAGGGACAAAGCAAGCAGAGGTGATTAAGGATTCCTGTTGCAGAGAGTGCCTGCAATTAATGGTCAGAGGCATCCCTGGGCTTTGTTTCAGAGAATCTTTGATTTATTAGATACCACTGCTAATGCAGTAAGGATTCATGGAAATTCAGGACTAGAAGAGAACTGGGAGCAAAGTTATTTGACAGCATTGACATATCTGGATGATATAATCCTAATAAATAAGTTTCTTTTTCAGCTTGTTCTGAAAGGGGTGGAATGACAGGGGGTTCAAATTGGATCATCTTTAAGGTCTCTTCCAATCCAAACCATGCTAGGATTCTCTGAAAGTATCTGGTGTAATTTTATGCAAACTGTGTAATGAATTCTATACACATATGGATTTCAAAGGATTTTCCTCAATGGAGGATGGAATGCAAAAATAACCCCAAATTTCAAACATAACCCCACTCCTGTGGGTATATCTCAACAAGGAGGGCTGAATACTGAGAATTTTATATTTAGTCCTGAAAAAATTAGTCAAGGATAAATTTGTTTCTTTGCATTTTGTGTCTCAAGGATTACTTCCCAAAATTCCACATTTGCCAATGCAGTGTTATACAGCTGCTTCTCAGTACCAGAGAAAAGAACATTTTAGCCTGTAACACTCTTGCCCAAGGTGCCTTGAAAGCCAACAGTAAAAACCATTAATGATGGTTCACCTGCTTGCAATGTCCATAAATATAAACTGTGCTCTTACTGACTCTGAAAAGATTCTTTTTGCTTGACAGTAGTGTGATTTTTTTTCATTTTTTTCAGCTGTTCCCCATGCATTTTCAGCTGTTCCTCATAGTCACCTCCTTGACTGCAAACTGAGAGTAGCCATTCATTTGGAAGACTTATACCACCTGTATTGATTTTTTTTAAAATTATATACCTATCATGTCACTTGTTCATTTCCTTTGTAACCTAAATACTCCCGACAATATTTGTCTTAGTCGTCTTTTTCAGTCTGTAATCACACTGCTAACCTTTCTTGGGATAACTTTTACTTGTGTTTGTGTATTTCAAATTAGCTAAGTAGGACTGAAGCCATTGTGGGGAGACACTGTTCAGCTCTTCCCTGGCAGATACAGCCATTCTGACTTTAGTCTAGTACAGGCTAGTTTCCCAATGACTGTTGAGCCCTCTCCTGTAAACACATGCCTGTGAAATGCTCACTCTGACAATTTCTGTTTTCCTAAATGATAGACAGAGTGCAGTGGTTTTCTCTGAGTTGGGCCCTTGATTTGCATAGAACAGCACAGGGCTAACAAAACTGGGATTATGCCCTGAATATTGGAGTGGTAGATGAACTCAGCTGCCCCAAAAACCAGAGAGAATAATCTACCTTTGCCATTAGAGAGGAACACTTACTCCCAAGCACCAGTCCTAGGCTGAACATGCTTCATAGGGGAATTGTTTCAAACCAAACCTCTTTAGGAAGAGTCTGTGGCCAGAAGCCATACTATAGCAGCTTTATTTGGCTTTCTTAAATCAAGATAAACCGGGTTATTTTCATTCATATGTGTATATGGGAGGAGGGGGATGTGTCTCTGTGCTCTTCATACTAAATCCTATTATAAGCCCTTCATGAAGCATTAAAATGTAAAAGCCGACCTCCCGCCATCTAATCTGGTATAATAAGGGCTTGGATACATTATTAATTTTTGTCACACATCTGAGGCCCCCTTTTATCAAGCAAAACCCCCGTCTAAATCCCTTGTTGCATCATTAAATTGTGAAAACAGCTTCATCACTCCTGACAGAGAAATGGAAGGACCCTGAACCATATGGCAGAGGGAGCAGCAGCAGCAGCCACCAGTTCCCCCAGTCCCCTTCCTGCGCAGACTGGGATTTAAAAGGACCTGCCGTGCAGTGGGGTGACAAAATCATCTTGGAGGGGTTTTGTGCAAACAGATGAGCCCCACACCAGCGCCAGGGATCAGAGACCAGTTCAGTGTGCAGCGTTTTGGGCTGGATCTGAAAGGCAGGGTGGGGAGTGCAGCTCTGGGGGGTTCCCTCACAGCGCAAGGGCAGCTGAAATCCTCAGAAGTTCAGAAGCTGGCACGTGTTTCATCATCCACTAATCCCCTACTCGTGCTGTGAGTTAATCATTGTTTGCAGTCAGAAAGCACACAACACGCCTACCTGCTAAAAGAATGGAACAATTTCCCTTTTTAAAGTAGAGAAATGAAAGATGTGAACTTCTGGGACATCTTTTTTACTTTTATTCCTAAACCAGTACTTTACCCTAATTTTTTATGCTTGTTGCCGTTAAGGCTTAGTTAGAGAGATTCTGATTTCACTGCCATGCTAATGACAGTTTCAGTGAAAATCTGTGGGACTCTGAGACAAGATGCACTGACAGTTGTCTGAAATATCATTCATTTTATTCATACAAATAATCCTATCAGATTACTTGCTGGGAAGAAGGATTTAGCCTTTAATAACAAGAAGAATGGCACTTGAGGAACAAAGATTAATTTGAAGTGAAATGTTAATTTGTATAATTTCATTCAGATTAGAATAACAATGATTAAGAGCTCAGCATAGATGAGAGATAATTGCATTGTAGAGAAATGTAGTATAGTCATGTAGCTACATTTTTAATGGGAATACTGCCAGGATTTGAGCTTTGACAGATAAGAGGAAATATATGTCAATACCATAGATGATTTTAATTTTTTAAAAATTGGCATTCTATTCTGGCCTTTGTCTGCCTTAGTGTCAGAAGGTTCTAAAGATTGAGTATACACAAATGAGCTACAGTGGTCACTCAGCTTTGTTTTATAAAAAATTGCCTGTGATTATTGCAGATTTACTTTTGAAAAATGCTTGGCACATACAGTCAAAACTGGCATTTCTATTTTAAATACACAACTGCATTGGGAATTGATTCTCTACCGTGTAATCTAACAATGCCCTGATTATTTCAAAGAATCTTTCCTGATTTACAGTAAATGCTTAAACAGTTCACTTAGGAAATCAGCGAGGAAATACTGCCACAGCATTTTAGCACTGCTTTTGGTAGGGCAAGGGGTTTGTTGTAGATTTCCAACATAAATAATATTTAAAGGGTGTATCAGAAGTTAAAATATCACGATATTCAAATGATCTTGAGATGAGGTGATAAAACCGAGCGTGGTTTCACACCTTTCCATATGTGTGTGACAGCACAGCAGGTGGTTTATTCACAGACAGCTGCAGTAGCATGAATGTGAAATAGGGAATATTAGTTTGAATTTAATTATTACATTTCTGGATTAAAAACAAAATGTGCTTACTTATAGGACCATGTAGCCTGACATTCACTATGGAAACAGCCCTTAACACTTGCTTATCCCTTATATTTTGTTTAATTATCCCTCTACTGCAAACATTTCACAATAGCTAAAACACAACCTCCATCATAGCAATTTAAAACCCAGTGAAAAAACCTATCACATAATTTGTCTGGTTGGACCAGTGGTGGGTAGTCATTAATGTTATTATTTATGCTTTTTTTGTTTGTATGGCTGGCAATTGCTGATTCTTGCCATCTCTTTCCAGAGGACTAAGCTGGAAACTTACACCAAGCAATTTTTCCACTGGAATTACATGCATACTTACAATCAGATTACCTCCTAGTAATCTTTTTATACACATGTGACCTGAATACATATATACCTCCCCCGGGGGCGCATACCTGATACACCTGAATACATTGCTGGTTCTTTCACTAAGCATCACTTTACACTGTCATTATTTTGAAGCAATTAAAAATCTCCAAGACAATCTCTAATTTTTCAATACCGATACTAACATGAATGTGTCCAAATTACCTACAAAAATCCAAGGTCAACATCATTGACTTAAATACAGACATTGCACTAAATAAAGAAAAAAAATCTAGGATTACACTGATTACTTTAGTAGGGAATCTTGCTGGAAGCTTTTGGTGTTTCTGGTCCCACATGGCTTATGTGAGACTGCTTTTCAGAGTGGTCCCTCCCTCTCTGATGTCACCTTGCACTCAAGGGTCACATATTGAAAAGAATTCAGTCAACCACAAGTTTAATATATCACCTGATCTACTGGATTTTTTGATACAAGTTATCAGCATTTTTACACATTCCCCAAATGACTGATGAAATACGAAGACCTCAGCAAGTCTCAGCAGTGTCACAGTGGTATCTGAATCTTTGAAAGGTTCATAAACTCTAGCCAGATAATCATCAGTCTCCCGATAAATATCACCAGTCCAGTTACAGCCACGGACTCGCTTGTGAAAAACACAAAAAGAAAAGAAGGGGCAAACACCACTTGGGGCGAGCACCCAAGTAACCTGGGCTCCCTACAGAATCCATAGGCAGAGAGATGCCTGGGAATGATACAATACACCTGAGGCATGAAGTGCTTCCGCAGGAATGATCCCTAACTAGATAAAATACACCTGGCTTAACTGGAGTAATCCTCAGTTATCGTCTTAAACGTAAATGTTTGTGAAGAAGAGAAAAATTTGATTGGAACATGACAACTTGTGTGCTTCTACTACTGACTTTCCTGGCAATGTCCCCGCCATTGTCTTGCAAATCTCTGTAGTTACATCACTTTACATCTGAATGGGTTCAAATGGATTTTCTGATGTTGTTTGGGTGAGTGAAGACAGCTTTTAATTCTCTGGGTCATATTCTGCAGCCTTTACTCAACCAAAACTCCAATTAATCCTGAGGAGTTACAGACTGTGTAAAGATGCGAAAATGATTAAAGGAGGAAGAAAAGGTAAATAGTCCTTTAAATGGCATTTAATGGCTGTTTGAAGAACCCTTTTGCATTTCTGAGCCGTTATCAGAAAGATGGCACTAGTAAACAGAAAGACAATGGAATCCCCCGTTTAAAAAATACGTGTTTTGATAGATTTGTTTTTAAGGGTAGGATGTTAGTGTTTCCTCAGTTACAGAGCATCTTTCTGCTTGTAAATGTCGTTTCTACTGCAGATCTGTGTACAAGCCATTTATCTGGAGAAGACCATTTTTCGCTTCAGCCACACTCTGTCCTTCCTCTCAGTCTCAAGCACACACAGGGCTGAGCCTCTGTGCCCATCTCGGCCCACCTTTCACGTTGCCCACTCCCGAGCAGGGTTAAAGGCGTCTCTGGCTGAGCGCAGCATCCACCCGCGCTCAGTGTGGGTGTGAAGGGTGGCACTAGGACCTCTGCTGCCTCTGCGAGCCATGAGCCTGTGGCACTAAGCGTGGATGTGAAAGCCCCGTGTGTCTCCAATGCTCAGTGGATCTAATTAACAGGTAGAATCGCACCCTGGGTGCTTGAAAAACCGCCAGACACCATAGAAACGAGTCCTTAAGTCCCCGGACCATCTGCACTTTCTTTTCATGGTGGAAGCTCATTTAAACAGGTTTTTCGACCGTTCTAAATTCATTTATGCTCTAAAGAAAAATTTCTGCTGACGCTTTTCCTTTTCATTAAAACAAAAATCATAAAATTCTTTAATTCAATCACCGGGGGAGGGGGGGGAGTGGAGATCTCTCAGGCTTTGATGAAATAATGAATCTTTGAATTTGCCTCTGAATACGCGTTCTTTGAATCTCGTTGCCAACAACCTCCCTAAGTGACTGTCTGAAGGAAAAGGAAACCAACGCGAGACATCCCCAGCAAAACCAGGGGCTTGCTCGGAGGAGGGTGAGCAATGCAGCATCACAGGGGAATTCCCGGACCGCTTTCATTAGGTCCTTCCCTTCCCGTCCCTTCCCAAACTCCTGCCTTTGAGCCGGGCTTAGGCTGCGGGGTGCCGGGGAGCCCCGGCTGTGGGAGCCCGGCCCCGCCCGGTCCCGGACCGAGCCTTGGCGCAGTTTAGGCGCATTTACCTGTTCGCTGCCAGCCGGGATGAGATGTACCCTCCGGGGATCTGGGTGATTATGTACCCCCAGAAAAAGGAGCCGTGGATCATGCCAACAGTTTCGGGATCCCAGTTAAACTTCGCTTTCTTCCGACGCGAGGGAGCGGGACGGAAAGAAAGACAACAGGAAAGCTGTAATTGTGCCACTTCAGAGCTTTCACCCGCACTGCCGTCGGAGGGGTTTCGGCCTCTGCCCCAGCCCCCAGCTGGCCAGAGCAGTAAAACAAAGCCAGGACCAGCGTTAGAACCAGCACTAGAACCAGCACCGCCCGTGTGCCCTGCGCGCCCGGCCGAGGCACGGATGGGGCCGGGCAGGGCAGGGCAGGGCAGGGCCCTCACCTGTGCCTGTGCGGGCAGCGAGAAACCCGCCAGGGTTTCTCTGTGCATTTGGGTGTTTAAGGCTCGTCTGCATTTATCACATCTTTCTCAGCACACTTTAGAACGGCTCTTATCATTTAACTCCTTTTGTCAAGGCAAATTCACCCCGGTGTTTCCTAACATTCCTGCAAAACCTCCCCGCCTCCTTCAGGGCAAGGAGCACCCGCTGGCAGTGCCTGATTCGATGCCCTCCTTCTCCCGTCCCCTACGTTTATTTTAGGACATATCTGCGGTTTTCAAGGCTGTGTGGAAAAGACGGGGCGGGGTGGGGGGCGAATTGTCCTCACGATAATATCGCAGACTGGGGCTAGGAACTGAAATGAGAAATAGAAACAATCGGTGGGAATGGTTTCTGTGTCAAGAACGGGATCTCCGTCCCTCGAAGGGCAGCGGCGGGGCCGGGCAGGGGAGGGGACGGGCAGCACCGGGGCTCAGGTGGGGGAGATGCCGAGGAACCATCCAGAGCCCGTCCTAGCTGCGCCGAGGTGCGTGACTGAGAGCTGGACTGGGAGCATGTGCGGTTTACGAGGGAAGGGTCCCCACCTCTTTAATAATTTTTCCTCCTCGGTGTATGGTGCTGTTATTGACCATATCCACGATGGCCACTCCCAGGTTACAGCGGATGCCGAAGGAAATGCAGAATCCCAGTCCGCTCATGATGGCGATGATGTACCTCCGGGGCAGCCCGAAGCAGGTGCAGTCGCACAGCGGGGCTTTCTTCTCGGGCACTTCCATGGGCTTCCCATCCTCCGTCAGCTCGATGGTGTCCCCGGGCTTCTGCCTCTTCTCCAGCACTCTGCCCGACACAACAGGGGAAAGTCAAGGCCTGGCCGCCTGCAGGCACAACCATTTCGGGCGGCCGGTGCCTTAAATTCACCGCTCCCCTCGCTCCTGTGGCTTGGAGATGGATTGGAGGGATTATTCCTCGCTTCCCATTCACCTTCAAGTGTTCCTCAGCAATGACCTGTGGGAGTCACGATTAGTCATCCCCAACTCCCCCCCCCCGGCCCTCCGCAAGCCCAGGGAGGAGCTCTAGCTGAGAATTGCTCATCTATCATTAAAGAGTTGTGCTTAAAAATGTAGGACGCGTGCAGGAGGCACCATGTGTGAGCGCTGCAGAGGCGCCATGTTGGGCAGCCCAAGGGCGCAGAGCCGGACCCGCTCCGGTGGGATGGGAACACCGAGGGGCTCCGTGTGCGCCGGGCTCTCCAACAAAACAAATGTTCGGGAAAAACACGGCAGGGACGGAGGGAGGGAGGAGCCAGGAGGAGGAGAGGGCGATCTTGCTGTTTATTTTAGATTTGCAAGATGGCTGTCACATGCAGTGAGGGAGAGCACGAGCGGGAATTGGCATCTCCGGAGAAGGCTTTCCCAAAGATCGCCGTGCTCAGCTCCACCCTGGGAGCGTGTGAGCACCGAGCGCCTTGTCACACTGTCCCCTTGCCCTGCTCCCTCGCTGTCACTTCAAAATCCTGCCTCACAGAAAACAAGCTGAAGGAATCTGAAAGGAAATGGTTGTTTGCAGCTATTTCCAATCAGCTCAAAAATACCACGAAATCTGATTTAGAACATTTACTTTTTTTTTTTCCCCCTGTGGAGAATCTTTTAAAATGCTGTGTCCATAGCAAGAAAAATCAGGTTTATAGAGCAAGTGTCCCATACTGAATCCCTAAATCTTCCTCTGAAGTCACGGAGATATTTAAAAACCGGAAAAGATAACCAATTATGTCGTCCTGAGGAGCAAATCCGTGACCATTTGCCTACACTCGGGACTCTACAACCGCTGCCCTCACCTCTGCTGCAGAAGTGTTTTCTCACTCGGAGGAGCATCTCTTTCAGGTTAACTCATCCGGCTGATAGGGCACTAACAATTAGCGGAATAAGGCTTAAAAGGTTGTCCGTGTTCGGGAGAAAATAGAGGGATTTTCTCCGAAAGCTACTCGGCTGAAATTCTCCTGATTTTTCTTTTCTGGCCGTATTATTTCCATGCTTAAAGATCGCGGCATTAAGAAATGTCTTAAAGTTATGAATAAAATAATCCGCCGTGGGTTTCTGTTCAAAATTCGTTCGTGTGGATAAAGGGTAGGAGTGTTTTCTGCCTGAATGGGCGTCTTGTCTTCGGGAATAGACTGGAAATCAATGTGTAAGAGGCAAGAAAATTGTTTGTGTTCTAAGAAGAGTAAACAAAGTACTTAATTGCCGCGAGCTGAAAAAGATTAGCAAATCTCGCGTTTGTTAGTCGAGGTGTGAATTCAAACTGGGTTTTGCTAGAAAATACAAACACCGTTTCTCCATTATCCTCTGTGTGACTGCAAATGGTAGAGAGAATAGTTTCATTTAAATGTTGTAGCGTCTTTAGGAACGAAGAAGAAGAAAAAATTTATTTCCTTAATTATATTTTAAGCAGTTATTCTGGATTATCCGTTCTTATTATTAAATTTCAACAATTGAAAATGACTTAAATGTAACCAAAAACTGTAGCTGAAATTGATTGCATCGTTGATGACTTCAATTTTGCTTTTGGCTTTTCTTAATGGTACACTATTTCCTATGAAAATGGAAGCCTTAATTTTGTCTTTATCACTCCACTGCTATGTCCCCGTCCCTTAAAATGGCAGCAGGAGTTGTGACTCATGCTGTGGAACAGCCTGCTGTCTGTGCCCAGCACTGCCGCATAGGTATGGAAAAAAGATTTTTACGTGACCTACCCTGGGCAGACAAATCCGCAGTTACCTTAGAGCTGCAATTCAGGGGGGAAAAAAAAACCCCAAAAAGCGAACAACCAAAACCCAAACCAAACTAACAAAACACCCCAAACCAAACATTTCGGAGCAATTTCTAGCAGACGGTATAATCGAAAATTTGTTGGAATTTCACAGACTATTCTCAAACGTTGTGGAGGTCACTAAAGTCACCAGATTGGATGGAGAACGATGTGTGAACTTTAGTGCATGCACTTCGTGGGTGTGCAAGAATCTGGGCTTATTTACCCGTGTGCACAGGGCTCGACGGTGATAGAAATGTTCTTTGCACACAGAAATATATAGGGGTGATGCTTTTGAGTTTAGCAATTGCAGCTGTATATCATTTATAGGACAAGCAGATGCTTCTAAAGGCAGACGGATAAATAATTAAACACATTCCTCCATATGTTTCAGCTTCAGGAGGAAAAAAAAGAAATCGTTCGGATATCAATTATTTATACATCTCCATGTTTACCTTCGTCTGACGACGAATTACACAAAGGACAAGACTAATCAAAACCAGAATTTTTTTTATATATATATTTGTTAAGGGCAGGGGGCAAGATCCTGCGAGTGCATTGCAAAATTCAGATGGAACAAAAATGCGGGTTGCTCCTCTCTCCTGATTATGATTTCAAGATGGGATCCTGGTTTTGTGGAAGAAAGGTGGGGTAATCTTTTACTACATCTCTACTGACACCATCTACGAGTCAGATAGAGAAGTTACGAGGGTGCCATATTGAGCAGCTTCAGCACTAGTTTCCAGATCTAGATTATATCCAGCAGAACCGCAGCAGCTCCCAGCCCTGCCACCGCCAACCTCCCCAAAGCATTCCGCCTCCTGCAGCTACGGGCGCTGGGGAAAAGCTCCCAACCTTTTCCTGGGAAGTAGAATCCTGTCAGAGATACCGGTCTTACCTGTAGAGTTGCCCAAGCGATTTTCCAGCAAAATTCTTCAATCCCTCCTTGCCGGGAGTCAAAATCCTTTGTTTTACCGACTCCATTCCTGCGGGGATGCTCGCTGGATAACGCTCTGCTCTGGATACGGTACCGCTACGAGCAACGATGGTTCATATTGCTTTAATCCCTTAACTTTTCGTCCTCATTCGATGGCTATCGGCGCACCTACGGCTGGGGGGAGAATGAGAGCGGGAGTGCGTGTGTGAGCGAGGTGGAGACGGCGTGCCGAGCGGCGGGGGGGCGAGGGCGAGGGAGCGCGCCTGTGTGCGGCAGCGAGAGGGGCGTCGGAGCGCCGCGGGCAGCCCCCGGGGTTCCCGGCGGCGCGGAGTTGCCAGGCACGCTCAGAAACTCTCCCCGGCCTGGCGGGCTCGGGCAGCGGCGGGCGGGGGCAGAGCCGTGCCCGGCAGCG
>VWYN01029962.1:14211-78886 GCA_013400075.1 Hippolais icterina | reverse complement strand
CCGCCGCTCCTGCCCTCGCCCCTGCCGCTCCCGCTGCTCCCGCTGCTCCCGCACCTCTGTCCCCGCAGCTCCCGCCGCCTCCGCAGCTCCCGCTCCCGCCGCTCCCGCCGCTCCCGCCGCTCCCGCACCTCCGCCGCTCCCGCTCCCGCCGCGCCTTCCGCGCCCTGCGGCCTTGGCGCAGCCAGCCTCGGGCAAAGCGGGCACAGCCGCAATAACGCTGCTGTAAGGCTATGAACAGGTAACGCCCGTACCCAACATATATATTTATATATATGTGTGTGTGTGCCTCTATAGCCGCATTTACTCACACAGCTTATTTTAGGCCATGTTAGGAATCCATTAGTGACCGCTGGCTCTAAAGCGTTTAATGCTTTCCGTCTCTTTTTTTGGCCTCCGTTTTCATGCCTCTGAGTAGGCCACTGAAACGCTCAGCCTCGATTTGTGGTGTTTACAGCACTGGAAGGAACTGGGCGTATTCTGAAGAGAATTATTTTTTCCTTTCAGAATCTATAATTTTTGAAGAAAATCGAGGATGCAAAAATCGGTTTTTCTTTCCAAGTCATAATCATTATATTTCTCTTAGATTTCATTTTAATCTTAAAGTTTCTGTAATGTGATACTTCAAAAAAATTTATAACTTGTGTTTTAAACTGGTTCTTCTATTATTATTATTATTAAGCTCCTTCACTTGTCCAGTTGGTCCCTAAATGCAAACTGTATTTTCAAAGGAAGAGTCCCTGATGAAAACATATGTTGTAGTTGCAATATCCTAAAAGCAACTGCTCGTTGGATTTATAGAAATATTTCTTTCAGATGTTGCCCTCTGCTGGAGGGTTAATGAAATTTTACAGCGCCAAAGCACACTTATACAAGACCAATTATTTTAACAGTGAAATTCCCATAATGACCGATCCATGCAGAATTTCAGTATTTCCTTCCAAAATTGTAAAAGAACTGCGAAGTACTAGAGCAGAAAATACATGATAAATAACCCATATGTAATTGAAGTGTCGCTAATCAGCCCTGGTTTGTACATCACGGCAGCTCTTGGATGTGCTTTGCAGCATTGTCAGTACCATTCCAAACCTGAAAGGATTTTTCCCAGAAGAGGAAAAGCTGCACAGTTACATAAGCACATCTTCCCCGTGTACCATGGCTCCGCTGTGCCATTGCAGATGCTCAAAGGAAACCCATATTCATAGATTTTCCTGAGAGGCAGCAGGAGGGGAATATTGTTTTGCAGGGATGCATTAAATGGGGTTGGATTCTGTAATTCAAGCCTTTCAGAAAGGTACTGAGCCCTTTTCTGAGCTGGAATTTGAGGCTGTAAAGCCTGCCGGGTAAGGCTTTGTTTGTCTGTGCTATGTGAGGAGCTCTGGCCCTTTTTATAGAAAAGCTCAGCACTGGCGTGGCTTTGCCACTATGGCTACAAATTGGCAGCAATAATTATTAGCAAAATAATAGCAGTTAATAAATAAATGATGATTGATTTGGGAAAGATAAATAACCTATCACGTCACACCAAAATGGAGAAGAAAAGTCCAGATGGTACATTCCTGGTTGTTTCTCTTAGTAGGGGAGAATTAGATAGTCCTTAATTGCATAAAATATGCAAAATAGGAAGAAATCCAGGTACAGTAAAATCCTATAGTGGCTAGGCTCTGCTGCTGTGGCTATCTGAAATAGAAATTTTATGTCTATCAGATGATACATCCAGATATCACTGAGTCACATCCTCATCAAGCTCAGCTGGTTTGGCTTCACATGAGAGCAGTAGACAGCTAATCTCACGAATCCTACAAAATTTGGTCAGTCCTGTCAGCTTTTGAAACATAATGCATGAAGTATTTAACCTTGGTAGAATAAATTGATCAAATTTGTTATTGCTAATTATTTTTATAATGAGCACCTGTCACAGACAGACCACTGAGGAAAGTGCACTCGAACTTCAGTGAAATCACAGTGAGCTCTTTCACTGGTGTCAGTGGTGAAGGAAAATGGGATGTTGTGCAGAACGTTCCAGTCCAGATGATCACTGCTAAACGTTCACATCTTGACCAGGAGGAAGGAGATTCAGCCCAAAGTTGCTGAGTAAAACATGCGGCTCTGAAATGGCTGTAACAATATCTGTGGGATGATATGGTGTAATCCAAGATGCTGCAGATGGCTGGTTTTTACATGGAACAGAAAACTGATTGTTTCATCCTGAAATCTTGCCATTAAATACCATTTTCTTCATGTAATTTCTTCATTCTTTAACTTTTGCTCATGTGAAGGCTAAAGGACTGACTCTTTACCCGCCCTTTCATTTCTATAAATACTTTATTTTTACAAATTTTGAACTGGGTTATTTCAAGAAGTTAATCTCCTTCAGAGGTGAAGAACTACAGTTGTGGTTCTTAGCTCATTTTTTCTTATTGCTGTATATCTAATCTCAAAATTTTCTACAAGAACCCTCAGAATGGTGCCTAAATATTGTATAACTCTTTTAGAGAAGTTCAAAGTCAATACACCAATATAAATCCATTCTCTCTTAGTTTTAGTCTTTGTGAAGAAAACTACACAGCAAGCTAAAATTTTTGTCATGGTACATACCAGTGATTTTAAAATAGTAATTATTTAAATTCTATTTTTGACCTTCTCTTTGCTGCTGATTCACTGAAAAAGGAATTTTCTCCTTCCCAAGCATCTTGCAGGCAGAATTTATAAATGAACATATATTTTATGATCCATTTTGAAAAATAAGCTTATGTGTGTTACTTTAACTTCATATGATCATACCTACAAAGTCTAAGACTTTTTGTTGTTCTTGTTTACCAAAAGGTGACAAAATACTGCTCTCAATAATACAGTGTCATCTTCAGGAAAAAAAATTTGTGCTTAAAATCTTAGCTATGCCATCAAACCCCTGTGTGTAATACAGACTTCTGGTACCAAGATATCATAAACATGCCTCAAAATGATGAATTATGATCTAATTATTGCTCCTGTTTATAGCAGCTGTCCACTAAACCAAATGGAATTTGATGTCACCTGAAGAACAAAGCCATTTTTTACCTTCTTTGGGACTATGGAACTGCAAAATCACACAGCAATGCCAAAATAATCATCATGCTTGCCAGGCCACCTGAGAGAAGGTTTTCTGGAAGAAGCAACAGCTTTGTAAACTATTTTTTACTGAACTGTTTAATGACAAAACCTCAATCATTAGAAGAAAATATTGAAATAAAATCTTGTGCCAAACCTTGACTTAAGAGGCAGAAAAATGTGACAAAACCATTGTTTCAAACCAGGAATTTTCTCATTCTCCTTGAAAATTTGCAATAGATAAAGATATGCTACAAACTCCAGGGTTTTGTTTGCTTGTTTGTTCATTTAGGAGTATCTTGTTTCCAAGCATGTAAATTCTTAGTGTACATTCTGATAGTGCCTAATTATCAGATAATCCAGCTCATGTTGAAGCTGTTCCTTCAGCCCTCTAGTGGTAAAAGGACTAGATAAATGACTAGAATTGCAGTCAATTTTTTGTTCAATTGCTATTGCAGATTTCATAGTGAAAAAAACCAAACAAACACTAGATGACTTGCAGTTACTATATAGGACTACACCATAGCTGGAAATTTTTCTGTTATGTTACAAAAAGGTTAATTTATTTCCTCTATCCTCCCTTTCCTGTCTAAAATCTTGTTTATTTTTAGTATTAGCATATAGATGGTTGAAAAACCCCGATAAACTAATAAAAATCCACCCAACAGCAAATGCCTTTTAAATAGTGAAAGCAATGACATTAATTTTATTCTTTTTTCTCCATGTCTGTGGAGAAATTTAACAGCATTGAATACATTTATCTTTAAAGTAAATGGAGATGCTGATATTCTTCCCACATATTACAGGAACATCTGTTCCTTTGAATTCCAGTAGTGTTCCATGAGTTCCATGCAAAGGATCCCAAAGGACAGAAGCCATCTGTCATGTCACACAGAAATGCACCCACCTCTGGGGCTCAGACACAGGAACAATTCTCTCAGTACCCCAGACAGCTATGCAACACTTGGTGAGTGGGATGCAATTATCCATAACAAAATTTAGCCAAGGATTTGTGATCGCAGCACATTATCCCATCTTTTCTTACTGTGATGATTAATGATTAATATCATTAATCTGTCATTACATTATTATTACAGGATGGCCATCACTGGATTGTTTAAGAGCTCAGAAAAGGTTTTTATGCCAGAGTCAGTGCCTTAGTGACAGTCAGGTGTCTTCACTGCATGAGAAACCGTGTGAGAAATGTAGAAATTCAGGACTGTATGATGGTGACTTTTTATTGCAAGAATTAGAAAATCAGAAGCAGATTTTATAAGGCTGCAGTAGTCCTTTATTTTCTGTTGACTTGTCTCTCACATTATTTTAAAATATATTAAGAAAAGTTTGAGGAGAAATTTCCATTGATTCAGATCACAAGTTGTACTGATCTGAACAGGGCTTAAATCTACTATATGCTTTCATTTGCTGGAAGAACACTAAAAGAGACACCAAAAATAACATCAGATACATCATTGGATCAGGAAACTATTCCTGGTGGGGGCAAACAGCCCAAGAAAACTCATAATAGATATCTAGAAAATAATTATGCTTAGTACAACAGCAAACTGACGTTTGCTGAGATGGTGGAGCAGGTTCTGGACTACTATGTTGGGTCTGAGACTGGTATTACAACCTAAATTTGTCCCTCAGTTTTAATGTGCCTCAATTTTGGGGGCTTTAGGATAAATATTGATTTTTCAATAGACTGACACAAAATACAGTGAATGCTGTGTAGGAAGAATGTCTGTAGATTCTTTTACATATCAAGTTGTTTCTGTAAGGAGAAAGACATACTGTAATATAACTGTAATTAGAATCTATATCCACAAATGTAATTTACTAGTGTACATTTATGTATTTTCAAGTGACAAGCCATAACTTTGCTCTGTAGAAGGATATTGAGACAATGAGTAGAGCCCATTGTAGCAAAAAGTAACTAAGGAGGAAGTATGTGTTTAGTTGATGTTTGGGGTTGTGGAGCCTGTAGAAAGTAATTGTCATGCTTTCCCAAGGAAGAAATCTGAGGGAGACTTCCATTCATCCCATGTTTTCTTCTTTGGTTTCATTTCTTGACAAGCTGACAACCATCACACAAATTCAAGACTGAATGTAATTCATTTATGCTCTAGAATTTTCTTGGAATGAGCATAAAAGCATTGTCTCTAATATGGATCCCAAATAGGAGGATATGAAATCTGTGCAGGTTTCATGTGTCCTACACTTGTGTCTGCAGCAGGTAACACTAACACAAGTTAACAATGCTAGGTGTCTTCAAATGACTAATGTTTTCATAAAAATACTCCCATCATTGTATTCATAATATAAAATCAAATATTGCTTCTTCTGTGAGCACAGAAACATAGAGCCATAGAATCATTAAGGCTGGAAAAGCCCTGGAAGGTAATTGAGTCCAGCTCTTAAGGAATGCATCTGGCTCCCTGAGGCTTCCTGTCCTCACTAACCCTGCTTTTCTACTCTCCTTTCCTTCCACCAGCCCTACTCAGGGTCTGTGAGAACTCAGGGCCTTCCCTGCATGTTCTCCAGTGCCTTCCTGTCAGCAAACTTAGTTTCTGTCACATCACCAACATGACTTTTCCTTCTTCCTTACTGTGCTGTTTTTATTTTCCTTTACAACGCTGCTTTTGGCAAATTACTTTTTTTGAAAATTGGAGGGAACTCATAATTCTGGCACATTTATATTTCTGCCAAATGGGACGAAAATGGGCTCAAAAGTGATTATGAAAGGAAATGAACACACACACACACAAAAGAAGTATAAATCTCAGTTAGAAAACAGGACTGAACCTGTCAGTGCTGGATGCTGCTGACCTCATGTTTCTTTAATAGCAGAATATCTTTGACATTGCTGTATCTTTTGAGGGACAATGAGTGTGCCTTCTCTACACCCCAAGGTCTTGCCTCTTTAATAAATACTTCAGAAGGGCTGGATACCTTCTTTGGGGAACGTGGACATGGGTTTGAAGGCAGAAAATGCAAGTGTTGTTGTTGCTGCAAAGGAAAACCAGAGACCGTAAAAGATTGTAAGGGAATCAAAAAGCAGAAATGCTGTTCTTGTTGACACATGGAATCCATAAGGTGTTCCTTCTCCCCCAGAAATATTAGAGCAGCACTTAAATTAGGATGACAGGAAAATATCTGCTTTATTTTAGGGCACTGCTGATGACCTCAGTGGTGGTTGCATTGTGTTCCACAGGGGAGGAGGGAAGATCAGGATGTCACATAGATAGATTTCTTCAGGCCAAAGCACTCAACTTATCCTTTTAAAAATACCTGTGATCTCTGAATGTAACTAAAAATATCAAGTTCTTGATTCAGACACCTTCTCTAAATGTCAGCATTGAGCTCAGATTTCGTACGCATTTCATTTTATAATCTGGTGTTTAAGCGTAAATATTTTACATCTATTTTTTCTTATTGTTTGTTATAAATAAATCATCACAGATCTGGTAGATCAACTAACTGATTCCCCTGGAGGAAGTCTGTTGATTTTTGTGTGACTCAGACTCTGTGTGACCACTTCTGATGTCTTTAGCTATTCCAGTGTTCCTTCTACGGGGGAGGTGAATTTTAATTACAGATTTAGTGGCCTATTTGCAAGACTTGGAAGTTCTAACAGTTCAAAAGGCTTGTGCTGAACCCTCTTCCCCTAACAGGCTCAGGGTTTTCTTGTCTGTCTCTTAAGCTGCTGTTTTCGCCCTGAAAGCCAGGACAAGCATTTCTGCCTTTTGGTTTTCTTTCCATAAGCCCTCATTGTACAGCTGGCACCTGCAGGGCCTTTAGCATGGGTTTTTACTGAATTATGAATTTACTGAATTATGTCTGATTATTACAGCCCATTCTGTAGTTGAGTCCCTGCCTGACTCCTCCTGGGGCAAAGATTTGCTGGTTGCTCCCCTTTTGTACCCACGGGGGACTCTGTTCTGGGCAGTTCTTCCCTGGCTGTTCTTCCTCAGAGCTGGAGGAGTGCTCAGGGCAGCAGTGGTGCCATCCCACCCGTGAGTGCTGTGAGAGGTGATCAGCACCACCATCAGTGCTGCCTGTGCCTGCTGTGCTCTGTGGTCTGGGGATCCCACTCTGTTTGCCAAAGCCAAATACTAAAGTGCAGATAGAAAGCTCTGCTAAGACAATGCTATTTGTTCTGTTTTAGTGCTGCAGAAACTTCTCAATCTATTAGGAAAATAACAGCTGCAAGGAGGAAGGAGACAAGAGCCAGAGCCTCTGCTTGGACCGTGTTCCTACCTAGCAGAGCAAGAGGCATATCTCTGCAGAACACTCAGGAATTCAGGATCTGCCCATCTGCATGGAACTAATTTAAATGTGCCCATGGCATTCTACCAGCTGACAGAGACTCCACAGAATTTCACATCCTCTATGCTCTCCTCTCAGAAGCAATGCCAGCTTCTCAAGAAATTCTTACCATTTGTTTGTTCTGAAGCCCTGTTGAGGTGTTTCTTAGATATTAAGCCTGCTTTATCCATGAGAAACGTCCATCATGCTGCAGCCAAGCAGAGGTCAACACTGAGATAGGAATAAATATGGAAGAAAAGGGAGGTTGCAAGCACAGTTTTGTTGCTGTTTGCCAGATGTTCGGAGCTCACACCCTGGGGGCTGCAGCCAGGTAATTAATGTCTGCAACACCCAAGTTATTAAATTTAATTGTTTGTTTTCTTGTTCTCTCACGTAACATTTTCCTGTATTTCCACACTGTATGTCTTACTTTGTACGTAATTCCAATAAAATCACTGTTGCTATTTCCAGAACAAAGGACCTAAATTTTGTTACAGTGATCTGAATGGGGTTTTTTATGCATCATTTTTTTTCTCCTTATCATGACAGACTGACTTTTAGGTACTAGTTTTCCCTAGTTTTGTTTTGTTTTGATGTGTCTAGTAATTGATCTGAGACTGCCATTCATCCACAATTCACATCTACCATGCTGTTACACATTCCCTTTTTTTTTTGTGGCTACGTTCTGGGTTCTGAAGTGCTGAACACATCAGAAGCATTACTGAAGCTAGATTTAGTGCCTTTACAACAACAGGCTGCATATTTTTTGGCTTTCTGTTAGGAATGATTGTATAATAATCAAAGCTCTGAAAAGAAATACATATCCCCAAAGTGAATGGCTGGAAAGCAAGTAGTCCCTAAAAATCCATTCTGTCAGTCATGTCCTCTTCACTCCCAAATTCCTCTTTGCTATGAGGCCTCACTGGCCTATGAAAACACCTTTCCCTGGAGGAATCTTATCTTGAACAAAAATCTCCAGTGAATCCATGTGTTAAATCAGTCTGATGTTACTGAGTCACCCCTGGTGCACTGAGAAGGTCTTCTGCTTTCCCAGACAAGTTTCCCTGGCAGGTTGCCCATTCCTTTCCATTTATGACAAGAATATTAATCACTCTCTGATCAGTGTGTGCTCCACCATCAGGACACACCATAAATCATGGAGGTATTTGGCAGCTGGTTAACATTACACCGAGGTGCTTCACCCAGCACATGCTTTCCCCATCTACATGAGCATCTTTCCTCCACTCGTGCCTTGTACCTTGTAGTGTTCTCCAAAAAGCTCCATGAATCCATTGCTTGTCTTTCCAAAGCTGCCCTGTACTCTCCAGCACTTCTAATAGATTTCAAATGATCCTCATTCATCCTTCTTCAGTCACAAAGCCTGAGGCAGATGGAAAAATATGGCCAGAGAGGGAAAGAGAGAGAAGGATCCTCTCTTAAATCCGTCTGAGGCACAGAGGTGGTCAGACAGTGTAACAAAGCTGCCCACATTTTTAATATTGCTTGGGATGTATTAAAGCTATAAAAGAAATAAACAAGTAAATCTTGGCAGAGAATAATTTAAAAAAAATTCTGAAAGCACAATTTTTTGTCAACGTTTAAGTTTTTCTACCAGCTTTGTTAATTTCCTACCTTGTTTCATTTGAAAGAATGGAATATTCAGGGCTGGCAGCTGACCACTGCAGTCTTGAGGCCATTCTCCGTGATCCCTGTAGCTGCCCAAATGAGGAGGCCAGGGTAAGTGTCAGTGTGTTTCCTTCACGTGTGATAAGATCCCGCCTGGAGGAGATGATGTGGCCTTGCTGCGGATTTTGTAACATCGTGGAGCAGTTTGGGTTGGAAGAGGCTGACCAGGGCAGGCACTGTCCACATGGGGAGGGAAATCATCCCCATCACTGTCCAACAGCCCCAGGGTGTCCCAGGGCCAGGGAAGGACTCCCAGCTGCCCTTGGGAGAACACAGGTGTGGCTGGAGTGGAAATACGGATCTTGCACAAGACATCCCAGAAGATGCAGTGCAGCTGGCTGCAGTGGCAGTCATGAAGGGAAGGATTCAGCTGAGACCAGGCTGCAAGGGAAAATCCTGCTCGGAGTTCCAGCGTTTCCCCTGGAGGAAGGAATCCAAACAACAGAGATGTTCAGTCAGCCCCATGGATGGATGAAGGAGAAGTGCCCGGAAGGAGGGTCCTGTGAGCAGTGTCCAAGATGCCAGCTGCACTTCCACCAAAATCTGCCTCTGTTTTTCATCCAAATGCAGAGCCATAAAGTGTCCAGAACAATGTCCACTTGGACAGAAGTCTCCTCTCTGCCTCGCAGTTAACGTGAACATCTTGTGGTTGCCTGCACCACTATTGCCCCATAAATCTGGCAACAGATTTATGGTGGGGCTGCCCTCATTATTTTAGGTGTTTGACATTTCACTGACCAATCACTGTGGTCTGATCAAGGACAAAATCAACAGAGAAATCCTTATCTACTGCTTTGGGTTGGCCCTTTCAGATCCCCTCCAGGCCAGGCTGCTGTTCCAGCACGCTTTAAAATGTGGCATGGAACACGCTGTCCAAAGACAACCATCTGATATCACTCTCTTCTTATAAACAGTATAAATCCTTTTTCAGGTTAGAGGCTTAATTATAAAGCTTCAAAATGACTGTAATTTTGTGCATTTCTGTGCCAAATGTGTACCAAATAATTGGCATTTATTGCAGAATGAAGAAGCTTACCAATGTAGCCTTGTTGGAAGTTGTATTTGTTCTCACTACAAGAGAAACTGGAGTTCCCTTGCTCAGCATTTGCCCCGTCCTCATCAGACACCTAAGGTCTGCAGAAAAGCCTTGCCCCTGGGAGTGTCTGTGCCCAGGAACGAGCTGAGCCCCTGCAATGACAGAGCTGTGACAGTCAGGGACGGGTGGGGTGTGCACAGGACAAAGGGGGGCTGCTCTCTGCCCCCTGGGCTTACTGGGGCTAGACATTTGGAGCAGAGTTTGTCCAGCCCTGAAAACGAAGCAAACACTCCAAAGGATTTCTTCGCAGTTAATTTCCTCCAGGTACAAAAGCAAAGATAATCCTGCTTTTCCCTTTTCAACAGAATCAGCCCCTTGGATGCCCCCTTCAGTTCCTGTATTAGCTGCTAATACAGCTGGGTTCCCTCTCCTAGGCAGGGGAGATCTGCTGCAAGCATTTATATTTCAAGGCTGCTTCTACACACCTGAGTATCAAACATTTCTCTACATGTTCTGGCTTCAAGCCTGTCTGGTGCCTCAGCTTTTCTGTCTTCTCCAGTTCACAGGGCCTTGCACTTCTCTTTATTCACCCTCTTCCTTCTAGATAAAGTAATTAATAATGACTTCATAGTTCCTTTCTGTTTGCATTTCTCTCCACACGTTCAGCACAATAACCCCAGCACTGGGAATTTATAGCGAGAGTATGAAGCCAGCTCCTTTTCTGCTTTGCTTTCCTCTACCCATGTCACCTCCCTCAGCTCTAATCACAGCAGTGACCCCATTAACTAGATCATCACCTTTTTACCTGTCCCACAGAGAGAACTTTCAGTTTCAGAAGAAGTTGGCTGTTGGTACCTGGTGGCTCAATATACTGTGGCATCTTTTAATTAAAACACAAGGCGTTGTGACAGGCGGGTTGCAGCCACAGAACCATTTGCTATTTCCACCTAAATGCAAATAAAAACCCAATGAAAAAGCACTTATTGCTTACCATAAAACATATAAATCCCCCCTACTCAAAATACGAGAATTTTTTGCTGTTGCCTCCTGTGCTGCTTCTGAGGAAGGTAAAAAGCTGTCACTGACAGGGAGACAAACAATCCAATGTGGAAGGGAAAGTAGGGAATCCTTCCTGACTGCAGTCCAAGTGCTTTGCTTAGAGCAGCACGAACTCTAGACACCTTAACAGATTGCTATTACACGGTGAGCTGCATATGAATCTCTTGGCCTACCTATTTCATCTGGTTGGTTTTTTACCTGGATCTTTGTTACAGAGGTGCTGAAATCCTGGCCACGTCTGAAAATAATTGTCTATTGAAATAGGTGGAGACAGAATTTTAGCTGAAGAATAATGTATAGATGGTACCACCAGAGAACAGGCTCACCTGCAGCATTACAGCCTGCTGGCACTAGTCATGGGCTACTGTCAGCACCCCTGTGTATTTGAGTACCCTGACAGCAAAACTCTGCTGGGAAGAGGTAGCGTGGCAGGGAGTCCAGCCTTCCTATTAGATTTCTCTGCTAAAACCCTCCACCTGGAGTACTTTTATTCCTGTTTGAAAAAACTACTAAAAGAGCCATTGAGCATGCAGTGCTGGAACATTCCAGCACTATTTGTATTACACTTCCCTGAGCACTAGCTGAGAAAAACAAGTAAAAGCCAGCAGCACAGGAGATGCGAGGATCTAGGGGACATCTGAGCTTTTGTACCTTTGCAACTTCTCACTGCTGAGGGTGGGGTGGGACAGACAGACCCACACCATCGGGTGTTTCAGCCTAACTGTGGTTCAGGAAGGGCCAGCACAACACCCAGGCTCATTTATTTAATGCCTGCTGATGACACGAGCAGTTACCACGGCCTCTGCATCCCTCGGTACCAACACTGAAGTGCTGAGCAGCGTTGGATGCTTTGAACACCCAAGGGCCAGGCAAGGTCAGTCAGTGATTTAAATACAAATGTTTCTGACAGCCTAACAACACTGCTTTGTTGGGGAGTTGAGAAGAATAATTCAAAAAAATCCTACCCTTATCAAATGCTTCAGACTGACTCATTTCTGACTGAGAAAGCATAGTCACTAAGTATTGCAGGGGAATGTGCGTATGCACCTTCCAAAAATTGATATGGCTGCTGAATTTCACATCCTACTTAGCATCTCCCAGCAGATTTCTCAGTACTTGCTCAAAAAACCCCCTTCCTGAGTTGCATCTGAATGATGTAAGTGTTGTGTTAAGACAACTGATCATTTAAAACCAGAATGAGATTTAATTAGCTACTGCCTTTTAAGGACGCCAAGGCAAGGATTGTTGTGACCCCCCCTAACAAGGCAGACAGACAGACAAGAAAAAGGAGCTGTGGTTAATGAGGTTCCACAGAAATTCATACGTCTGGCAATAATTTCGTTATCCTTCATATGGTAATGATCATCCTTTTTTTCCCCTTCTTTCCATCTGTTTAGGGAAGGAAGGTTTTTAAAATAAATCCTTTGTGAGGGCTCCCTTTACCCTCTCTGGACACAATCTCTTGCCACACCACGTTAGGATCCATGACCCCTCCCCTGTGCATCCTAAACATTTAAGACAGTATTTTCAGAAACACTGTTTTTTAAATTATTTTGAACATTTTGAGGAATATTAGACAAGATTTTGTCTCAGAGCCTACACATCTCAAACAAATTGTGGATTCAGATGCTGGCATATTGTTTCTCCCACATCTTGCTGTTCTTTCCCACTAATCCAATGGTGAATGGGTTACACTTATTTTTCTACTCCTGTAAGACAACATATTTTACCCCATTTGAGATGCAAATGTTGGAAACACATCTTCTATTTCAGTGCTCCCTATAATTTTTTTTTATATAGAATAAATATGGACTTATTTTTAGAAACACTCTTTAATCTGAATAGACTACCTATTTTTCTGATTCAGAAGTAGAACCACTGAATTTTGGCACCCAAGATTAATGAAGGAATTAAGATCTTGAAGGGTAGCTGCAATTTCTAATCATGAGGACTGCCATGTTTGTACCAGACTTGTGAATGTCTTCTCATCAGCTACCATGCTACTCTTTGTTATAAAATATAATTGGCTTTGGATGACATTGTACCCCCAATTAAACTTTAAATTTAAATTACCCATTTACCACAGGCCTTGGTGGAGGCCATCCTCCAAGAGGAAAGACTGAATGCACCTGAAAAGTCACAACTTAAGATACAAATATTCCCTGTATCCTGCATATCAACAGCACCTTCCTCCATCTTTTTTTTTCCCCTCCCTCTTCTCTTTCTTTTGCTACCAATTCCTTCTCCTTTTTAATGCTTTTTCATTGTCATACTTACTTAAGTACCCTATCTCACCTCAGCA
Organism: Hippolais icterina; assembly: GCA_013400075.1. Lineage (NCBI taxonomy): Eukaryota > Metazoa > Chordata > Aves > Passeriformes > Sylviidae > Hippolais > Hippolais icterina. Next base: position 65,408 of record VWYN01029962.1, on the reverse strand, counting down.
GAGCACAGTCGTGATACCATATTAGGTAGTTCTGCCTTGCTTGTTTTGGTCTTTTTTTCTTCTCTCCTTTTTTAATACAGAGATAATTCTTTTATTCATCTTATACCTTTCTTTAATTTGCTTAAATTTCACGTGCCTTAGTTTATAATCTCAAAGTTTAGAAGGAAATGACCTACCAAGCCTGGCAGGTGATACAACAGGAGAGGTGACATGCTGAGATAAAACCATCTATTGACAGCAAGGCAGAAACTTCCAGCCAGATTCCCTGGGATTTAATCCAAGCCCTTAACTGTCCCAGAAATGACTTTTTAAGAAAGATTAAAATATGTACTGTAAGACTTTACCAGCCCCTTGTACAGCTTCAGCCCTGCCATCTCTTCCAGAACATGTACCCGAAGCTATTTAAGGTGCATGTACATGAACCGCTAGGGCTGAGTGTGGAACCTGCATGTGTGACTGAGAACTTGAGAAGTCACCTCAGGTCCTGGCACTGCAGGAATAAAAACTGTATCCAGATAAGGCAGGCTGAAAAGGGATCTGTATGAACACAATGCACTTGAGTTGCAGAAATGTGAATATTCTCCTCCAGGAGGCTCTCCAGGCATTTGACTTTTAGTACTTGGGCTCCTCTCTCAACTCTTGGAATTTTCACACACAAGTCGACAGCACATTAAAAATGAACACAGCTTTATTTGCTAGATTTAGATCTTAATAAATGTGCATATTAAATGTTAGCAGAACGTTTAAAAAATTTATTCCGACATTAGTGTATCATATATATCAGCAACGTACTTATTCACAAAAACACTACTCAGATTACAGGACAATACAAGTCAAACAAGTGGTACATGTAGAATAGTCAGAAACTCCATCTATTTTCACTCCGTTCTGTTGCCTCAAACTGACACCGTTACACAAAAAAGTAAAAGCATAGTAAAAAAATTCCTAGAAAAAACAGGGTAGTGTCTCATAGTAGCACTCCTCTTCTGCAGTCCATTGCTTAGAACATACCACACTAAACCTGCCCAAGGTAAAAAACCTAAATTTTAATTGCAAAATTATAATAATAATAATAATAAAAATCCCTGATTGTATTACACCCTTTGTGTCAATTTTGTTTTGTGTAACTAATTCTAATGAGGCAATCTATTGTTGCTTAAATTACAGTAATTGCAACACAGAACTTTATTCACTTTGGTTAAAGGACACTTTTAGATACTGAATCACATCAAAATGAAATATTCCAACAGTAAGAATCAGGACATCTCCAAACCGACCAGGCCTTCCTTATTTCTGCCACTTCTCAGAAACACTTCAGGAAACTTATGTGAACCATTATAAACCCAACCGTACTGATACCTTCAGTCAAAATACTGCTTAATGGCAAGTAAAGGCAAACCATTATGTAAAAAGGTGTCAAGAATAATTTTTATGTGTGATATTAGCTTCTAGTATGACAACAGATTCTCTTTTCAACAGTTTCTGTATACAAAGCTATGAAGTGTAATGACTTATTTTTAAGATACATACATATTTCTTCCTGATCCCAGGGGTTTTTCAACTTTCTATTGTATGATACAACATATACAAAACATCTGTTTGTATTGCATTAAATAGCAAGTGATCTTAAAAAAAATAGGTTTGTAAGAAGCACAAGGTAGGAGTCAAAACATCAATTCAAATTCAGGGTCTGCACATCAATGTTGTATCCCAAACAAATGTATTTCCTTATTTTCCTCCATCTTGCTTTGAAATGGCATTGTTCATTCACAACACACCTATTTTGCTGATATCTTTTCAAGGGTAGTTAGGACACTTTATTACTTGAAGAAACTAATCTTCCATAAGCAGAAATAGTGCATCTAATGCTGAATTTCCAAATCTTCTTTTGATTTTTCAGCTTCAGTCAGGCTGTACATTTTGCACAGAAATACATCCTTTTGCATCTCATCACCTTTCTGTTCGAAGCATCTGTTTGCACTGCAAACAGTAACAAACCCACAACATCTAAATTAAGCAGGTTAATTAACAGTGTATGTGCAAGATGCAGCACAGCGCTGCATTGTGCAAATTGTGGTGTTTGATATGTGATTATGACTGGCGGCTGATACTCCTCTTTGGCTTACACATTAAGCAGCAGAGCTGATTTATTTACACATGCATTCCCCTACCAGATCCATTACTTCAAATCCACCTGAATATTCAAGAACATGACCAGTTCATCATGAACACAAACTGCCAACATGCCTGACTGATCAAGCACCCTTAGAGAGGCAAGGTGAATAACTTACAGTAACGAGAAATGTACATCGGCATCAGCGCCTTGACTGGCAGCCACGCTGTGTGAGGTGTGCTCGAGGTAGGCACTTCAGATTCATCCTTCTGCTAATGGCAACAGCTCCACTCAGGGCATTGATTTAAAACTGCTACAGCACTGAGCTTACTCGCCAAGTACTCCGAGACACAGGCAGGGTTTGCTAAAACAAACCACCCCAAGTTGTGGTAGTAGTAAACAGTACATCATTCAGCTGATATGGAATACAAATCTCAATTTTTATGCGTATACTTGCGAGGAAGTATAACTTTCAAAGTGCAAATAGAGCAAAATTCTCCAATCCTGTCTACCTTGTGTATTCAGCATGAGAGAACTGACTGATGTGGTGTTACAACAATCTGCAGTCCAGGCACGAACTGCTCCCCAGCAGTCCACATGGCACAGACACCGAGGTGTGCCAAGGCAGGCAGGGTGTGGTAACACTGAACAGCTCTGCCTGCAGGTTCACAGGACCCTGATCCTGCAAGCACATTTTGGAAACAGGCACTGCCCTGCAGAGATCATTTTCACACCTCTTGCCAAATGCAAAGAAACAAGGCACTAAGCATGGAAGCGTTGGTATGTTTTAAATATACAGCAAAATCATAAAAATGCCTACCTGCTTCAATGAGGAAGAAAATTTTGGGCACAATCCTTAACAGCTGGAAGCTACTTTGCACAAATAGTTCTTATATATTTATAAACTCAGTAACTTTGTAGAAAAGCCACCTAAGAAAAAAAAAATCCTTCCCAAAGATTCAAAAGGAATAAAAACCAGACCAACTCCCGAGCCTCAGGATACTACGTATAAGGACAATAACAGCATAAATACAGATTATTTGGCATGCTTAAAATCTTTTGGATAAAAATCCAAGACCAGACCATTCAGCTAATCAGCTGGTATGGTGGTCCAGCTCCCAGTGCACTGCCATGGAGTGCAGGCACACTGCACGGTGTGCATCGAGGACAGACACAGCTTTAGCCCTTTGCTGGCATTCACTGAGAACCCAAACAAAGAAATAAATAAAAAAAGAGCAGCTTTGGCCAAAGCCGATGTCAAACATCATCTTCCAATGCTAGTCTTTGAGCATGAGAAATTAAATAACTATTATTCTCCAAGTCACATACATCTTTTCAAAACCCACTGCATTTAGGGGATTCCACAATATCTGCATTTAGAGTAAACTCTTCCGTAAATTGTATCTTTATGAAAATAAATTATGGCTTTTTTTTCCCCTTCACTAGTATGCATTAACTGAATTTTGTGCCTATAAATAATTCCAAGTGGAATTAAGCCAATATATCTTTAAAAATCAACTCCTTCTACAAAATGTATAGAAGTTCAAACAAATGTTTAATAAGACATAGTGGATATAAAAAAAAGTCCCAAATCTTAACCCTTGTATCAGGAGTGTTCTATTTAAACTATCATGTAATAAAAATAATAATTCTCAGCATTTTCCACAGCAGTGGTCTTCTGTGGTATCCTTTTCAGTCAGCTGGGATCCAGCCTGGAGCATTGCAGTTAGCAACCAGGAGAGGGCTTGGTGGTAAATGACCTTATCATGTCCTGTGAGCCCTTTGAGGTTAACAGTCCCTACACCAGCAGTCAAAATTCTAGGATTACAAGATCACATTTCCTACTCAAAGTCATGGGTAAATAAAAACCAGTGCCAAAATCATACAGTTATGTAGACTTCCTAAACCTTGAAAGCTCAGTAAAACTTTTAAAGAAAACTCTCAAATCTTTGGACTGAGAGAGAAGGGTCAGACTCTCCTACAGCTTTCAACATGATGCATACTGAGCAAACCACAGATAAAAAAAGCTGAAACAGCCTAAATCCCAAACAGTTGGGGTTTGGCTACATTGCTCTGGATAGCTCCATTCTCCCTTCCGTGGCGATGAACTCTTTTTCTGTGGCTCGTTTATCACCTTGGCACAGTCTCTCCTTCAGTTTTTCAAGTTCATACTCATGTAGGATTTTTTGTGTTAAGTACTTTTCACGTTTTATTTTTGCCTTCACATCTGCAGGAACATCAGGGATCATCCATGCTACAAAGAATTTGACGATGAATACAACATGCTAAAAAAAAAGTAACAACCCATTACCAAATGAAACACCTCTTGTTTTATCTGACACCAAATTTTTATTCACAATAACATATACATTTCATTTGGCTGTCCTGGAACAATACAGACCAAATTAATGTGTATCTGAGATGTGCATGAAGATTAAACCCCATCTTCTTATGCAGAAATTTTAATTCCAAACTCTTAATGACTCAGCAAAGCCAAGAGGAAAGTGTCAGGGCCCGAATCTGAACCATCACTTTTAACTCCTCTGTGTTGTTTGTTAGGAAGTTCACACAGCTGTGCTGGTAACACTCAGCTTTTGTGAGCTGATGGAACACAGCAGGAAAGTGATGAGATGAGCACTTGAACTACTCCCTTTTCCCTTCATAACCTGCAAAGCAGTGGCTTAACACTGAAGTTATCCAAAGCATTGATTTAGCTGCTTTTAACCAATATACATCACTGCAAACTGCTGTCTGCATTTTGAACACATACATTATTCATCTCACATACAGCTCTTTAAGGAGAGCAAGAGGACTGGAAGTGCTAGTCCTGGTGGCTTTCATCTCTTACACTGCCAGAAAGATCTTTTTTATTTTGCAGATTATTTGGAACAACATTTGCAGTCTCCTCAGCCATTTTCGCTGTTCCTGCTCTAAGGTCAGCCCACTGAAGTTGAAAGGCCCAGTAACAGCAATCATTTAGGACATGAATACTTGGTATTACCTAGGGAACAAATTATTTTATACTCCCAGCAATTCCCCTTGCCGTAACATCAGTAACTATCTAGAGAACCCCACAGTACCAATGTCAGAAGGGAATTCTGTAGGGAACATACCTCCATAATAATTATAAAGGCCAGCTTTGCAGCAAGAATGTGCCAGAACTGCATAGTGTGTAAGTATTTCTTCTCATGATCTGGAGGGTATCGATAGTCTCTGTACCTGTTGGAATGACAGACACGCAGAGGTGAAATGTCACAGCCAGCCTGGGACAGACTACAAGCTTGGTGACACTTACAAGCAAGTACAGCTGTCACTTAAGGAACCTTTTCTTGTTTTAAATGGTCTGGTTCCCTTCGCAGAAAAAGGTTGCCTCTCAATTTGTTTCTATCCCTGTGTTTGCTCAAACACCCTCACACACAGCACGAGCGCAGAGCAGAGGGTGTGTGACGTGGAATTTGTACACAGGTCACTTGTTTTTCAGGCAGTGATCAAACACTACAGGACAGGGTGATGGGATGAACCACAGGGTAATGGACACGTGCTGAATAAATGGGACACACAGGAGCAGATTATGGACTGGACAGATGCAGGGTTTCATAAAAGGACGGTCCTGAGTGCATACTCTACACCACCAAACAAATGCAGCTGTTGCTGAAACTGCTGGGGTGGCTGGTTTGGGGGTTTTCTGTTTGCTTTGAGATTTTTTCATCCAATCAATACTTTTATTTCACCACTTCCGAAGTTCTTTTGCAATTCAATTGTAATTCTAGAATCTCCAATGCTTCCACTAGCAAGAAAGGGCTATTTTTTTAAACAAAAGCACGATAGGCCTGATTTTTGGTCTGATCAAGCAAAGTAAGGATTGAGTTTAAATACCATCTTTCTTTTTCAGCTTTGGGATTGAAACATCTCCGTTATCCTGCTTTTTTGTCCTCTTACTCAGCCTAAAAATCTTGTAAAATATAGGCTGAAGCTTGCAACTTTAGGGACATAAATTTCCTTCCTCACTCAAAAATCAGTAGAGTAATTAAATAAACAAAAAATCCAATGAAGGAAAAGTAAAATGCAAGTTAACAATGAGACTCTTAGTGGTGATATTTTTGAGGTGATTGTTTTTGTTATTGGCTTTATCTCTTACCACCTCAAGCATTACCTTATCAATAGCCTAAATATTACCTCTCACACTTTGGAATGATGAGAATGACATGATTTATTTCCTAATGAACTACTCAGATCTGCATTGATTTTTTATGCTCTATTCTATACAAAGTGATAAAATACTGTTACACCAACCTGCATATGACAAAGTTTTCTGGATTCTCTTTAGGCTCATTTCTCTCAGGAAAATCTGAGATTTGGAACACTGACAAACTGTTGTTTATGTATCCAGACATTGGTGAGTCTTCATTTTCAGAATAAGCATAGTAGTAAACTAAACGAGGGATCATATCTGATGTGAATGCAACAATAAAAGCCTGAAAAGAAATTGGAAAAAGAAACAGGGAAAGTGAGTGGCACACAAAATTTGTGAGCAGATTTATAATGGAGCTGTGGTTCTGTGACTCTGGCATTAGCCAGGATCTGTTAAGGAAGGGTGAGAAGCCTGATTAGGGCACTTTACCTCGGTAAAAGATGCTGACTGCAGCCTCAGCACATTTTAGCTTCAGCCACTTACGGTGCTGAGGTGTGGTGCTGCCTTGGCAGTACCTGCAAGTGGGTCTGTCGTGTGCCTGACACACTGAGAAGAGGATCTGCTGTGCTCAGGAGTCTGCCTTACAGTATGTGTCCAATGAAACACTGGCACAGCACTTAGTTACCAGTTCATAAAAAATCCTTGGAGCCCCTGCTCCCACAGGGGCATCCAGAAGCAGGGCAGAGCTCCCACAGAACAGGCCTCACAGCAACAAGGACAAAAATGCATCTGACCCACAGAATTCATCCACCTTCCCTGTCCCCTACAGCTCCCTCTGGGCACTCAGTGTGCTTCATCAGACTAAGCTTCATACTGGCTTTTGCCATTCCAAAGGGCTGGAAAACACAGACAACTGAATGAGATTATGGCCAATAAACGTGGATCAGGAGCTGCACACTGTCAACACAGGGACAAGCCAAACCACCTAAATGGTTTGATGGTATCTTTGCAGGTTAACATGGAACAGCCTTGATAAAGGATAAAAAGCAGCAGCTGGTGTTCAGTTCTTCACATTTTGAGCACAGGGAAGAATCAGAGTTGATGCAGCACAGCTAACACACTTACATTAGTGACAACAGACAGGATGGCCATCCCGTTGAGGATCTCCTGCCACACCCCTATGCTGTGTGCTTTGGCAGCCACAGGCCTTCTGTACTGAGTGGTTAACTTCCAGGAGTCCACACGAATCTCCAGGATATTATTCATCAGAGCAAGAAGGGGAGCCAGGGGAAAGGACGCCACAAAGAGAGTAATGAATCCAAACTGAATGACTGCAAGAGAGAAAAACAAAGTGTCAAATCTGCCCTCCCAGAAGTATCCTCAGAGTGACGGCGGTGTAGCGCTAGCAGACAAATGGCAAACTTCTGCCAGGCTGCACAAGTCATCCTCAGCCCTGGCCTGAGTTAAGGGACAACCAGCCCCAGTCCCAAGCCTTCTCCAGTCCCTTCAGGCTGCCATTCAGCAGCACCCACAGGAATGGCCACTGGGGTCCTGGGAAATGCTGCTGCCAGCAGTGCTGGGTACCAATCCTCTCAGGGTGCTGCAGTTCTCATAGGGATGGTGTGTAACTGGTGGGGAATGGGGATGTATTCATCCATCAGACTTCTCAATTGTTGTCAGGCCAGTTTTGTTCTCTTGCACTTTGTACCATCTTGTTCTTCTTTTACTTATCACCTACAGACCTCACAACCTTACCTCCACCTACTGTTACTGATTTAATCAAAACATTCAAAATATTGCATATTCTATATGCAATAGTTCCACTGGGGAGTCTCGACATCAGCTTAAGAATTGCAAATAAAATATACCAATTATACTTTCAGTTATCACCAAAATTAAGTATCTCAGTACAGAATGTCATAATCCTCTGTAAACAGCCAATACTGCCACTGCATTTCAAACAAAGGAAATGGAACATTTTGTCTGGTTCAGGTAGTGGATAAAAATAAATTCCCATACACCAGTCATTCACCGTTCCATGATTTCTGTGCCAAGTTCTTCACCTCAGACAAGCAACAGAATTCCTACCAGCTTGGTAGCCCTGGGACAATTCTGGAGCACAGTTCTGATTATGGAAGAGCAAGGATGTGGCTGGCTACAGTGATTGTTCTGAGTGTATTAGTTTCACAAGACCACAGCCCTGTATGAAATTAAAGTGATAATAACACTACGCATGTCTAGAATGCTGTAAACTATTTTTGCAGAAATAAAACAATACAAAGGTTCAAATGTCAACAAAATATATCCTTGGAATAGCCAAATATTAACTTCTTTAAAGCGCCCTTTAGATCTAGCTAGGCTTCAGTTTTGGTTTCAGTTTCTCAGGTTTTGTGAACTCCTGTAATACTGACAGGCTCTCCTTACCTTTGAAAGCCGTGTTCCCTTGCCCAGACTCCCTCTGCTGGTCTAAGGGACTGCATGGAACACTGAGCAGCACAAGACTAAAGCTGCAGGGATTCTCCTCCAGCCACTTCGTGCATCTCATGTCTGCAGTACCCATCCTCACAGCACATTTGGCACTCATCCCATACTTAAAATTTCCACTGACATCAGCTAAGAATACGCTTTGGAACAAGAAAAGAACAGGCACAGAAGCAGCTGGCTGCACTGAGAATAATGTTCCCCATTCAAATGAGGAAAACAAAAAGTCTTTGCACTGTTTCTGTGAAATTCACAGCAGTTCAAGATGCAAAGACAGCTTTTTTTTTTAAATTGGGTTGACCTATTTAATGATTTCCAGCAGCTAATCGTCCTGTTATGCAGATGAAAGTGGTGGCATCAACCCACAACAATTAATCGAGAAAATGTTCTTTTGAATGTGTCAGTACAAGGTGTCCTGTCCTCAATTCCAAATGTGCAATTTTAAACTTACCCATTTCTAAATATTCATAGAACAGGCCTAAGGCTCCAAATGTCTGCAGATCATGGTCTTGCTCCCAGCGACTGTATAAATTTTCAGGATTATTTCTGGCTTTCCGACGACCCCACCAGTTACAAATCCAGCTGAATATGCAGAAAAAAGTTAACAGAGAGAGAAGCAGATCAGATTGGCTCACTTGGTTAGAGCATGATGCTAGTAACATCAAGCTTGTGGGTTTAGTCCCTGTACAGACCATTCACCTAAGAGCTGGACTTGATCCTTGTGGGTCCCTTCCAGCTCAGAATGTTCTGGGAAGTCAGAATCACAGAATCACCAGGTTGGAAAAGACCTTCAAGATCATTGAGTCCCACCCAGCCCTAACACCTTAACTAAACCATGGCACCGAGTGCCACATCCAGGCTTTTTTTGAACACCCAGGGATGGTGACTCCACCACCTCCCCGGGCAGACCATTCCAGTACTTTATCACTCCTTCTGTGAAAAACTTTTTCCTAATATCTGACCTATATTTCCCTTGGCTCAGCTTGAGACTGTGTCCTTTCATTCTGTCAGTTGCTGCCTGGAGAAAGAGATCAAACCCCACCTGAGCACAGCCACCCTTCAGGGAGTTGTGGAGAGTGACAAGGTCATCCCTGAGTCTCCTTTTCTTCACCCTTCCTCACAGGGTTTGTGTTCCAAACCCCTCACCAGCCTCGCTGCCTCCTCTGGATGCGCTCGAGCATCTCAACATCCACCCTGAACTGTGCTTAATTCACACAATTCTTATCTTCCTGAGACGGCAATGGCTCCTCCCAGGAATTTCCTCTGGCTATAGATGGGCACCTGAGTGTCAGCGAGCACTTACGGAACAATAGCCTCCTGGATATTCCCCCAGATCTGTTTGCCAGCCATGACTATGGTGAGCTGTGTCGTCAGTTCTATCAGGCAGCCTGCAGGATCACACTGGCAGAGACAAACTGAGTGTTAATGGACAGAAAGAACAGGCATCACTCACACAAACTGTGTTCTACTACTGTATAAATGCAAGAAAGCAGACCTTAAAACTTTGAAGGACAGCACTTCCACATGGACTGCCAGCTAAGCCACTCTCCCAGGAAGGCTGTTACAGAAGGGCTTTGAGTCTTTCAAGTGTGAGCCAAGACACACACCAGAACACAACAACCACATGAAGACAGGGTAATTCAGAGATGCTTCAGCAGGACCTGCGTGCAGCACGTACCCCTCAGCCCCAGCAAGGTGACTGTTCTGCACTCAGTGAGCTCTCAGCACCAGATTTTTTTTTAAGACCCATGGTGTGACCCACTGGTATTTCAGGAGAACTGGGACCAAGAAAAGCTGTATGATTTTTCACTGCTGTGACTGACAGATTTTCACTGCTGGTGTTTCCCTGACTAGCACAAGAGTCCTTGGAAGGCTCAGCATCAGCTTCAGGAGAGCTGGCTGAGGTCCAGCTCAGACCAGACCAAGCCTGCAATTGGAAATTCACAACTGTGGGGGTTGAAGGGAACAATCCACCTTCATGAAGAAAATCTTACCTCTTCATTTCGCCAGCGATTAAACATGTATGTGTAGGCACCTGGGTAACCAACAAACTTCCCTTTGAAGAAGGCCACGTAGAAGCAGGATGAATAGTAGTTGACAAACTGGAACAAAAACATTTTCATAGTGAGCCTGTTCTCATACTCCATATGAGTTCTGGGGATCTCTGTGAAACCAGAAAACAATAATTTTATGTTCCCTTATTCCCTTTAAAGGGATACAGATTCACAAATATTCATCATGCACAGTGACCTCAAAAAGAAGGAAAAGAACACATATAAACATTTCAGCAGCTGGAGTTCCTGCTTTCAGACACTCTACCTTACTCTACAGTGCAATCTTTGATGCAGGCAGGCAAAATAAACTCATATGTAAAACTTCTATAAAATTTAATTTCCCCTTCTTTGTCGTGTCCATTAGCACTTGTCCATCCCCAAATGTTACACTATTTTAGGAGATCTGAGATGAATCTCAAACAGTAACTGGAAGGATCTCCTGTAGTATGAAGGTTTCACTGTTGGTAATACACGATTATATTTTTTTTTGTGGCAGAGAAGTATGTTACAATATTTTTTTCCCAACATACTGTTTGTGGTGATTATATTTGTTTGTGACTAAAATCAGCAGAAGCTGCATGGTCCATGTGCCTCTGAAAGATGAGGCTCATAAGGGGCAGAAGAATGGGGGAGAGTACAGGCATCTTGGAGCCACCATTTATCACCAAAGCTTTGCTTAGGATTTTCCTGCCTTTTGCTGCTCCTTGTCTATCACATTTGTATTTCTAAAGGCAGCAGGAAGTCCTAAGCATATAATTGTCAAATGTCCTGGTAAATTACAACATACAACCAATTCATTGGGAAGCAGCATAAGAAAATCCACTACAAACATTCAAGTCCCTCTGAACTAGTCAGGACCTGGCAGACGTGTTGAACTCATCTGCCTTACTGTAAAGTTGTTTCATACAATTGAGCAAAGTGACGTTTCCAAGCTTAGTGTAAGTGTGCATGCCAGAAGAACATGAGGTATTTACTGGGAAGCAGACACCAGAGCGGAGAACAGCAGCACAGAACACCTCGATGGTGCTCAAAGCCATCTTCCAGGATCCTTTCCCAGCTGTGTCTCCAAGGGCCTTACCCATATCGGTGATCCAGATGGCTATCCTCTCATAGAAGAAGTTCAGGATCATGATGATGACGAAGTTGAGGCAGGAGGCAGTGACGGAGGTTGCCAGCTGAGGGGTGAGCAGGCCGCTGATGGGCTGCAGGGTCTGCGTGTTCTCCATGAGGCTGGCGAAGGCGGCGTACACCGCCAGGCGGTACACGATCACCGCGATCATGCTGGCTATGATCAGGGACACCTGGGGACAGCAGGGAGCGCTCAAACACACCTGCCCCTCAGGAGAGCTACACACTATATACACCATAGCTGCATGCAGCCAGCTTTGAGAACAAGATGTAAACCATCATGCCTTAAAATTGTTTCTTAAAAATATTCAATTAAATTTAAATATTTAAAATTTAAATTTTTAGAATTTTATTCTTTGCGGATATGAGTTCAGCAGCACTGAAGTGCAAAGTGCAACAGGCAAAATACCTTGTTTTATCATATACATTAAACCCAAGAAAATGGTTCTGTTAATGTAAGAAAAGCTGACAATCTAACACTGATACCTGAGAAAGCGCAGGAGAGTACAGACAACAGATGGAAAGGACAAGTTAGATTAAACTGTCAGCCCTGAAACTCACTCTGCATTCATGCTGTGAATTCTTTTTTTTGTTTGCCTTTACTACAACTTTTTCAGTATGTCTGTTAACAGAGGAAGTTATCCCCATGTTCAAATGTCCAATCAAATTATTAATTAATGACAGATTTCCAAGGCCTTTAAAAAAAAAATCAGAATTGAAGTGCACTTTAAATGACACCTTGAAATCTGCACAACAGCAATAAAAGCATGTGTTAACATCATGATTAAAACTCACTTGTGATGTGATGATTAGTAATGATCAACACCTCTGATGTATGTTAAAATGCTGATTCAGAAAGATGCTCACCCAGAACAACACTGTGGCTCCCGAGATGCAGAATCGCACAGCCTGGCTCGTTAAAGGCAGGTAAGGCTCCATCTCCTGAAACAGGCAAGTGCAGCACAGTTCATGTTATTGTCACATCTTACCCCAACATCCAGCAGCACACAGAGCTCCCAGCAGCTGTGTGAGAAGTGCTCACATCCACGGGAAACCATCCAGCACCTGCCCCTCTCAAATGGCAGCCATGACATCATTTTGAGTGTGCTGGGGGTCAGGGGGATGGGGCAGAGCAAAAAGATCAGGACAGAAGCAGCCGTAAAACTGCTACAAGTAAAGACAGTACCTGAAAAGAATGGTTAAACTTCTCCAAAATCAATCAGTAGCTAAAGGAAAACGCCCAGCTTCCTGAGATGAGCAGGCCACAACTATTACTGAAATTAGCTGTCAAACAGCTTGGAGTCCACAACTGGACTCACATTTTATTAATTCTTCATGCTGAGGTTCCTTTGAACTTGTCACTTGGACGTGCCAGTCAGAGCGTGCTTTTCTCCAGCCCTTCATTTTTCTTTGTTTTTTTCAGCTGAAGAAATGGCCATGAATCTAGCTGCCAAGCTCTGCTGCAGCACCAGGCAGCTGGGTCTTAGCCATGCCAGTATCCTCAGACAACACAGGAACAACTTTCAGTGCTCATGTAAAGTTTTTGCAGCTAATTCTGAAATGTCAGAGTACATGTTTTATGGAAGAATCTTCTCTTTAAGAACTAGTGACAGTGGAAGAAGATCTAGTGAAAAGTAACCTGAATTTGCTAAATCTGGTGGACAAGGCACTGCAGAATGCTTGGACTCCTCTTGAGCAAAGTGGCACTGAGTACTACAGATGGCTGCAATGCCAGATGTAATACAGGCAGGAACGTGCAGTGACAGTCTAAGCTTGAATCAAATGCTTCAGTATTTATGTAAATTCGAATGCTACTGTGATCAGCAAACCCAGATTTCAGCTATGATCTGGTTAGACACTTCAGCACCATGAACAAGTATGTTAATGACAGCCTCCAGATCAGCACTTCTGGTTTCAGTGCACTTGTAACTTTGAATCATGAACAATGATGAAATAATTCTCTGAGAGAAGCAACACCAGCTGTGGGACACAAGAAAGCCATTGTCCTGTACCCACATAACATTACTGAAGAATTAGCTTGTTTGAAAGCACTGGCCTTTCATGTGCTCAGTGTAGCACATGCTCCAACAGAAGGAAATTACACTACTATTACCTGTACAGGTTAGCCTGTAATTGGGTACTGATAAGGATCACTGATAAATCCTGCTGCAAAAAAGCTTCTGAAAAACCACAGAGACAGTAAATTGAAGTGCCATAAAACAAATACTTGGAAAGTATGCATTCTCTCTCATCAGAAGTAAGATCAGTACATGTATTTCCTAATGATTAAGGAGACAAGCCCTGAAAGACAGGGCTACTGTTTATAGAAAAAAGACTCTTCCCACGTTCTGGCTGAGCTTCTATTTCTTTTCTCTGTACTGTGCTACCGAAGTATACTTAGGACTAGCAACAATGAGCTATTTATATGCAATTCTATGAAAGGGAAAAGATGATTTAAAAATACACCAAATGGATGTGGTAGATGTGTTGGAATGTAACCAGCTGATCCTGAAATTTGTCAAATAATCCCCACCTAAAATGAATTTAAATGAAAACAATTAGTATCTAATATTTATACAGAGTGTTTAACAGAGTCAAGTAGGATCACTAATTGTATCTCAACTACATTTCAGAGAAAGGACTTTGGCAACCTTCCTCCCTCTGGCGCTGCCCAAACAAAGTGGTTGTGTATCAGAAGCAAAAGCACAGCCAGACCAACTTATCACTTTAGGTCATGGTGACTGCTTCCTCATGTGTTGTGCAGGGATAAGAAAGAGTGGTTTTAAAGGCATGAACATTTCAGAGACTGCTACCCTGAATTGTGAAAGATGCTGTAAAAATGGCTAAAAAGCCATAAGCTTTGCCCTTATTTTCCTGATTTAATAGATCAATGTCCAAAACTTCCAGCATACAACTGAACTCACACATGTTCATACCTGAGTTATGGGATTCTTCTTCTTTTGGGTACATTTGGCCTCGTACTCAGGCCTCAGCTGGAGCTGCTGCTGCTCCTCTTCAAAATCAACCAAATCCCATTCATATTTCAGTCTCGCCTGCCGCCTCTTCCAGAACTCCAAGAAAAGTGTAACTACAATGTGCAAATGTAAAAACAGAGTCAAGGAGGAAGTGAACAAGTTCATGAACCAGGTTAAACATCTTCACTGGCTTCTTTTCTGTGGTTTATTATTTATCCTTACAGTGTGACTCACTCGTTTTTACTGACTGCCTACTATAGTTCACAGATAAGACCACAATATGGATCCAGAGATTTATTAGCTAATTGAATTCCAGAAGTGGATGACAAGGAAGATGCCAAGACAAGATATGGGAGTTTCCACGGTTAGGGTGACCATGTTCAATTAACTACTCTGTGTATGCAAACAGCAACATGGAATTGAGAAAAGAACCCGATAATTCAACTAATTGCTGTGTATAAACTTATAACACATAACTAACTATTACAACAAATAAGCAGAACAGCTTTCAAGTAATATGTTCAAGCATTTCTGTTGCTTTTTGATATCATGGTGTCCTAGGGTGACTTGAAGATGCTGAATGGCATCCCCATCCATCTGTTTAGCCCAGAAGGAAGTTCTGTGCCTTTAAAACGAGATCTGAGGGCAGGGGGGGAGCAGGAGAAGCAGTGGAATGTCTGAGTGGCTGGGTTCACACACAGATCAGAGCTTCAGCATTCCCTCTCTCCCTCTCCCTCTCTCTCCCGTGGCTGTGCTGTCTGCAGCACGGACAGGCAGCAGCACAGAGCTCTCCCTTGCTGTTAGTCGGTTTTTAGCTGGCTGAGGCAGAGAAGTTCCCTGCCCTGTGGCTTTTCTTTTTCCTGGAACTGTTCAAAGCTGCTCTGGACTGAAAGCCCAGAGGAGCACCCTGAGCTCACACCTGAGACCCACTGGGGCTGGGATGGCATTTCCAGTGCAGGGGGGACTGATGAGAGACTGAGCTGAGCTGCACCCACGGCAAGGACTGTCTGAATTTGCATCTCTTCAGAACAACAAGAGATTCCATTGTTCAATATTATTCACTTCCTATGCTTGTGAGTACTTTGCTTGTTAAATAAACAGGGTTTTTTCCACTTTTCTCCAAGGAGATTTATGTCTCCAGTGATTCATGTCTTCCTGGTGGGAAGAGGGGCCACTTGAATTTGCTTTCCAGAGGGAGCCCTTCAGAGGTCTCCTCCCAAATTTGCACTAAACCAGGACACATGATCATTTTAAAGACAGTGAACGTCTGATGATTTTCACAGGATCAAGAGTTAGGCTGGCCGAGAATTTTTTAAGACACTAGAGGGAACTGATTTCATATGTAAACAACTATAAAATACATAATACTATATAACATTTTAAGGGCCCTTTATAAACTACTTTAAAATGTAAACATTTTGTAATCTGATTGTTCTTATTTGAACTGGGGATGTTTTATGGTTTAGACAAACACAGGAAAGCTTATCTTCTGCAGTTCTAAACTCTCTGGCTGGTGCTTCCTGAATGACTAATCCATGCCACACAAATGCTAGTTCTTAGAAACCAAGAAAAGTTTAGTGAAACAGCCATACAACAAAGATCTTATTAGATTATAAAAAATAATTCTATACGAAAGAAGTGAGTGGTTAGATCCTCTGATAAAAAATACTCAGGTTTTCTATTGGCATACAAGAATTCTTGTGAGCTAATGAAATATCTATATACAAGTTGAAGATTTAATGATGACATTTCATACAGACAGTATGAAACAAGAGAACTGTATTTAAGGAAATAAGAAACAATAACTATGCTATCCTGAATGTAAAAACCTTCCTAGAGTTGAAGAAAAGAACATGTACTCAACACAACGTTCTTGAAAGTCTGAAGAAGTGACATTGGTATGAAATTATGATTATAGAGGCCAGAAATCCACCTATTTCTACATCAATCAAAACAGACTACAATGCTCAAAGTTCACTGGAGTAGAATTTTCTCATCCCAAAATACAGCTAATGCAGTGGCAGTGATGGAGCACCACCCATCCAGTGAGGGGACACAAAGCTCCCCACTCCCTCACTGGGACACTGATGATGTGCAGGGCTGAGCAGAGAGGACTCTCACATGGGCTGCACAAAGTTATTAAGGGAAGACTCAAATGTTAGCATTTAAGAGCACACAATGCTTATGATACTCTGACAGTATCCTAGATGCCTGCTTGGGGTTTTTTTTATGTCTTAATTCCTTGGTAACTTTAAATTATTCTCACTCATTCATCACTCCTGCATCTGAGGCAGGAGGCTGAGGTGGAGCCATTAGTCCCCTTCTTCCCACTTCCAGTGTCCCTCAGCAGCTCGGCCAAGATTTGTGCTGGACATAAAACTTATCAATGTACTCACCCCATATACCCATGAAAATGGCAAAAAAGAGAGTTGCCACGTTGTCAAACAAATGGGAATACTGCAAGAGAATACCCAGAAGAGGTTAGTGCCAAGGCAGTTTTCAGGACGAACAGAAATGCCAGGGGGCTGCAGAGGCAGACACAGACCTGAGAGGACTCGCAGGTGGTGTTCAGTCTCCAGTATTCACAGTCTCGGTCACAAAGGGGGCACATGATGATCTCTCCTCCAATTGAGGGGTCGCAGATTTCTTTGCTAAGGAGGAAAACATGGTAAAGTATCTGCTGCTATAGCACCTTAAAAATGAATACATTTATTTTAGAAATAAATAGAAAACATTGTAAAGTATCTGTGTCCACAGCATTTTAGAAGCTGTTATATGAAATTTATTTAAAAAAACCCAGGAGCTTCATTTGTGCAAAGCTCAACATTTGCAGTTCACACCAAAGATGTCACATCTTGTCACATTCACTGGTGTTAACCACTGGCTGGTGAGGGCAAGGCCAAAAGGAAGCACTGCTACAAGGAGCAGAATTAACAACTCCCTCAGTATGGGCTTTTAGCTCTACCAGCAATGAGCCAGGAGCCTGCCACGAGCTGTACTGCACCTGCTCTGCTCTCAGGCAAGATAGAAACCCTGTTATTACTCAGCAGGTTAGCAATGACATCAAACACCTTTTCTAAAAGCAGAGACCACTTCAGCTTTGATAGCTGCAGTAAAATTTGCTGCTTCAATTCAATGACAGCGGGTAAAATTCAGAATGGTATGATAGTCCTCTGGTATCCAGAGAAAGCTCAGTATGTATTCCCAGATGAATTCTTAACTTAGCTAAAATACAAGTCTCAAAATTACATGACTCAACAGAATAGATGGGAATTTTAACTTGGTTAGTCATCTTTTATGGTTAAAACCCAAAATTTTATGGAATCCTCCTTACAGGAAACATTGAGCAACGGAAAGTCAATCCTCTTTTCTTCTCCCCACCCTTAATCCCTGAATACAATAAATTTCTGGACCTCTGATAAAACAAATACTATGGTTATTAAAAAAACCCCACTGAATTGTGGCTTCAAAGATACTGGATCCCTCTTTGATGGAAGAACACTGCTGATCTGTTTTACTCATGCTTTTACTTAGTACAAATGGTGACGTGCCCAAAAAGGTCAGGCTGCTCTGCAAGGCAGATTAAATAGATGAGCTTAAGGCAAAAACAAACACTTATACAATTTTGTGACATCTAAGGAGTACTCCTAGGATTTCATACACTGCAGCTTCTCCAGAACAGAAAGCTACGGCCAACTAAATATTGCTTTTCACCCACAAGCTGCCTCTTACTAACTGATAGTCACAAGTTCTGCATTGGAGACCCACCATCTTTTCAGTCAATAAAGAGAACTGGAGAACAAATCTGTCTCCTCTGACAAGCTTTAAAAGCTTGGTACCTGTTGAGTAACAACAAGAATAAAATCTTTTTTGCAAGAACAAACTTTTCACATTGCTTAGCTTTTGCTCAGGAGATTTTCAAGGTTATACTCACCTGCTCATATTTTCATCCATTGTAAACAAGCCATAAAGAAAGCAGATTAAGCCAACAACAGCCGCAAGGAATAACATCTCGGTGTAAAATCCTAGCCAGGCAAAATAGATTCCAATCTTCTCACCATAGTACTTTCTGAATACAGAAAAAAAAAGGGCAATTAACAGGAACACAAAGCAAAATTCAAAACTAGAGCAAATAGAGCAAAATAGCAAATTGAGTAAAAAGAGTAACAGACAAACTGGCCAGAGTAAAAGGGAAATACTTGGCCAAATTCTCTTTTAACAGAAGAGTGACTGCACTCAAGTACTGTGGAAAATGAGGTCTGAAGCTGGCCATGAGAAGTTACTCAAGCTGCATGAACAAGGAGAATAACCAAGATATACGGCCTCCTTTGGCCCTTTTTTCCTCCTAGCAGAAACTAACATTAAAATCACTCTTTTCTCTACAGGATAGTGATAGAAGATTTACTTTCTGACTCTTCCAAAGAGTCACACAAATGAAACAGAACAACAGTTCTGACTGTTTAAAACAAATAGGTAATCCACAAAGGTACAACCACTAGCGTTACAAACAAGGAACTGTCCCTTGTGAACACAGCAACATTCTGTTGTATCACATCAGCTCAATCAAAGAGATCTCAAGTGAGTTTCAATTTGAGGTTAGAACTAAGAATCAAGCTTCCAAACTGATTTTATCACTATTTTTTCAAGTTTGCATTGAAATTTCAACATTTCAAATAAATCTTTAACACCTTTTTCACAGAGATTGATTAAAAAATCTGAGATATTCTACATAAGTGTTTCCTTACAGCTGAGTTATCTGTAATACACCTGACACCAGGAGGACTGGCTAGGTGGAAAGAGGCTTGATTTGTGTAATGGTTTTGCATTTGCCTGTGTTTGTTTGCTAAATTTAGTGCAGTGGTTTGAGTGTTTACTCTTTTTTTTTCCTATGTGAGATAGGAGGAGGAGAAAAGCAAAGCAGCCTTAGAACTTAAAGGGTACAAAGAGAGATTTATTAACATACACTAAAGGAAAAGAATGAGAATCAAAATGAAACTTTTAAAACATTCCTCCTCCCCTCACAAGTGTTCACTTTCATACTAGCAACATAAAGAGATAAAACTTAGAACTTTTAGTCAGCTACTCCGTATAAAATATCTTTTTATTAGTTCATTTGGAGACAGAAGATTCATTGGAGAAGATGAGAGAACTTCTCATCTATCAACTTCAAAACCAATCACGAATTAGTTGTTTTACCATCTGTACTAAACTAACACAATTTGAGACGCAGCATTTTTCCACCTCTCAGCAGAAAGCTGTGTCGTGTCCTCCAGGACACAGTGCCCAGTTAATACACATTTCTCACTGGATCTTAAAAGTGGCAAAGATTTCCCAGCAGGACCAAGTTCCCAATGAATACAAAGTGCACTAGAGTGAAGAGCAAGGACGGCCAGGCAGTTTTCACCTGATCAGGTCCAAGGGCTGCTCCTTGTAGAAGCGCAGGAAGCGCGCCCACTCCATGTAGAGCGTGTGCCTCTCGCTGTCACAGTTGGGGTCACTGGCCTTCTTCCAGTACTGGCACTGTGAGCAAAGCAGAGCAAGGGGAAAACACCTCATCCACACGCTCAAAGGCTACATTGAAAGAGACAAGCACGGATGATCACGACATCTGCAGGGGGGAAGTCATGCCTTGAGTTTGGGCTTTTGTGTTTTTCAGACTCTGTGCTGCCCAGGGGTGCAGTTCTGAGCCTACTGTTAGTGTTAGTAAGTTATTAAGTGTTACTATTAAGTGCCACTGAGGCCTTTGCACACAGCAGGGACACAAAACAAATCCTTTTCCAGCTTGAGACCTCAGACAACTGTTACAGGTTTTCAGGCCCAAAAGCACAAACAAGGGTGGCTGAAGGGAGAAAAAAGAATGATGGGACCTCACAGCCTGAAGCTGGAATTGGACAATTAAACCCCAAGATGCAAATGGACCAAAACTTATAAAAATCTAAGACCTTGTGACTGTCCAGCCATTTTTGTGACCACTTTGGGTCCACCTTGGGTGTAGGCCTGGCCAGGCCCTGTCCTGCCCAAGGTGTACCCTAGAGGCCTTTCAATAAATCCCTACTTCATTCTCCAGCTCTGTGCAGTCTCTGTTCCGGGTGTGCATCAGTTCTGCACCCCTCCTAAGACTGTGGTGTTGGTCATTACCTTAACAGTCAAATACTAAGAAAATTTTGGAGCTTGATCACTTTCCTAGAAATTAAACAGCGTAAAGTAACCAGAGTTTCTGACAGCTTTTTGTAATTTTATTTTGTGCCACAGAACTCTGCTTCTAGAAAGATTTGGCTATGTTCATTATTCACTTGGTGGTCTTGGTTTTCCTTTTTTGAATTCTCTCAATCACAAAGAAAAGCATGAAAATTGGTTTCTAAATAGGAAGCAACCAACAGAATTTTAAGCAACCTAAAGTCTGCTTTTTGAAAATATTCTAAAAGATTACATAACTATTTTTAGACAAAGATTTTTGAGTGTATCTCACAAGTTTTAGAATTTTTTCATTAGATTTCTTAGCATTTAAAGTTGGTTGTAGCTGTATAGCAGAGATTCCTGCTTTTTCCTGTCTGTGGTTTTGGTAGTCCCACCAGTGTAAAGTACTTCCCAGCCTAGTCCAGTGCTCTAGATCCTAATCAGCCAAACTCTCCGCCTGAAAACCTAAGGAATGTCGATTCACTCATTTATTTTTATTTTCTAAGGAAAATAAAATATTTTCAAACATTTAAAAATATAAATTCATATACAGTATTTAAAAATGTCTTATGGTAGAATTCAGAGATACAAATAAGCAATTTAAGTTCAGTAAAGCTTAGTGACATCTGAAATAACCATTAAAAACATGGAGAGAATTTAAGATTTATGGAAAAAAGTAAATACAATATTTAGGTGGAAAAAATTTTAAAGCGAAGAAACCTCATGTAAAACACTGCAACCCAACTGTCTCTTGTTCTCTCCATGGAATTTCATCACTGAATCCGCATGTGTCATATTAAAAACTGACCTCAGAGCAAAGCTAAACACAGCATTATCCTTACCACATTGGCAGTACTGCAGCATCTGCACCCCAAAGCTCAGAGGGAGAGGGACAGGTCACCCCTCCACACTGAACTGCAGAGTTCAGGCAGCTCTGACTGCAGCCCCACAGTGCTGTGACCCCAAGAGTTTTTCTCCAAGTGCAGGCAGTGTGCAGTACTGTGCTATACACTGGCACTGCTGAGAGCATGCATCTGCAGCAGGTGTTAATTGTACCCTAGTTATAATCTAAGGTGCTACTGCACGGTCCGTGTCAGCAGCATCACAGGAACAGGATGGAGTAAGTCTCCAAAGAAATGATGTGGTTGACACGTATTCTAAAAACTCATCCACAGGAAGAAACACTTCAGCACATAAGAGCCAAAGAGTAGGGCTGACAGGTACGCCTTGTGTCCTAAAACAGAATCAATTACTGGGGCAAATTGAAAGGTTTGAGTAAATTTTCCTATCTCCTGGAACAGCAAATGTCACAGCAGGTAAAAGAGTGCAAACACTGGAAATGCTCGAGGGAGCAGAAAGCTGAAATACTTACATCATGAAGAGGATATGCAGCTGTATAGGTGCCATTGTTTAGCAGTCTCTTAATCCCAAATTTTTTCTTCCCTTCTTCTGTTCCATATGGGCAACGTGTAAGAATATAATTAACCTGAGATTCAAGGATGAGAATTTCAGACCCTTCCTATTTTAAGGCCATTTAATAGAAACCTATAATGGATGTGCACTGTGCATAATCTGCAGGAACAACATGCAGAAGCAAAAAGTATTTCTTCAGAAGGCCTTATCCCATATAAGAACACTGGGGGCACAATTGCCTTGTAGATACCCAGAAGATCAGTTCCTACAATTGTTCTGTATTTCTAAGCAAGATGCACAGGTACCAAGCCTCTGTTTTTTTACCCCAGTTTTTATACTCACTCCTTCCTGTCCTGAACATTGTGATTATGGTGTAAACCTCCATTTAAAGATGAGCAGCCAAAGTGACATACGTACTATTCTGTTTCTCATGGACGGTGAGAAGAAAGTGCTCTCATCATTAATGAGGTACAGCTCCTGCTTGTCCTTGCTGAAGGGGGCTGTGAAATAATCTGGTTCAGGGTGCATCACCTTCTCAGGCAGCCTGAATGGGTAAAGCACACAGTCCAGGGGGTTCTCT
The DNA here is from genome assembly GCA_013400075.1 of Hippolais icterina. Lineage (NCBI taxonomy): Eukaryota > Metazoa > Chordata > Aves > Passeriformes > Sylviidae > Hippolais > Hippolais icterina. The sequence goes on along the minus strand of VWYN01029962.1, from coordinate 42,355 downwards.
ACCATGGGGGGAATGTCATTTTCCCTGATGGGAACTTTAATGTTCAGCACTTCTGCGTACGTGATCAGAACCTCCCAGGGTGCGTGGATCTTCACAAAAAATATCTTGCCATCTTCAGATTCCTGTTCCACAAAAGTTAAATCAGACGTTAGACCAAACTGCCTTTTATTGCAAGATTTATGGGAATATTTTTCATATAAAATGTATTGCCTTCTATGTATTTTTAAAGGATTTAAAAACAAAGAAGGAGGGAGGAATAGAAGGACTTTTAGCTGTGTGTGTATATATATATTTACTGAAAAGCTTATCTGAGTGGTTGGCTGTTCATAAAACTAATCTTTGCACTACCAAGAGCTCACAAAGGCTTTTCAAACTGTATTAATCTCATACACTGAAGCCTGAAAATTCTCCTTACACTGGAAACACGAAGAATACTCTTGTAACATGTGTGCTCTTCTACTGCTGCTCTGCACTCACAGCAGAAGCTGGCAATCAACAGGGTTTGTAATACTGTCCAGTGAATTCCCTGCCTATGGATATTATGGGATCTGAACTTCATCAGGAGTTATTTCAGCATCAGCTCAGCCTCTGGCACACTGACTGCATCACTCAAGATCACATGTTCTCCAGTAATCACACCAAACATCACCACTAACCAAACATCCTCACGTTGTTACAGGGTCCTTCCTCATAATTACAACATCCAGTGGGCATAACTAATGCATTCTGTGCCTTCCAAACTTGTTACTCATTGTTAGGTGGGATTAAAATCAGCTGGAAGCATTCTTCCCATTTATGTGGATTTAAACCAAACCACAGCTATCTTGCCTTCTTGTTACGAAAGCAAAGGCTTTATTTCCTTCTGAAAGTAAAAGCTTCCTCTTGAATCAAAACTACTCTGCTTCCACAATTCTCACCAATGTATCTGGAAGCACTCAAACAAACATATTAACCTTGTTTCCTCTAAATTAGTCACACTCCACTGAAATCCACGTGTATCATTTATAATTTTCCTCAAAGAATGAAAGTGGTTTATTAATTTCTGGATCCATTCTTTTGGTCCTATTTTTTGTTTACCTTCTTGTCTTCTGTTTCTAGCTCCAAACCAGCCTTTTGCAGGTTGCTCTCAAATTCCTTTCTCCTTTCCTGAAGAGAAACAAAGAGACTTTAGTAAATGATGAAGGTAGCAACTAAATTGCTCACTCAGGGATGACTCAGTGGGTTTCACCTCTCTTCAGCCCCTTGAGGTTATGTGAGCTTCTCAAAGCCAGCAGACAAAAACCAGCCATGCACAGCTTTGTGAGGGCCAGCTTTGTGGTGGGAACCAGCAGGAAGTTTAGCTGTATTTCCAAGAGAGAGATGAAAAGAAAAACTCTGGAAGCACGTGGAAGACTGCTTGCTTACAGCCTCATCTATTTACCTCACTATTTATTTTGTATTCTTAGTTATGCAATTATGCCCCATACAGATATTCAGGTACTGATTACAGACAATTCAAACGGTATTTCACAAACATCACTGATAAGAACAACAAATCACCACGTGTTGTGAGCTTGCAGAAAGTCAGCACGGACTTCATGCAGAGATAACAAACCTCATGGTGGCTGCATCACCTGTGGGAGCTTGATACTCTTCTTGAACTATTTTTTTTTTTGCAAAGTAATTCCTAAATGGTGTCTTTACATAAGAACATTTTCTTCCTCTCCTTCTCTGTGTAACTGTATTCATTTCTTCTTAATTATATAAAATTTGCTGAAGAACTGCCAGAATAACAATAAATTAAGCCAAATATTGAGCCCTACCATCTTTAAAATGCACAAGCTAGACCACAAACTTATTTCTGATTAAACCCTGTCACACTGTCTAATGTTTCTTTTTTAGAAAAGTCTTAAATGACAGTTTTCAATTATACCTAAAAAACCCAAAACACGACAGTTTCCAGCCAGTTTTCTTTTCCTGCATGTCTGTGAGGAGTAGACTGCCATTTTTGCATTTCAGTTTGCATACCCTACTCAGACAGATGAATGCAGACTGAAGAATAGCTTTCATAGTCCTCAAATGTTTTCCTGTGTCAGTGGCCTCTCATTTTTTATGTGTCACATCTGATTTTGCCAAACATTACCAGATATTAAATTAGACACTGGACTATATAAACTTATGAATATGATAACTCCTGAGTTCTGGCACGTGCTGGGGGCAAAAGCATTTCCATGCACTGTTTTCTCCTACAAACCTGCCTAAGTGCACCTGTATAAACCTGTGAGAGAACTCTGACATGATACTCAGATAGAGAGCAACACAACTAAAAGGTGATTTATAAATGTATGTTAAGATGCTATGGAAAAGCTGACATTACAGTCCAGTATCAGAGCCATATGCTACTCTGGATTACCTTTTCTCCTGACAAAGCAAGCTGGTGTGAATTGTTCCTCCAGCAAACTCTGCAAGGGAGCCAAGCAAGGCTGCCCAGAGGGTTCTCTGCCAGCAGGCAGTTCTCTGCAGCTCAGGAGCAGACACAGCCAAAGGGGCTGGCCCCATCTCACTTACCTTTCCTTACTGTGCTGAACTGCAGTGCTCTAACAGAAATTATGCTCTTTTTACTGCCTTGCTCTTCTCTCCCATAAGCCCCCTCCTGAAACCCATGCAACATACTGTACTTTCCAGTTAATGGTTTTAAAAGGAAATCAATCTGCTGCTGCTACCAAAAAAACCCCCAAACCCTCCCCCTTTTTTTGCCAAATACTGGATTTCCTCACATCACTGTCAAAGGCTTAAAATGGACACAATGTATCCTTGGACCAGACCTGGCTGTTTTTAATGTGCCCTTGTTAGAATTTTAAGTTTACTGCCCCAAACCTAATAATCTGTGTCTGGTGCATATATTTCTGACTGCTAAAGATGCCACTCTGCAGTCCAAGAGGCACAAGGGAAGCTCTTTAAGTCATCACATCCACCATTTTACGTGGATACCCCACATAATGTGGGATAAGCACAATAACTTCATCATCTGCCACATGCTAGGCTGCAATGAACCATCCCACTAGGATTAACAAAGCAAGATCCAAAGTCCAGCAGTGCTATAGTGGCCAGTGAAATGCAGCACTGCAATATCAGGCACCTATGGAAGGGAGATAACTTCTATAATCCCAATTGTGATAACAGTGCTGGTACAACAGGTAACAGTGCAGGTCCAGCTCTTGGCTCCCTTGTGACTCAGCACATCCTGTGACTCTCCAGTTCTGGGAACTCCTGGCCCTGCACAGGACACTCCAAGAGCCACACTGTATGCCTGAAAAGCGTTTTCCAAATGCTCCTTGAGCTCTGTCAGCCTGCTGCTGTGACCACTGCCACAGGGAGCCTGTCCTAGTGCCCAGCCACCCTCTGGGTAAAAAATACCTTTAGTTCCTAATACCCAAACCTCCCCTGACTCAGTTCATGCCATTCCTGTCACTCACTGGTGATCTCAGAGAGAAGAGATTGGTACTTCTGCCTCCTCCTCCCCTCACAAGAGGTTGTACACTGTGATGAGATTTCCCCCCAGCCTCCTCTTCTCCAGGCTGAACCAACCAAGTGCCCTCAGCTGCCTCTCTTAAGGCTTCCCCTCTGTAGCTCTTCTGAAGAAATACACTTATGGACAACAAAGACTATATCCTGGTCATGCATCAATACTCTGTTATATATTTCTATAAATTCTATTAATTTTTTTATGCTCACATATATTTCATACGGTGGTGAAATATTTCCATGTGTGCTGGAGACTTTAAGGAATAATACTAAGTATTGTCTCAAAGAATTGTAATCCTAATTTTTGCTCAGAGACCTTTGTGGTTCGGATCTATTCATGTAGCTTACAGAAGGCAAATTCAAAACAGCGTTGAAGCTGGAATGTATCTGGGAATATCAAAAAGTAAAAAGGTGTTCTGCATGAAACCGAGGGAGAAGATGAACAGACTGTCTCTTACATCTGTGTCAGGGCTATGCTGAAACACACAAAGGAGTTATTTATCCCATCCTTAGAAATGCAGAATAAAGCTGTTTCCTTGAGGAAACAAAGCCCTTTGTCACATCCTCCTCGCATGAACACTTCTATTATTAGCTCTTCTATTTTACTGCATCATTGTCCTATCACAAAAGAGACATTTCTTTTTGTGATAACTGTACAACAGCAAGTACAGTGTATGTCAGACAAATTCAAGAGGCTGCAGTTCATCAATACTTAAATCTTGTTACCACAGAGACAACAGCACAGTACTTAGGAAGTCTGCACTAATGTATGGACATACTAATTGCATAAAGATCTATGCTGAACATAATTATAGGGCACATGCAGATGCCCCAGGAACTGTGTAAAAAAAATTGGTATCTCCATGACTGTTCAGTGACCACAGAATTAATCTACGGGGCTACTGACCTTCCTCCACGTTGCCATAAAAACCCCTTTGCAAGGAACAGACATACACAGTTAAACCTCACAAGAATTAATGTGCACGTTCAGGCCTTTTGAAAGACAGAGATGTTTCTCCTAGAAGTGCATTTTTACCTCAAGGAGGAAGGACAATATTAGCTCCAAAGTCATGGGCTCTTTCGCACATGAATCCCTCAGTGAATAATGACACCCATGGAGATGGATTCTGGTCTGGTAAAGATTCCTGTGACCCCTAAAGCATTGAGAAGGAAACTGCTACACACAATATGAGTGAGTGACCAGACTCAGCATCTGACTCATTTTCCTTCCCACCTGAAACATTAACTAAATAGTATTCATTTCTTCCCTCAGTTCAAATCTTTCAGGTATGACTAATGGAAAAGTTTAAGAGTTGCTTTGGCAGATTTTTGCATGGGTCTCTTTCTTCTCTCTACATTGAGTGGTCTTCTCATCCTTCTTTTTCAAATGCATTTTGCTTCAGGGGAGAAGAAAGCATCTAGCTAGGAGTGCAGCCTGATAAAGGGTCAGGGTGAGTTTGAAAAGGTATGCTTGTATCTAAACCCATGGTATCACAGCTATCAAATAGCCTGGCCTCCCAAGAAAATCTTTGGAATGTGGCTAGCTGAGCAAAGCTGACTGAGATGCACAATCTGGGAAAAGCACCAAACAGACACATGACAAATTTCTGGATTTTTTTAAGGTGATAAGAGTAGGATGCAGGGGTTGTGCTCTACACTGGATTGTATTTGGATGTAAGGACAGGCAGCAGAAGTTCTTAATGAAAACTGTATTTTCTTCATAAAAGAATGAAAGCAATATGCAGATTTAACAGCCCAATCTTGCAGTATTTCTCAAAAGGAAATTTGAATTTTTAATTATTAAAAATTCCTCAATATGACAAGATATGGATTATAACTGTTCTTTGCTTCAAAGACCAACAGTTTTGATCATGATTTTGTCATAAGCATTAGTATAATTAGTTTTTTCAGGTATCCTTATCTTTGACAATAGTATGATTACTTGCAGATGCAGTTTTTCTTAAAATTTTTTTGATTATGAATAAACTTTGGAATTAGATATTGCAGAGACCAGTTTGTAAATGTAAGCTCTCCTGAATCTGAAAGAAGGCAGCAAATACAGAGGAAAAAAAAAGGAAAAAAAAAATTGTTAAATCTTGTTTGGATGATCCTTGCTTATTTAGAAGAATCCTCCTTCATTTGAAAGTATTTACAGGTACAAATATTTATCCAAAGTCTCAGCTAGGCTGTTAAATGAAGAAGCAAAATAATTTGGATTACTTTGCTCCACTGTATAATATATTGCTCAGCCTAAGTAACAAAGAGTGATCAATTCAATAAACACAGACACAAAAATCTAGTAAAATTGGGTCCTGACAAACAACAGTAAATTGCACAGAAATTTCCACAAATGGAATTGCTTTTCACATAGCTACATATATTCTTAGCTAAATTCTATTCCAGGTAAGTCTAGTTATCTGAAAGGGTTAGTAAATGATATTCATCATTTGATATTCATCAAATTAAGAGGACTTCAAAAAGACAAACTTACCAACTTTTTTTCCCATTCCTTATTAAGATCATCCACATAGGAGAGAACAAAATCAATTCTCCTGACACCATCCCTGAAGAAAATAGAATCTTTGCTTTGATGTCTTTTATCAATCTGTAGAAGACACAGGCACATGAATAAAAAACCAAGCATTGCTGTTTCTCTAAAATATAACAGAAGGCAAAGAAGTTCCCCCATATTGCCACAGCTCTTCAGTTTCTTTACAGCTGAAGATACATTTGGGCAAGTTTTAACAAGGGCTACATCTAGTTTAAATAATTTCAAAATTACCCACATATGTCTGCAAGCATTACATGTAAATAACTGGTACAGGAAAAATAAATATACATATGTTAGTGTAGCAATACTTGTGAATACTTGAAGCAGGTAGCAACACGTAAATTCCATGCATTTTCCTCTACAGAACAAGATTCACTAAACCAACCAGCACAAAGACATATGGCCCAGCAATGACCACACGTGAAAATAGCTCACAAAAACACACGGTGATGTTTCAACATTGAGTATTTACTTTCATGGGAAAATAATACACCTAATAAAAGATATCAATGTAACAGGGCAATTAGTGTTCCAATTGAGCTATTAAAGGTCATATTTTAATTTACCACCGTGCCAGAATGTCTTAGTAACAGCATCCACCTTTTTCACTATCAGGCCACAGTAATTAATGTTAGGCAAATAAAAGGCTGTAACCCCACTCTCCTAGGGAGGTTAACTCATAATTAAATATTATTTATTATCAGATCAATATTCAGCTCTAGCAAATCACATACAAGACATACAGCAAAGTGCTTTCTGTAGAAGCAAATATTCTAGGTTAAATGTAACTCTGTGCTGAGGAAGGCTGGTGTTAAGTTTTTCAATCACACCTATCAGCAAAATCGTATTTGTACAGGGCTGAATTGGGGCTTTATTTTATTAGAGCAGGAACAAACCAGAGGATGATGTCTCTGTCTCTTCCCTCTCATCCCATGCAAGGATGCATGTGCTCCCTGAGACAGCAGAGAATGTTTGTTTGCAGCTGTGAACCTTGCTCCCAGTTAACCCGAGGTGGCACACAGTGAAGCATGTTATTACTGCAGCAAGGCACCTGCAGCAGCATGCAGCACTGCTTTACCCTCAGACGTCGCTTCAGGAACAGATTATACTTCCTTCCACTCTGCTGGAACAACCAACAGCGAGTTAGCAGGCACACTGCTTCTCTCCAGCACCTACACCCCAGCTACAGCAAAGCTTTCCTTTAGAGCCAGGAAAAGCCCCCAACCATCAGGAAAACACTAATCAAATAATGGGACTCTCATGTCGTCTTTATTAAAGGCCAGAACTGGGCTGGAAACCATTTGGACAGCAAAAATATGTTTGAAGATAATGACTCCTACGAGACTACTTGCCATCGTTTGGATACGTAGGCAGATTTTAAAAAGAGCAGTAAGAAAGTGGTTTTGAATGTAGAGCAAAGGTACCAAAACACTGGCTCATGCATAGCGCATGCATTTTTCTGTTATACTCCTGTTTGCTCAGACCCACTGGGACACAAAAACACAAATGGCAACCATGTAATTCCAGAGCTGCCAAAATCACAAGTAATAATATCCACACAGTTCATGAGTTTATCTTTAAATAGGCTGAAATTAAATTAAAATAATTGAAAATCCTACTCTTCCATAGTGTTGCACAAGTTTATGCACCTTCATTAGACACCCTGGTAACTGCTGAAATCAGATACTTGAAGCAGCCACACTTTATGGAGAATTCCTGTGTTCCTATCCTAGCCCTTGGGGAGCTACAAAACACTGTTACAAATCAATGCAGCACAAAAAAAGCTGCAAGAAATTATTTCCTGAAAATGCTGCCTTTGCCTGAAAATTCACTCTGTGCCTTTCCTCTTCTGTTAAGGTTTTTTGCTGTTTATCATCTTGAGAAATATTTACAGCAGATCAATTGGACTACTTTGTATGGTGGAAATCAGGACAGCTACCTCAGAAATATTTTTGCTTCTAAATGCAGCACATTGTCCTGCACGATTAAAAAGCTCACAAAAATCACGGAATCCAATAGCAGAAAAGAAAAATCATTTTTCTCTTCTACTTTGTACTTAGAGTTTTAGGTCTTTCTTTGCAAATATAATTGTGACTACATGCAAACTGCAAGTTGAGACACTAAGTGAGTAAGTTAGAACAGTGCATAGAACCACACTAACACCTGTACAGAATCAACAGTACTGTAATTATTCAGCATTACACCAGGTGAACCCCAAAGTGCACGCCAACAACTTAATGTTAGCAACTGCCCCAACCACTGATTAAAAACCACAGTGACCTTGTAAGCACAAAAATTGTTCTAGTGCACTAAATTCATACACACAAAGAAGAAATAAAACAAGAAGCACTACTTACTTCAAAAAAAAGCTCCTGCCAAAGGAGTAACCCAAATTGTTCAGGTTGCATAGTTCTAATTAGATTATTCAATACAATTGAAGAAGTATTTCATCTTTATTGCCATCAAAATTTGGTTGTTTTCTATGATGTATCAGAATCCTCAGTACTTAGAGGTGTGACTATCAATTTAAGAACATGTAACAGTCATTGCCAGATCTGCTTTTAGAAGGGGAATACTTCTCACTTCCTTCTCCTTCTGTACATAAGATTATCCACTGTGGATAGTGACAGGCCTACTTATTAAACCCATAAACTATGGGTTTAATTTCCTTTCCCTTTTGCTGCATTTGGATTTCATAAGGAGAACAAGATCAGTCCTGCACATTCATGAAGGTTTGTACATACACATGCACCTACAAGTCTAATGCATATAAAAAAGCTGGTAATTTCCATTGGTTCTATCAGTGAATCATTAAATATCATGGATTTGTACATCTTTTTCTTAACAGCTCTTCCCAGAACTGTTTGAATGCAGTTAATGATCCCTGACAACCTGCACTTATGAGATGCAGCTACACCTCATCACAGAAAATATTCTGAAATGTGTTCCTCCTGCAATACAAGAAAGCAAATTAAAACTTTCCAACACAGTACAGATAGCTGGAGCTTTTTAGTGATTAAGTTACACCCAGAGAGGAACTACAGAAGAGATGGAGCTCTGAGGCATATGGTGAAAACTCAAGAAGCAACAACCACAAGTCACAACAGGAGAAATTGCTACTGGCTGTGAGGCTGTGCTTGAGTGGGAATGGGTACAGGAGATTGCCCAGAGTGACTGCAGAGTCTCCATCCTCAGAGATCACAGCCTGGTTAAGCTGGGCCAGGACTGACTGTGCAGCCTGACCTGGGTTTGAAGCCAGGCCTGCCTTGAGCAGGTCAGCCATCCAGAGGTCCCTTCCAATCCAACTTCACGGCAGGATTCTATGAAATCACGTTACTGCAAACATTCTGCATTTACCAGGGCTTTCAAAAAGTTGAATAAAGCCATCAGCTACAAAGCAAGTTAAGAAACCCACGTGTTCAAAACACAACTAATGCTCTCCTGTTATCCTGTAACACCTGTCCAGCCTCATTAGTCTAATTATCTCTCTAAGAACTGGGACCACTCAGCTTGCAGACAGATGTGCTAATTAAATGCTGTAATGGTCTGCCATGAAGAGAAACATTTTCTTTTCATGTGGCAGAAGTGCAAACTTCCAGGATTCACACGGTATTATATCAATAGTTATCCTGTCTTTGATGATTTCTGCCTGGACACCCAGCAGAGGTGGGGTATTGGTCCAACCAAATAACCCTGCAAGGCTTGCAACCCTCACCTCAGACACAATCCAGCAGGAAACCCTGACTCTACAGGAGAGACCGAGACGTCAGGAGGGAAACCAAGCACAGCTCAAGATGAGGTAAGGCTGTCAGACCTGTGGTCTTTTCTGCCCACACTGGTTTGGGCACAGCGTGCAAACGCTGGCTGGCACCCACACGGCCACCTGGAGTGGCCATTCAGTGCTGCTGAGGAGTCCTGGGCTGCCTGGGACACCTCTCCAGGGTGAGACACTCTCCAGGGCCAAGGCAAACAGCTGGAGAGGCAAAGCAGCTGCTGGGAAGGGCAGCAGCCCCTGGCACTGGCACAGAGAACGCTGCAGCCTGCGGGCTGAGCACTGTGCTCAGTGTCTCTGTGGCCTCACTGAGTGGGCAGTGTGGGCAGCCACCCCCACGGTTAGTGCTAGCACAGTACCCAAAAAGCAAATATGCCTTGCAGATCGTACCTGAATTATTGAATCCCGGATGTTTTTATGGGACTCTGAGGGACTTCTGGTTCTCCATCCAGCAGGAAATGTATCCTTAGAGGTCACTTAGACAGCTCTCACCTTGTGGGCATGGGGCTTGCTCCAAATACGCTCTGCCACTAAATATCCTGGCCCTCTCTATGTCCATGCTTCAAACACAGGGAAACTTGTCCCAGAGCAACAATTTCAGTCAGAAACCAGCAAGTTCCTGCGGTGCCTATGCTCAGAAAAACCCTTCCCAAACTCAATGCCTTGGACCTCCAGGCTTCCCAAGTGTCCAGCCCCACAGAGTGGGGACTGCAGCTTCAGACCTGAGCACCCTTCCCTTCTGCTTTTGTGTCCTGAATCTCTTTGGTGGGAAGGTGGTTTAGAGCAGCATTTTCAGAAACAAAGCAGCAACCAAAACCAACAGAGGTGGAGGGATATAACTTAGTTACATAAATAACAAGTTATCACATTAACTTGGTTAGCTACAGCACAGGGGAGCACCTCTGGCTGTGACTAACTAGAAAGAGAGGTTACAATAATACCATGGAATGGTTTTTCTGATCCCCCACCAGCATATGAAGGAATTACTTTATCACAGTCCTACATCACCAGCCAAAAAACCTACCTGAAACGACAACATTAAGTTGATTGGTAGCATTTTTCTGGTTTAAAAGATACAGTCTATCAACAAAATATTTTATTAACTGCATACCTTTTATAATCACACAGCAAGATAGATGTAAAACAGACGGCGTAAAACCCCCAAAGAACTACATTAAAATGCAACTAGGTAATTTAGGAATAAGCAATCCACAGCAAAAAAACTTTCAGAATACAAAAATAGACAAAAATATAAGGTGTGAAAGCTGAATCAAAATACAAGAAAAATCTCCACAACTGAAAGGGTAGGAAACATTCAATGACTTAAAAACAAAGTTATCACCTTCACTCAGATTCCCAGTTTGTGTGAGTATTAATATACTCCTCCTTTTCACAGAATTAAAACATGCTACAGGAAAAAGATGGATTTTAGTGCTGCTAAATATGAACATATATATTTATACACATACTTGAACTTAAACATAACTTTATAAATACATATCTAAATGACACAAATGTATTTCCAAAAGTAAAATACTCCTGGAAATACATTTACAGGACATAGACAAATATACAGGTGAAAGTTCTCCTGAAAATCAAAATGGCATATTTCTGGTTTATGATGCACTCAGCTCCCATTTTACCAGAGTCCCTTTCCATGAAGTTCTCATCATCATTCTTCCTTGAAGGAATCCAGGCAGCTGAAGAGCTTACTCACTTTAAAGATGTGTATTATCAACACTCTTAACACCACCCATTCCAATTTCCAGTTACACTTCATGCAGGCTGCAGACACTTCATAAGGTTGCATACAAACTGTAACCTTTCCCATTCAAAGAAACACCAAATCCCATGTATTTCTTGCAGCTAAAACTTGCAAGCTGCTTTTTTCACCTTTGCTCATGTTGCAATTCTGAACCACATTAAAATCTAAAAGCTTGAAAACATGCACTTCAAAGCAGTTTAAGACACCAAGGTATTTGCACTGAAATATAAATGCACATAAAAAGCCTCTCTGGATAAAGGAATCCATTAAACAAGAACAGAACAAATAAAAATAAAAAGTAAGCTAGGAGAGGGTACATGTTAATGGAAGACACCAGAGCCCAAAGTAAGCAAGCAGACAGTTTTAATACACCTCAGCATGTACTTCTTCAGTTATTTTAAATGACTTTTTGTATTTCTTCTCCATAGTAATAATGATTATTTTAAGTTTGCTGGTATATTTGAGAATTTATATAGTTATCTCGCCTGTGAATATCAGTAAGTGGCTATTCTGAGCCTTTCTTTATTATTTACTACAATTAAAAAAAAAAAGAAGCAACATATTTCAAATGATTCCAGTGTTTGTTTCTTGCTCTTTAAAACATTTTAAAGTATCATGCTGACTCACAGAGCCTTCAGGCCACCACGATATAAAGGTATCCCACATTTGTTAATGACACCAGAGTCAGAATACTATCCTATATCCCATCAAACCAAAACAATGATAAAAAAGCAAACTTTCCAGTTTCTCTACCAATCTCAGCTTTTCAATTTTGTCCATTATTCTTTTGATTTACTTCAATTTATCTTTTAAGTCATCTCTGGAAAGAAATGCAAAACCACGTTCATTTTTATCAACTAGGAAAAAAAATGATTTTCGAAGGATGGCATCCTTGAAACTGGAAAATTTTCTGGTGAGGGACGTTTTGGCATACTGTAATAGAAGACGCCACACAAATTCATGCAAGGAAGCATGAATACTTCTTGCTGCTTACCACTTGATGTTCAGGGATGAGTAAAGTGGTCTCAGTGCTGTTTAGGCCCTGCCAGTGGCATCACGGGAAAAACATAATGTTGTTAGCGACGATGCAAAGGAGGCTTTAAAATTAAAATCTATTTCAGAAGCAACAGAGCAGTTCCTGGTTTGAGCTGCTGAAAAGCCCTTCTGAGTGACAGATGGATTTTCAGCTGAGATACTCAGAGTTTAAACCAACCCCTACTTCCTCAGAGGAGCTTGGTCTCCAGCCTGCACTACCAACTTTTACATGCTCCATACTGACTTTTAAGCATTAATAGTTACAATTTTGATAAGAGTTAAACAGTATTTCTTATCATTTCCATTAGAAAAAATACAGTCTAAACAAGTTGGAACAGATTGCCATTTAGAAACTGGTGTAGAACAACTATTAATAGTACTCTTATTTATTTTGATACCAAAGAGAGAAAATGTACACAGCACAGATGACTGAGTTTAGAACAAACGTGCTGCCCCTTACTTGGCAATTTTTTAACTCCAAACTGAAGTTACACAGTGTACACTGAACACAAACAAAGGCAATGAGACAAATCCTTCAGCTCACAGCGCAGACCAGGTGAATTGGCACCAGTAACTGCAGGTACATCTAACGAGGGTAGTGAGGGCTTCCCAGCTCCCAGTTCTGATCCACACCCAGTGAGGCCCTACCCTGACTTTAGTGGTACAAATCTGGTGCTCACTGCTCTCCTGTGAGTTGGAGTGGAGGCTGCTGCAGCATCCCCGGCCACACTGCACACAGGTGTGACAGAACAGAGGGCACTGCAGAGCACAGCCATCCTACACACACGGCCAGCAGCTCTCCGGGGTCCTGCCCCACCACTGGTGTGGGGTTTTATCTTCTTTTCTCCGTGTTAGGGTTGGGGTTAATGCACTGGTGTTGCAGTTTCGTGTTGGGACTCAGATGTTTATGAATTCTTATGTACAGTACAGCCTCACCAGTTGTGAGTTCTAGCTAACAAGGTAGAAAATGGAGGTGCCTCTGACTCTTTCCAAGGTCTTTTAAGCATGAACTATCCAACTAACAAGATGACACCTACATTATTTTTCCTGTTAGCCCAATAACCAAACAAAGGTCTGCAATGCGGACCTTTTCACCAATTAGAAGAAACCACCCAAATCCATGAAGAAGGTGAAAGAAGAACTGAGCCTACGCCCAAAATCATCCATCTTGCCCCATATATATTACCATACACCAAAATCTTAAAATCTATGTTTCCAGGGCTTCAACACAATGGGGCCTTGCAGCAGCAATGGGGTTTGAGCTCAGGTGCTGCTACTGCAATGAATAATGGTTAAGAACATCTCAGCAGTTTCCTAGCATCTAGTTCTGTTAGTCAATAACTTATCACACTTCTGTTTTGCCCTGCTTTTGTGTGCTTTGAACACAAACCACAGACAGATTTAAACACTGCAAAGCCCATTATGAAAATGCAGTAGTTCTCTGTGGAATTAAATTAACTATCAATAGAAGCAGAATACTAACAGCATTTTATTATTGTAGTATCATTTACTGGTTTAGAGTTGTAAAATTTCAGAGAGTTTATTACCCCTAATCCAATTATCATAAAGTACTGTTTATTACTTTTTAAATAATATTTTTCACTTTTATTACATTTTTTCTTGAGAGAAATCACTGAGGTCCATTCCTGTCATGGTTACACCTCAAGTAATACATACACCCATCTTTACATTCTTTTTTATGATGCCATCTCTGGGCATTTGCTTATCTAAGTAAGCCAAGAACGTCCTTTTCAGAATGCAGTAAAACAAACAGAAAGATTGATCTGTTTTTTGGCAAGGAATTCCCCTGAGCAGCAGTGCAAATATAAATAGCTGCACTGTGCTCTTACCATAAGACAGTCTGAACTGGGTTTGGAGGTCTAATCCTCCTGTCACCAACGCTGCTGGCAAAACCTGCACTTTGAGCAGGGAATTGGGGGCTGACACACTGAAGGGGGAAGTTTTTCCCCAATTCCACACCGTAAATACTTGCCATGGGAAGTACTGCACCAAATGAACAGTGATGAAAGCACAGCCTTGCTTTTCCACGCTGCCCTACAGCTCCTGACCTCTGCACTGCACACACGCCCCCATCCAGGCTGGTCCCCTTCCTCCTGCCTTTATGCAGCCTCTCCATCCCGTGCTCCTCACACCCACTGCTCACCACCTCCTCCATGGTTAGATGCAAATTCAGCTTTAGGCACCCACTGCTCCTCCCTGCCCACCCTGCCTCACCCAGAGACAAACCTTCACTGCATTTAGTGAAACACAAAGCTGTGAGGTGAATGCACATGGCTGGCAGAGGCCTTTGTGCACTCCTGGTAAATGCTTTCCTGGTAGTCACGGGCTCTCACCCTGCTCAGTAGCACTGTCAGAAATTAATTAGCTCAAGTCATTAGGAGTAACTATTTTTAAACTGGCGCTCACCCCTTCTCCTGCACATTTCAAGTACTCTGATGGAAACACACTGCTTTTTCATGATTTCCCAAACTCTGTGTACAGCACAAACATCACAATTCTCACAAAGTCCATGTACAGGCTCCAGTGTTGGTAACACACGACATGCAACACAACAATCAACTCAAATAATCCAACTTGGCTGAGATGAAAACTGAGAGGGTGGGCAGTGCTGGCAGCAGTGTTGGGCTGGTCTCTCTTACTCTGGAATCCACTCTCATAACTCTTTAATGCACTCTGGTTCTCCCCAAAATAGCCCTCGTGTTTTTTGTTAGACTTGGAAGAAGTCTTTTTGTACTTCTTTCTAGATTTTGAAACCGATCTGGTCCATCTTTGCAACATTAACAATGGTATTTTATATTTCTCTACTTGAAGATCCACCAGCCTGAACTGAAAAATGAACATGCATGGAAAGTAATGCACAATATGATGGTGTTTCTTCAGAAAAAAAAGCCCAACCAATTAGTTTGGAACACCTGCAGCACCTGCTGCTCTGAAAAAAAAGACAATAACCTATGAGTCCAGCATTCTAGGACATTAATCTTCAAGAACAAAGCCTCTTATCATGGCTGATAAGAGTATGAAAGTGGGCAAGAAGATCAAGAGTAACTCTGTAACTTTATGTCTGGCTAATGCACAGAAAGCAAAAACCAGATAAATGCCAATGTGTTCATTGGGGAAAGCACAGAAAAGTACTAACTCAAATGTAAGCAAACATCAGGTAAGCACCTGATCTGCAGAAACACACTAAGGCCAAACAAGCTGTCTCAGAGGGAGCAATGAAACCAACAAAACAAAACAAAACCCCCAAGTTATCAACTACTCACTGATACTGCTAGTATGGCAGTACTTTGTGATATTTAATAACTAAGTATCAAGAAAAAGAATTATGTAAGGAAACATGTAAGTAGAAAACAAGAGAAAAGGCTGCATGAGGCTACCAAGGAGAGATTTTTGAGAGGATAACCAGATATATTTTTCCCAGACATGAACATGAAGACCAAAGCCTCCTTTCCCACCCCATCATGAATCTTTCACGCTTCAAACAAGGTTCAAATCCCACTCCTCTACAGAGATGACACATGTTGCACTCTTTCTCCCATGCTTCCTGCCTTTTTATAAGTCCTAAGGCATGAAGTGACTTCTCCCAAGCTCTGGTGAAAGAGGTCATCTCCATCCACTCAGAGACTCTAGCGAGTAGCTCCAAATCAGCTTATCAGGGTATGATGGCCATTTGATATGGCTGCTCACTGAAAATTCTCCTGCAGAAACATGTGATTAACACTCCTACAACTGATTCAGAGGGGAATAGGGTGAACATCTGAACAAGTCTTAAGTGGAACTGGCAAATTTATGAAAACACTGGGATGACACGGCTGCACGTTGTAAGAAGACAAAGAAAGATCTGTGTAATCTAGGAAATGCTTCTGAGTTCTGACTTTGTGTGAGCATCTCCAGATGTGGCCCTCAGAAGATGCTGAGGACATGTTTCACTTTTAAGAAGCTCGGCAGAACAGCTGCAGTTTTTCAACACTCAATTCAACAGACATCATTTCTGATGAGACCCTACTTCAACAGAAAAGCTGTTTCTCTTCCCATCTACAACTTCCTGTCTCCCTCTAAGCATGGAAAAACAATAAAGAAATCAGACAACAGGACAGAAAATAAAATACCAATATAAAATCACGTATTTCCAATATTCATTTTGGACCAGTTTCTCAACTGAATACTGCCCACGCACTGCTACCTCCTCAAGACATTGTGCACTGTCCATTTTAAGCAATGAGGGACTGGGAAAAAATGTATAGCTGCTGATGCTTTTCATGTTGCACATAATGAGGTGCTCTAGCAACTCAAACCTTCATTTGCTTTCTCATGAATGTTGCAGCACTGCCACAAGGTTCCCAGAGCAGTGGGACTCCAGCGTGCCTTGATTCCCCCAGCAAGCCAGCAATATGAAAGGCAGCACACAACAAAGTGGTTGCTTTGTGCAGGAACAGTATGTTTTTCCAGCTGTCAAAACATTGAAGGATTGTGTGATCCTCATTTCAAGAGTGATAAGGAAACACCATTTAGCTCACACTCTTTTCTACCACTACTGTGCTGTAGCACTAGCACTGTCATTCTCTTCTGAGACTCAGTGAGTGTCACGTCATATTCGTGCCTTTGCTCTTTCAAAACAATACAGGAAGAAAAAATTTACATGGATAAAAAGGAGGTATAAGACAATCTGAAAGAAAGACTAGCTTTGAAAAACTATTTGTCTTTTCCACAACAACCATTCTTCCTTCCTACCAAGTAGGAAGTACATTAACTAACATTAACTAACACCATTTGTACTGTACCTTACCTCAGAGCTGCTTGGGATCTCTGATCCTGCAGTTGAAATGGTTTCAGGCCCGTTGCATTCTTCCCCTAAGGAACAATGAAAAAGAGATTCACATGAATAGATCCCTTTTTAAAAAATATTGTCGTACCTGAAAACGATGTGGACCTTGAAGGCACAGAACTATGAACAAGTAAAGGACGGAAAATAATACTCATAATACATAAAATCTTCAAGAATGGTTCTTTGGAGGGGACAAAATGCTGCAAGACACAATATACTCAGTCTGTACTACCTTGGTGTAACCTTGCATTCACAGAAACGTATCTCTAACTGTGACAGAACAATAATCTGTTGTCATCACTGATCTTTCTTGTCTCAAATATCTGCTAGGTCTAAGAGGGTTTCACACTGAGAGCTTTGCTGCCTCAGTTGTGGACGTTCAATTACCTGTGGAAGTGTTTGCTAGAAATCAAATTAGGGTGTGGTTTCTTTTGCTAAGGAGTCAATGATGCATAACCTGAAGATTATAAATGCCCATGTAATGGAGATATGACAACATGATCAAGAGTAGTAACATGAACTTACTTAGCTTCTTGTTCAACAAACAAACAAACCCTAAGAAAACCCAGCTCCAAAAAAAAAAGATAAACCCAACAAAAAAATCTGCCTTCATTTTAAGGACAGCAGTGAACTCCAACATGACTTTCCCACAAGTACAGACATTTCACCAGATACTGTCACTAAAATGCTAAGGGGAAAATCCTATCTAGTACCTTTATAATCTTAAAGTGGATGCAGACACTGGCTGGGTTTGTGCCTCTGAACTTCCAGTGTCACCAGTTTCCCCTGGAGAACAACTCTGAGCCCATAAGCCAGGCTCCTGCTCCAAGAAGGACTTTGTAAACAAACATCTCTGCTGATTCAGAGATCAGTCTCTTCAATCAGGCATCCACATCAATCCACCACCAATGGAAAAGGATAAGCAGTTTTGAAAATAGAAAACCTAGACCATGCACCTAAAAACGGTGTCTCCTTCTTTCAGAAAAGAGGATTCATCTTACTTCTTTCTCCATGAAGGAAGCATTGCTGAGTATAGCTTACACTGGACAGACTCACACTGGACCACTGTCAACACAACGACAGCTGGACTATTTCTGTCAATAAAACAAGCCTACTTCTCTTTTTGTAATCTGCAAATATTTGACGTCAAAATTGCATCCAGGCAGGATCTAAAGTAGCTCTTCAAAAATATATAATAAGTTACTTAAGTACAGCCTGAGGGCATTTTGTTTCCTACAATTTTTTTTCTCTTCCTAAGTTCACTTACAGAAAATGGTCTCTGTAATTTATAACTATATAACTACACATATGATATGATGAGAAACCAGGCAATGGTACGTAAAATAGAACAAATAAGTTTCTGAATGCCAAGTCACTTAACACTGTTGCATGCTGTTCTGCTAAAGCAAACAGCACTGGAAAATCTGTACTAGTAGATACAATCTGGAAGGCAGGTGGCTACTGCAGACTTAGCCAAAGGAACCAGCCCAGGGCCCAGGAGCAGAAAGCACAAACATTTTGTCACACAACTCTCCTGTTCCAGTGTGGCACCTTGTCCCTGCAGCAGGAATATTGCATTTCCTATACTGCTGAGGGAACCTGGAGTGATTCAATGGCCTGTAACAGCCTTTGTGTGGGGCTTTTCTGGATTTTAGCCTCTCTGTAATTGTGAAAGTCTCACTTCAGAACAAATATAATTCAGTTCCACATTTTAAATGCTTTCCCAGTACCATAGCTAATTACTTTTGCAACTTGTGGAAGGAGATCCTCTTGCTATCTCTGTTCCACTGGAATAAATCTGAATAACCCTAGAGCAGCACACGAGAAGATAAAAGAGAACGCAAAACATACACTTACTGGAAAGTACAACACAGTATGTTCACTCCTTGTAAAACACATAATCAGATTCCTGAGCACGAGCAGCACAAGCAATACACACCCAAACCCTGCAGGAAGGTAAAGAGGCCCCAGAACTGCACCCAGCACCACGAACGGAAATGCCCAAGTAGTTCTTGACCAGCAGAGCTGCCAACAGAGAGCCAGCAATCGACTTGCAAATCACATTGCACAAGGCCTGGCTCAGAGGTGACACCAACGACTCACAGTAACTGAAGTCTGATTTCCAAGAGGCTCCCAGCAGAAAAAAGGACAGAGGAAACAGACAAAAGAGAGGACGGTAAGACGTGAGTTAGTACGATACCTTCTGACTGCGATGGCTTGAACTTGGTGAGAATCGCAATGTCATCTTTAAAAGGAAAAAACACTTCAGTAAGAACCAGAAGTAAAAGTCATTTTCACATGAACCCATTTCATAACTCTCCTCTATCCTTTACAATACAGCCACTGCATAAAGCCCTGGACAGCAGAGACTGACACAGGCAGAAAGCAAGGCTCCTCTTGGAACACCAACATTCACCTTTTGTCCAGGCACCTGATCCAGCAACACAAAACCAAGGATGCCACTTTTCCTTAGCAGCAGCAGCAGGGAGGACCACAATAGTTCCTACTAGCCAAGAAAATACTTTTAAAATATCTAAAGATGGGAGTAAAACAATAATATTCTGATAAAATTCCGTATTTAGGGGTATGTCCTTGTTCTTCAACACTGCATGCTTTTATGTATATCAACAGATCTAGAAATATCTGCACGCCAAGAACAACAAACAAGGGCACGTACTAAACTAAGTGGCCCTTTATTATGAATGTATAAATTGCAGAAACTCTTTGAAATTTTTTTTGTTCAAAATTAACTTCAGTAAAACTCTTATGACTATTAGAGCTCACTAAATTTTTTCAGAAAATTTTATCATTTTAGTATTTGTTCCAATCGCTGGCCTTCATGGGAGTGCACATATCCCAGCTAAAAGGAATGCCTCTTTCCCCAATGCAACCGGGGTCCTCAACAGCCTTACAATTCCTCACACAGCTATTTGCCACTCCTTAAACACATGTGCCTTGGCAGTGAGCACGTTACTGTAAATAAGCAAGCCTCCTATGGCCTGTAATTCTGCAGAATAAGGCAACATATGCTGTCCCAGAGTACACCCAACCACAGGGCAACCTACTTAGAAACTTCTGGTATGCCACCCCTAAGAATTACAGACCATTGCTACCTCAATTACAGACCCGAACGATGGGAACAACAGTAGCCCACAACACAAATTAACATGCAGTACTGAAGACTGAGCAATATAATCAAGATTGATTTCATCTCTTAAAATATAAGTCGTTCACTCACAAAAAAAGGTACTTTCACTACTGTAATCCTATGATTTCTGTGACAAGCATAAAAAAGGCTCCTTGTGTAATTAAACAACCAGAAATTCTACAATAGTTCCAATTTGTTCACAGTGCCGGGATCACTTTGTTTTTCTTTATGAAAACTGATGAGTTAGGAAAAGATAAAAGCACACATGGTCAGTGCTGTTGCAAAAAAGTAACGATGGCATTGTAAATCAAGGCCTCCCTCAGACCTCAGTACAGCTCTTGGCAGATTATTTGTACCTAAGCACAGTTTGTACCTGTACACCAGAAATATTTACGTATAAGGTGTTTCCAAAATCAGGTGGCAGATGAAGAGACATTTTTAGAGATTAAAATTTGTTTTGCTACTAAAACTAGCAAATCATCTCATTTGCACACCTAAGACCTCTGACAGAGGCATTCCAAAGGAAAAGCCACAGACAGGATTCCCATGCAGGTGCTGATAAACTGCATCATTTAGCAGCAGTAAGACGGTATTACTAGTGATTCTGCCGTAACAGTATTGTTTCCAAAATACTGCTTTCAGTTATTTCCATGGTTTTCTTAGACAATAACAGCATCCTTTTCAGCCAACAAAATCAAGCAGGAGCTTTCAGACCAGTGACACTGCTCTACATTTGTCTGACACATTGGCATATTTGTTACATGCTTATCCCTAGAGATAAATATTGACAGTCCAGGCAAAATGAAAGCAAACATAAAAACCAACGAAAATCCTAACAAACCCTGAAACTTACACCGCAGTTGTTACGAAGTAGCTACTTTGTACTATGGAGAAAATTCCCAGTATTCCTCTTTACCATGCTGCGAAATAAAATGTTATTCCAAGATGTCTTGAAGTGACCACCTTAATAAATCCCCTGGCATTATTTGATCACCTGGCCGACAGGAAAGAGAAACAAGTCACTCCTTCCAGGTAAGCATCACCATGAACTATTGCAAGTGCTTCCATGTCTAAGGAAAGCAGCTTTACAGTCACTTTTCAACTACATTTATGCAGATGCTGATCATATCCTCCAGAGCTGGATGCAGTCCCACTGGGAGCTGGAGACCCACCTAGCTGACTTTCGGGAAAGCAAAATAAGGTTATCATTAGCTCAGCTGGCATTGTCTGAGGAGTAATAACTGTGCTGCTGAGCCAAAGGTTCAATCTTAGGGTGATGCCTGAAGTGGTGATTTGTGCATGCACAGAGATGCTTCTTAAAATTTAAAACTATTTAACCATGAAAACATTCTCAGTGAATCTAGGAAAATCTATTGGGAATATTTTAAAATAATTTTATTAGTCCCTTAAAAAGAATATTGCGTTCAAGTATAGGCTGCTTCCCTGACATACTAATTTTCTTCATGTGTTTTATTATTAAACAAGTACTTCCAGAGAACAGGTATTTATCAACACATCAGAAATAAAAGAAAAACAACTCTTTTTACATAGGCATAAATATTTGGAAACCTGTTCCTAACAGTAAGAAAATCTCATTCAGCATTTGGAAAAGACACACAGTCCTAATCCTAACCTCTAGTATAGTAACTGAGTATTTCAAATGAGAACAGGATATTTAGCCTCAGCTGCCTCCCTTTTAGAGAACCACAAAACCACCTCCCCTTTTGATTACAAGCCACCAGGATAGCAAAAAAGGGAATACATTGAATAAAAAGAGAAGTTGTGCAAATCTGTGTTTAGCAAAATATCCCACAAGCATAGTGTTGTAACACACAACTTGAATGGCATTTTAATGCATTTCAGGCAACAACAACCAGCACTGTATTTTATGTACCAGCACAGGCAAGACTCAAGGCATGCTGTGAGCACTCAGAGCTTCCAGGTGTCACTGCCCTGCAGAATGACACACACACACTGATTAACAGGTTCAAACGCAGTTAAAAAAGAAAGCCCAGACTAGGAATAGTTGGATAAAGTCAGGTATTTTTAAACTGCACAGAATTTATGTGCATGCAAGTAAGAGAGACCAGAATGCCAAAAAACCCGCAGCAGAACAGGGTGGAATTCCTACACTGATCCCAAAGAGAAACAGTTCCTATCAATCAAGAAAATCATCAGGCAATGGGCCATGGCTTCCATTGCCTAAACTTTTTAATGTAAGCACCAGTCAATTAACAGAATTGAAGCAGGCAGAGTGGTTTGAAGAACCAAGTGCCCTGAAAACCACAAGTGCCAGCCATTACTTATTGGCACGGTGTATTTCTAGCACACTATAAATTGTGCAAACATAGACTTTCTGATCTCCTACCCAACAGTTCAGACAACTCCTTTGAATAACAAACCACAGGGCCCTTTCTAATTTAGGGCTAGCACAGAAAATGAAAGGACAGCCATCTGCATCATGAGTCCTACCCACATGGCTTGCTGGGGTTTGGCTACCTTGCCAGAGGCCTCAAATTTCACATTTACCCTTGTGAGCCTAGTAAAGAAGAGGACAATCCCTTGGGATTTCCAGTTAGAAGATTGCCCTTCATGCAAAGATATACACACTTTCTAAAAAAAAGGTTTGGAACTTCACCACGTCTACTGGTCCTCACTGGGAGCCACTGGTGAACAAAGGCATGAACACCTCTGCTTTAACAGCTTTAGGTTTCAATGAAAAACACACATCTATGTAGCAAAATCCAAGCAAACAGATCCCAATAGACTCAGCTCCTCCCACACACCGTGTTTAATCTAACACAAAATGTTATAGTTGTTAAAACAAAATACATAATGTTACACAATGTGTAACTACACACACAATGTTTAATCTATAAATAAGTCTGACATGTTATTCAGCTTTAGCACACAGTAAAGAACTGTAAATCCTTCCATAACTATGTTATAATTGCAAGAACTGTCCCTGGCAATACAACACAAGAACCTCCTTTCCCTTTCTGCCTTTATACGCACATGCACGTGGAAAGCTATCACCAAATATAATAAAATTACTGCTAGATAAGAAAATACAACCTGGTAATTACACTGCTCTTTGGATCAATCCCCAGACCACAATAAAAACTAGTGCAAAAGTTCACTGCATTATTACCTTGCCTCAACATCTGATCACGTTTTTACATTACCTAGACCTTCTTGATGACACGGTTTAGGTTAGATGACTATTTGTCTCCTCCACGTGCTAATGCAACTCACTGATTTTTTAAAGATACTAAATATGAAGACACTGGTATTTGGTTTCTTTGTGGCTTCATTTGTTAGTCATTTGTTTGTTTGTTTTTTTAACAAATTGTATGCCAACAGTTCTCAAGCATGATTTTCATCAGTGCCCTTTTATCTTATCCTAGTGTTTCTTTGTATCACAGTAATCACTAAGTCTTTGTACACAAAGGTTACAGTCTACTTACATTTTATAATGCAGTTATCATTTTATTTCTGTAGGGAACACCTCAGAACAGCACAGCAGGCAAGGCCTAGCAGCAAACTGATGGAGAGGGAATCACTCTGCCTTACACCAGGAGAGATGCTGGTGGCTCTCCTGGTGTTTATTTGGCATCACAATCCAGAACCTCTAGCCCCCAGCTGAGCCAAACCATTCCTCCAGGAATTGCTGTGAGGGTCAGACAGCTGCAGAGCATTCTCGTTCGTGTTCTGAGTGAGAAGCTGAAGTTGTCGGCCCCTTATTACAAAGAGACTAAAATGCTTTCACCTGTGATGGCAGGACCATCACTCACTTCTGCACCTGAGGGCTCTTAGAGGTCTTTTTCAACCTTAGGGGTTCTATGAACCCATCTGTATTGCCCAGCTTCCCAAAATGTTGCCTGAATATCCCACGTAATTGCTACCAGATTTAAACGGCATACAGGGGACTTAATCCTTCCTTTGCTACTCACTGAACTGTAGACAGTGAGCTCAATCTCATATGCAGGCTTCTCACCCAAAATGACAATGTGGCCCAAGAGCAATTTTCTTTTCAGACTGACACAACCTTTGGAGAAAAAGTCCATATTTAACAGCTGCAGTGGAAAGCGCTTGACGCTTTCATTTTCACATTAAAAGCACCACAGCCGTACAGTGACAGGACACAAGTTGTTGGGATGAGTTCCCAAAAGCAGGTTTTCCTCCTACAAGCAGGAGTTTTCTGTTCCAAAGGGGTTTACCTTCCAAAAACCAACCTGTATTTACACTGTGCCCCCGCAGTGACGCATGGCAGCCAGTGAAGAAATTCCACTCAGAAACCAGACACTGCTTGGGCCAAGGGAGTATTTCCTCCCCTGCCTTTTATATTATGAACCATGTCTAAGTTTCTTGGAGCTTTTATTTCATTACCTAGGAATAAACTTTTGGACAGCTTTCCTCCTAACAAACCCTTTGGTTTCAGCCTGTGGGAACATGATATCCCATTTAACGTTTCCACAAATAGAGCAGAAATTACCACATACATTGCGACAGTAATTAGAGACAGATGTAGTTCTGAACTGAGGCCTGCATTTTATGTGACTGCTACAAATTCTGATCCAATAAGTGCAGTATCATTTTATTCAATGCCAGCAGGATTTGGCCCTGAACGCTGAGGTACTGCAAGATGCCAACACACTGGCACAAGCACCGTTTGCAAGTCACACCACTGGCTCTCCCTGGTGTTTTTCCACCTTTCTCAGAGGGAAACAAGCAAGATGACAGCCAACCTAAGTAAGCATTTGAATTTAGATCACTTAGAGCGTTCTGAGCACAAACCAGGCTCCTGGAAGTTCAGGAAGAGGAGCCATGTATATAAAGGCAGCATACTTCAAACCATGGGCATGGAGCCAACAGCAAGCTTCCAGAAAACTGGCAGGCTTGGGATGTATCCCACAACACAGCTCCTATGGCATGAACAGGCTGAGGGAAAACATTCCAATTGTGCAAGTTCAGTTTTCTTAGACTTTAATATTTGGGTAAATGACACACACCTTCCAACAGAAAGCAAAACAACGCACACAAAAAATGGAATTTTTTACCTCACACAGATGTAACTGACCAGGAAGCTTCCTTCAAGGTGAAAGTTTGGGCACACAGGCTCTAAACAGGCAAGTTAAACTTTCTGCTGCAGGTAGACAGCATTTTTTTTTCCAGTTTTGCATCCCCATAACCTGTTCCCCAGCATTCAAGTTTAATCAAAAGCAGCAGTAAATCAGAATTAAATACACACATCCTATCCAAATGCAAACACGTCTTTAAAGAAAATAAGTGCAGATGTTTTGTGTCCTGCCTTACTCCTATTGACTTACACAGGCCTTGCCTGTACACATTAGACATCTAGAGCCTTAAGAGGTTTTTCCTTAAAGGCACAAAGCTTATGTTTAGATCTATAAGAAGTCCTACTGGCAGTATATGCATACCATTAACTTTTCTAAACAATAATTTAAGGATGTTTGGGGGTGTTTTTTAACCTTGGGAGACCTTCGGGCAACAAATTAACATAAACTTTAAAAAGCCTACTCACTTCACCCCATATGGAATTTGTTTCTGTTTTAGAAAAGTGGTTAATTAACAAAAGTGAACTGAATTAGAACACGATTTTGTATGGAGAGTTATGTGCTACTGTATGGCAAATCCTCCTTAACCATCCTTGGACACTGAGACGCCTCAAACTGCCTTATATTCATTATTTATCACTATAAAAACCCCTCAAGGCTCATGGGAAAACTGAATATCACGGAATGAAGTTAACAAATCTGCCTTCACAGAATCGTTCCCTACATGGGAAGATTTTGTGGTGGTCTGTAAATATTTTTTAGTCTCAAGGTACTTCAGTAGAACAACCCACGGCGAGAGCACTCAGTGCAAGCACTTTTTACTGCTCCCAGGCAGTGGGATGGGCCATGACTCAGGTCTCTCACATCCCCTCTGGAGCAGCATGGCTGGCCAAGAGGCTGCAATCTGCTGTAATATCCATCTGCTCGGGTTCCCAGGAAGCGTGCCAGCTCCACCAGGGAGGGCTTGCCTTCCCAGGGAGGGCAAACCTTCGTCTGGCACTCGCTGGGGACGCCTGCCTCCCCACGGCTGGACACCCCTCCTTGCTGTCACTCTAAAGAGCTCCTTTTGATTAATTTCACAGTCAGTATCACCATCAATATTGCCTCTCGGAAACAAGACTGCCAAATATTTTGAAAGTCATGATTTGCCACTAGTTCTCGAGGTGTTTAAAAGGACATTATACATGTTTTTCTGAAAGAGACAGGGTAGTCAAGCTCTGAAGGAGAACAGATAATCCGAGAAGCCAACACAAAGATTTAGTGGTTCTTTCCTGCTTTAAGATTTTCAGTTCTAGGACTGATGGCAGAGCATTATTCCCAGAAAAGAAATTTTTCTAGGCCAGCATTTTCCCTTTTTTAAAAAAAAACCCCTATACAGCCTCATTCTGAAAACATCAACATGCTCTCTTACATCTGACTGTTGATTCACGTTGCCAGGTGCAGTGCCCATAAACACACACTCGCGTCACGTTATTTTAGAAAACCCTACCACGACCACATTTATTACAAGCAATGCCAGACCATGCTGACACGAAGTGGGAACTAACATGGCTATAGCAGAAAAGCAAAGCCCGGACAGCACTCCACTGGTTGCACATCCCCTGCCGCAGGGTGCGGGAGCTGGGGCTGAGGGGTGCCAGCACCTGGGATGGGGTGAGGGGGATGAGGGGATGAAGGCTGCTCACACCTGCCCAGGTGCGGTGACCCGCTCGGCTCCGACCCTCCTTGGAAGGACAACCCCAGCTCCCGGGAGCCATCCCCATCGCAGCTGGGAGGCTCAAAGTTCGCTGTCCGGCAGAGGGACCTGTGTATCTGCTCTGTCTTTTGAGATAGAAATCAAGCGGGCTCTCTAGTTTTTGTTCCCGGCTGGGCGCTGATACGAGAGCCTCCATTTTCAAGGTTTACTTGGGGATCATAAAGATCTAATCATAGCTGGATCGTGCGGATGGAAAAGCGGCTTTGTTCTTCTCAAGTGGACGCCGAAGGATGAAAAGCTCGATGCGGGAGGGATCAGGACTCACCCGGGGTCACAGCCGCCCGTCCGCAGAGCCCGGGGAGGAACCGGAGCCCGCACCCCGCGCTGCCTCCACCCGGGCTCAGCCCCACCTCACAGCCCCCGGGGAGGAACCGGAGCCCGCACACCCCGCTCGCCCCCGCTGCCTCCACCCGGGCTGAGCCCCACCTCACAGCCCCCGGAGCCCGCACACCCNCGCCCCATGCATGCGCACTGCCCGCGGAGGCGGGGCTGGGCCCGGCCGGGGGGAAGCGCACCGGGGTGTCCTGGGCTGCCGGGACAGCCGCACACCTGGGCACGGTGCCCGGGAGCGCCGTCCGTGACACGTGTGGTACGGGCCCGGCTGTCCCGGCCGTGTCCCCTCCCAAGCCGCCGGTGCGCCCGCGGGAGCGGAACGGAGGCGGGGGCCGCGGGGGGGCCCCCCGCCCCCC